>CM076584.1:170622575-170951055 GCA_034641835.2 Pinus albicaulis
TTTCCTTAGTAATTAGGTAAACCTGTGATAAAATCCATTGAAATTTCCTCCCAACGTTGACTTGGAATGGATAAAGGTTGTAGAATTCCTGGGGTCTTAATTGTCTGAACTTTATTATGCTGGCAAACCAAAAATTCCGCCGCAAACTTTTGAATATCATATTTAAGGCCTTCCCAAAAAAATTCTTTCTTCACCCTGTGGTAAGTTTTTAAAAATCCCGAGTGTCCTCCTAAAGGAGAAGTGTGCAATTCCAAAAGAATCTTTTGTTTTAGTTGGGAATTCTTACAAAGATATAAGCGATCTTTGTACCATAAGGAATCATTTTTCCAACTAGATGTATCAGATGTACTAGGATCTTGCTGCAACTTTTGAATGAGTATCCATACATCTTTGTCCTTCTTCCATTCATCTCTTGCTTCAGTTATCCAATCTGGTTGGATAATAGAAATGGCACAAAGCAATGCTTCCACCTCTTCATTCTTTCTTTAGAGTGCATCTGCAACAACATTAAGCTTTCCTTTTTTGTAGATTATTTCAAAGTCATAACCCAACATCTTTGTGACCCATTTTTGCTGCTCTTCTGAAGATAGTCTTTGTTCCAAAAAGTGTTTAAGACTATCATGATCAGTTTTTACCTTGAAGTGTCTTCCCATTAAGTAAGTTCACCATTTCTTTAGTGCATGCAGTATTGCTAACATTTCCTTCTCATAAATAGGTTTCTGTAAATACTTTCCTTTGATTGGACGACTTTCAAAAGCAATGGGTCTTCCTTCCTGCATTAAAACTGCACCAATTCCATTTCCTGAGGCATCACATTCCACAATAAAGGTTTTTGTGAAGTGTGGCATAGCTAAGACCGGTGCTAGGCACATTGCCTCTTTAAGATGTTCAAAGGCCTTAGTTGCTTCAGGAGTCCATGAAAATGCATCTTTCTTCAATAATGTTGTTAGAGGTGCCGCTATTCTCCCATAATTCTTAACAAACTTGCGATAATACCCTGTTAACCCGAGAAATCCTCGCAACTTCTTTATGGTTGTGGGGACTTTCCATTCCTTAATGGCTTTAATTTTGTTAGGGTCAACTTTAACACCCTCGTGAGATACAATATGACCCAGATATTCCACCTCTTGTACTCCAAAGAAACATTTGGATTTTTTTGCATATAATTGTTTCTCCCGCAATAGTTTGAGCACCCTGTCAACATGTTCAACATGATCCTTCCAAGACCTGCTGTAGATTAGTATATCATCAAAAAATACTAGCACAAATTTTCTAAGCAAGGGTTTGAAAATGGAATTCATCAACCCTTGAAATGTAGAGGGTGCATTGGTAAGGCCAAAAGGCATGACCAAAAATTCATAATGACCCTCATGAGTTCGAAATGCTGTTTTTGGAATATCTTCAGTCTTCATTCTAATTTGATGATATCCCGAACAAAGATCCAACTTGGTAAAATAAATTGCTCCATGTAATTCATCCAATAATTCATCAATCACAGGAATGGGAAATTTATCTTTAATGGTGAGCTTATTGAGCCCCCTATAATCTGGACACATGTGACATGATCCATCCTTCTTGTGTACCAATACTATAGGAGCAGAGAAAGAACTTTGACTAGGTTGAATTATACCCGCCTCTAACATTTCTACAATCATATGTTCAATTTCGCTCTTTTGGACATAAGGATATCTATAAGGCCTGATGTTTGGAGGAACACTTCATGGAATCAAATGAATAGCATGATCATGATCACGAATAGGTGGGAGTCCTTTTGGAGTTTCAAACACCTTGGAATGATTGTCCAAGACTTGTTGGAGATCTGCAGAAATAGATGATTTTGATGTTGGAACTTCTAGTGAGCATAATTGTGCAATTACGCCTCGTTGTTCTTTCTTTAGAAGATTTATCATGACATTAGAGCTTATTATCCTTCCTGGCTTCCCTACAATACCCCGTAATTCGACTTCCTTTCCTTCTGAAAAAAATTTCAAGAAAAGTTCTTGAAAATTAAAAGCTACCGTCCCCAAAGATTGTAACCATTGTACTCCTAGTACAACATCAGCACCTCCCATAGGAATGGCAAGCATTGGACTAGTCAATACATATTCCCCCATGGTTAGCTTGATATTACGGCATTTTCCAGAGCAATTTATAGTTCCTCCATTTGCAACCATCACTTGACATTCTGGTGCTGGGTATAGGAAACAATTTAATTCCTTGGCTAACTTACAATGAATAAAATTATGGGTGCTACCTGAATCAATCAACACTATTACCTTTTTCTTCTTGATATGTCTTTCTATCTTGAGAGTTTGAGGAGTGGTAATTCCTGCCAATGCATTACACGATATGGTCGGACTCATTTCTTCCTCTTCTAGGGCTGGTTCCTAGTGTATATCCTCTTCTTGTTAATTTTCTTCTTCCTCTTCACAATCTATGTAAAATAATTTCTTCTCAACACACTTATGACCTTTAGTGTATTTGCTATCACAACTGTAGCAAAGCCCCTTTTCTCTTTTTTCTTCCAATTTTTGTGGTGTCAACCTTGTAGGTTGTGGAAATCTAGGCGTAGCAACACTTCCTTCTTTATAGAAGTGAGTGGTAGGCTTCCTTGTCGCCATAATTTTACATTCAATTTTTCTTGCCATCCTGAATGCCTTCTCCAATGAATCAGGTTCCAAAACACGAACTTCATGTTGGATGTTATCCTTTAAAGTGCCTATGAAGAGATCAATCCTGTGTTCCTCTGGAATATCAGTTACCCTTATATTCAATTTTTGGAAGTCCTCAATGTGCTCCCCTACTAAACCCTTTTGTTTGAGATTTATCAATTGGCTAAAGAAGGTGTTGCTCTTTGTATCCTCATAATGTGCTATCATTTCCTCCGTAAAAATTGTCCAAGTGACAATTTTTTTACGGGAGCAAAGCCATCGATACCATACAAATGTATTTTGTTCTAAATGTAAAGTTGCAATGTGTACCTTTTGTGTGTTTTGCACATTATGGAGATCAAAATATTGCTCCATCTGTAGTATCCATGTTACAGGATCCTTTCCATAAAACTTCCTCATATCCATTTTTGGAATATGGTAGTTCTTCCTACCAATATTAGAGTTTATGAAGTCACAATTAACATTTATTTTGTTCTCATCATGAGTTTCCTATACTATATTTTCACCATTAGGAAAAATTTCTTGTATCAAAATTTTCAAACCTTCCATGTCTGCTTTTAGATCATTTTTTCATCGATCTTAGCTTCCATTTCATCCATATTAGATTACATGCTAGCTTCCATGCCATCTATCTTAGATTCCACACCGTTATTCAAACCATCCATCTTCGCTTCCACGCCTTTCTTCAAAACTTCCATTTCATTTTTTGTTGCTCTTTGCGAGAGCAAAATTTGGTGCACTTCTTCTTGTAATTTTGATAGATCATGTTGCAATTCTTCATCTTCATGAGTCATAGTAAAGCCTTCTGAAGGCTTAATGGGTGTTGAATTATTTTTACGGGGCATTTTTTAGAACCCAATATTGATATCTATTCTACAATATTCCTTTGGAATCAATTCAAATTGAGTCTTCAAACAAGACTTATGCAATTCGGAAAAAAAATACACACCTTTTTCTTTCTTTTGAGGAGCTCGATATTGAAATTGGATTATCTCTGTGATTGCGGCTCTTCAATATCTGAAATTTGGCATTAAGGTAGCCTTCTGAATTATCTTTCGAATGCCACAGGTCTAACTTGATTTGGATTCTCCAAGGCAAAGTTATGTCCAATCTCCCACAATGACCTAATTATGGACTAGTTCAGTAGAGAGAACTTGTACGACTTGCCACATCTCAATGTTTCGTATTTTAGCTCTGAAATTGATATCAATGAAACTATAGTCCATTTACTTCTGACCACTTTTTACGCACTCCAATCCGATGCTGAGAGAGAGAGTTATGAATATTTTCCCACGATCACAGGCTTTGAGATGAAATTCAAGAGCCTGAAAAAGCACTACCTTCCACAGATCATATCTCCAAAAATATTGCGAACCAAGCTCTGAAATTTTGCGATGAGTTTCCTCAAGATTTCAGCTTCGTGCCCTAAAACTTTCAGATTTTGAACCTTCATAGAAAAAAAGTTGTAGTGAAAATGCCACGATGACCTGTTTATATTAAATTGAGGATCCTGCAAAAAGACTAACTTCCGCAGATCATATCTCCAAAATTATTGTGAACCAAGATCTAAAATTTTGCGACGATGTTCCTCAGGATTTCGGCTTCACACCCTAAAATTACAGCTTTTGAAACTTCGTACAAAAAAATTTATAGCGAAACTGCCACGATGACCTGTTTGGAGCAGTGGAACCCTAGAATCCAAAGCTCTGATACCAAATGTTGTGAAGCCAGCTCCAAAAATAGAAGAAGAAAGATATTAGTGCCTTAGAAATAAGCCACTTCGAGGGGACAAGCTCCAATACATTACATGAATGAACAATTCTTGGATGATACAAATTACAAAACCTCCTTTCTATATATAGGAGTCCATGGGGCCACAATGTAATCCTAGTGGGAGCACAATGTAATCCTAACTGACCTAACAATAATAATTTAAGGGCACAATAATAACAATATGGGGGTTACAGGGGTATAATAATAACAATAAGGGGGTTACACTAACAACAATAAGGGACTATACTAGTAATATAGGGACCTAACAGTCCACAACAAGCACAGAACATGTCTTGGATATGATAAGGAACTGTCCTTTCATATTCTGGACTACTCCAAGCCCATAAAATTTTAGAGTGTCAGATTACTTTACGAAATTTCACCTACAACTGTTCCAAATCCCACTCCGCTTCCACAGCAAAAACAACAGATTTTAAAATTCCAACACTGTGATCGAGTTGGCCATATGAAATATCACTGTTTCGATCTTCACCCATGCAAGCATTGTGGTTAGGACACCCATTCTTCACACAGATGCTTCAGAAACAAGGCTCTTGCAAGAGCAAAGATTCAACTTGGATGGATCACTTCTTAGTAATGGACATCAATAACCAAGAAGATGTTTAAGTCGCATGTCAGAACTTGTTATCGAATATTGAACAATCTTGCAGTTGATTTTTCGCCATCATCTCACCTTGTACCTGATAGGGGGGAAATGGTGGTCATCTAGAAGCTTCGAAGCCACATCAAGCAAGCCTGAGCCACAAGCTATCATTCCAGATTCAGAGTTGTAGCCAGAGACATAGCAATTCAAGTGAGCCTGAGCCACAATTTTTTATTCCAGATTCAGAGTTGTAGCCAGAGACATGGATGCCCTTGAGCATGCCTTTGGTTGGTGGACAGCCTTAAACCATCTATGTGAGGTTGATATTCTTCCTCTTTCATAACACTTCCTCTAGCAGAATACTTCAACTTCTTTCCAGTTTTGGAAGAGTTCCAAGAAATTCATTAAGCATTCCACTGTTGGTGGTCATCGTTAAACCATCACAAGTTGTAGACCTCCCATCCTCTAGGTTGAAGGTCTCCCTCTTAAAATATGAGGGACACTTCCTCTACCAAAAGCCCTCAGCTTCTTGCCATATTTGGAAGAGTTTCAGGAACTGCACTAAGCATTCCAGTGTTGGTGGTCATCTTTAAACCACATCTTTATGCCAACATTTTAGAGAGCTGATTCAGCCTAAGTGCTGCCATGCATACTTTTCAGAATTTTATTACAAATTTCTCATTGGAGTCACACATACCCCTTTAGATTAAGGGGGGGAATGTTGGACACCTAATCCTCAACGGGTAGGTGTGGAAAGCGAATGGACAAATGGAGTCCAAGAGACCACTTGCAATGGGAAACCAAGGGTCACCTAATGTACTATAAAAACACATCTATGGTTAATAGTAAAGCAACTCATGCTTATCTTTCTCCATCTATGTTTAATTTCTTTTTTACCATGTGTGTGCTTAACAAACCAGATCCCAGACCTCTTGCTTCATCACATCCCAAAATTAGTGAAAGAATTTGGAGGCGAAACCATCCGGACTTTGAGCTTTCCCATCTTTGAGCTACGACATAGATTTTTCAACCTCTTGCAGCATGGTGGGTCATAGCCATACTTGATTTTGATCCTCTGTGATGATATTTGGAATATGCAGGGTGATTCTGTTGATGGCAAGCTGGTGATCTATGTTGGGCTCTTTGAGAGTGTCCTTGAAGTAGTCCAGCAACTCTTGTTCAATATCATTTTGTGCTTCGAGCTGGTCCCCATTTTCATTCTTGAGTATTGAAATGTGATTGTGCATTCTGCATTGGATGGTTGAGCGATGGAAGAATTTTTTATTTTTTTCCCCATCTTTTAGCCATCGAATTCTGGATTTCTGTTTCCATAGAATTTCCTCCTGTTGCCTGCAATCTTCCAATTTTCCATTAGATCTATCTCCTAGTCTATGAGAGCATATGTGCGACCTTCCAAAATGATATTTTGCTGGAGACAAGCCATCTGAGCTTCCAAATCTAGTTGATTTTTGAATATTTTACCAAAGGATGACTAATTCCATTGCTTGAGATGGAATTTTAGGGCATTGATTTTGTACTGAAATTGAATCATTTTGGAGCCCATCAGCGGGGCGATGTTGTGCCACCAATTGGTAATCAAATACTTGAAGCGAAGATGTGTTATCCAAAATTTTTTAAAGCAGAAAGTCCTGTTTCTTCATGCGCTAAGGAGGGACCATTGCAGTTGTATAGGCCAATGATTAGACCCCAAAGAGGGTAGAATAGTGGGGGCTATATCACCACCTAGAAGGATGGAGTTGTCTGAAATAAAAAAATCTATCAAGGTGTGAGGCTATTTGGTGGGATCCTCCTCGATGATTTTTCCAAGTGTGAGTTCCATTGGAAGTTTGGAGATCGATGAGCTAGTTGATCTTAATCAACTCCTTAAATATGTGGTTATCTGCTTCAAGCCTGGAGTGCCCTCCTCCTTTCTCATCCAAGCTGGTGACCATGTTAAAATCTCTACCTAAAACCCAGAGAGGGTCGGTTTGATGAGAGTTCAATTTTTTGAGCTATTGGTTGGGGGAAATAAACATTAGTGATATGGCCATGAATGTTGGTTCCTAAGAGAGGGAAAGAGGCCTGAATGAAAATGTGAGAGGCATGAAGGTTAGTCAAAGTGATTTGGAGAGGGTTCCAGGAAATAACTAGGCCCCCTGAGGCTCCAAGAGCATCTATAGCAGTGGTAATGCAACCATTCCATAATCTTGATAAAATGGTGTTCAAGGTGGTGCTAGAACAGTTGGTTTCTTGCATCAAGAAGATGGTGGGATTTTCTTGGGCAATTTTTTTCTTGATCAGATGGTGCTTGGAGGGGCCGTTGAGCTCTCTGATGTTCTATGACATGAGTTTCATTGAGAACTATGAGGAATGGTGTAGAACCTGGTTAACTTGGGATATCTTCTTGATTCAATGAGCTGGCCTTCAAGCCTGATGAGGCATTGCAGATCAGTGAGCCTCTTTTTTTTCTATATTCTTTCATGATTGTTTTGTATATAGTAAATTACCTCACTACAAGAAAAAATGACATTGGTGAGAGTCATTCTTGTGACAGACCTTTAAGGTCTGTCACCAATGTCACATATGGCGAGGGTCCTTAAAAAAGCGTTGTTGTGAGTGTATATAGTGATGGTCCTTTAAGGTTCATCACCAAAGCCATTTTCATTGACACTTTAGGTGAGGGTCGTTAAAGGCCCATCACTAATTCTATCTTTGGTGACACTTCTAGTGACGAAATTTTAATGACCCTCACCATTGCTCTTTTTGTTACTTTTGGTGACGGTCAAAAAATGTTCGTCGTCATTGATCATTCCAATGAGTTTTTTATGACGTTATGTGCATGTTACTATATTTTTTGTCAAAATATAATGATTAAGACCATTCTTGTGGAGTATTTTTTATAATATGTCGAACACCATAGTGGTTAGAGTCATTCAATTTGTTAAGAAGTAATTAGTGTATATCATTTCCCTCAAGTAATGACTAGTTGAATAGAGTTTTCCTATGAGTCAACACATGATTCATTTCTATTAAGTTTATTATCTAGTAAATTGCCTTTAGATAAAGTTACGCTAGTGTGTGTAGTAAATATATTATATAATACTTAATCAAACTCTATCAATTCTATTAATTAGGAATACCTAACACTCCTCAATAATCTGGGCACACCTTAAGTTAATGCTTTGGCACACACTAACATTTATTATCAATTTGCATGTCTTGGAACATCTTTGTACCTAGAACATATTTCCATGACAATGACGCCCAATAACATGGTGGCATGTGCTATCACAACATAGAACTCTCCTAGCATGTGTTGGCTTGCATGTAGTCCCTAGCATGCCTTGTAACACCTTGGTTGCATACATTGCCATACATTAGCACTTGGCACACAATTCCACTTGGCATGTATAGGGACCTATTATTAGTGTGCATAGCATGCCCCTTTTCAAAAAGATAAAGTCTCGACTTTTTAACCCTTTAATGTGTTTATTTCCTTGCATTTTGGCTTGGTTCTTCCTTTTGTTGCCTTAACACTTCCTGACACATATTGGCATACCCTGGCACCCTGCATATCCTTAGCACCTAGCATGTATTGGCATGTCTTAGCACATATAATTAGCACACCCTTGAAATCCCTAGCACACTTTGGCACTTCTTGACATTCCTTTATATTCCCTAACATGCCTTACCAATGCTTAGCATACCATGTCACGCCCTCCTTGGCATGATAGCTAGCACCCATTAACACTAGTCCCTGGCACACATTCCTCATATTCATTAACTTCCATGAATTTTGACCTAGTTCTCCCTTAATGTTTTTTCCTAGTACTCCTTAACACTCCTTGACATGCATTAGCACTCTCTAGCACACCTTAGCACTCTTCAACATTCTCTTCCACTTCATAGAATGCATAACACTCCCTAACACATATTGGCACTTGGCACGTGTTTGCGCTTGGAAAGTATTATCATGTATGGAAGACGTTGAGATGCCTTGGTATGATTTGGCATGGTTTAATATTAATTTTATTTGAGAGCAATTGTTGGAAAGTAGATGAGAAGAAACAAAGAAATACTTGGCACTTAGAATTCACTAAGACTTTTCACTTGGCACCTATTGGTGCCTATTTTTTGTGTGCCTAGCATGCCCCTCTTAGAAAAGGTAAATTGATGACTTATTAACCCTCTTATGTGTTCATTTCCTTGTATTTTAACTTGTTTCTCCCTTTTGTTTCCTTGACAATCCTTAGCACACATTGACACACCCTTGCACATCTTGTCATGCCTTATCACTTGGCACATATTAGATTTTTTTACATGCCTTCACACTATCTAGCACATCTTAGCATTCACTAGCATGCCTTGGCACTCTTGTCCTCACAACTATCCTTTACATTTTTCACGACTTTGGAACCCAATCAAGTCCTTGGATATTGCAGTTCATATGACAACATTGGTTTGCTTCAGCTACAACAACTTGACCAATTACACCTATTGCAAGTAGATTGTGCTTTGTTCACCTAAGAACTGCCTATAACTCATCTTATGCCACTCATGTCCAAGCTCAACTTGTCCCACTTAACTAGTTACCAAGACAAGGATCATATGATCTAGCTATGGCCATAAAACAACTAAGCAACATAGCTTACACAGGAAATATTTCACATGTATGTGCAGTTCATATAAACAGTAGAACATTAACTGAGAGTTTGAAAGAACCATAAGATGCACAAGGCACACAAGATATAAGCTGACACAAGCTGAGTGCCCCAAAACTTGTACACAACAATGTACAATATGAAACTATCTAGAATAGTTTAAAACATGATCATGTAGCCAAAGTGTGCCACATCTCATATAAAAAAAATAGCTAAGGGCAAAACAATGTTGTGCCTAGCACAAAGTGATCTCGCTTTGTCTAAAATTGCTATGTCAAGCCATACATAACAACCGTAAGCTTTCCTCCTGTAAATCCTATTCTAAAGTTCTCCTAACACACTTCGTCCTTAGCACACTTGAATTCATTGACACTCCCTGGCACACGCTCTTATTCGTTCCTTTCCATGTATTTTGACCTAGTTATCCCTTGATATGCCCCGACACTCACTAACACTCTAGTTCAGCATGCATTGACATTTTCCAACATGTGTTGGCATGTCTTTTCATTCGTTTGCATGCCTTGAACCTCCCTAGCTATCATGCCCTCACAACTACCCTTACTTAATTTGCATCTTTGGAACCCAATCAAGCCCTCGCTTGACTACAAGAGCTTTACCAAGTTACATTTACTACAACTAGACTATGTTGTTGAATTTTGTAGCTTGGGAGGAACTCCACAAGCCTAGCGAGATGGGTTTGTGTGATTTTGGTAACAAAAGGCTTTGTGGGAAAAGAATCCAAGAAAAGGGATTTTGGACCCAAGATGGGGTTTAAAATATAAAAGAAAATTAATATTTCCTAAGGTCTAAGTGGATAAAAGTCGTAAGTTCTAGAAGGTTCCTACAAGGTCTAGGAAAAACTATTTAAGGAGTTCTTAGGATGAAGGAAATAACATCAAGTGAGAAGGAGCTTATTTGATCAAGGGGGAGAAGAGAGATGTAGTCCTAAAGAGGCCATGATCATTATTAGCATGTCTAGAATTCATTAAGATGCCTCAGTATGCTTTGGCATGGTTTAATATTAAGTTATTTGAGATCAATTATTGGAAAGTGGAAGAGAAGTAACAGAGGATGATTTTGCACTTAGAATGCACTAAAACTTGGCACTTGACACTTGTTTCCACCTAGTCTTGGTGTGCATACCATTCCCCTCCTATAAAATGTAAATTGATGACTTATTAACCCTACGATGTGTTCATTTCCTTGTAGTTTAACTTGTTTCTCCTTTTTTTGCCTTGATAGTCTATGGCATGTATTGTCACACCCTTGCACATCTTGGCATGCCTTAGCACTTGACATATCTTAACATATTTGAAATGCCTTCAAACTATCTGGCACATGTTAGCATTCCCTAGCATGCCTTGGCACTCATTCCCTCACAACCATCCTTACATTTTTTCACGACTTTGGAACCTAATAAAGTCCTTAGCTACTGCAGTTCATGTGACATTGGTTTGTTTCAGCTGTAATAACTTGATCAGTTGAACCTACTACAAGTTGATCAATTGCACCTACTTCTAGCATGCCTTAACACTACCTAGCATACCTTGTCACTCCCTCCTTATCACACCTAGAAGTCACTAACACTTCCAATCACAAAATCTTAATTGTCCATTTCCATGCATTTTGATGTAGAGCTCCCTTATTTTTCCCTAGCACTCCTAGTTAACACTTCCTTGCACGAGTTGGCACATCTTAGCTGCATGCCTCCCTATCACTCTATCATTCCTTAGCACTTCCAAGAATTCCTTGCCACTCCTCCTTATCACACTTGGAACTCATTCAAACTCCTTGTCACACACTCTTATTCATTCATTTCCATGCATTATGACATAGTTATCCCTTGTGTTTCTCTAGCACTCCCTAACACTCCTTGGCACACATTGGCACACC
Organism: Pinus albicaulis; assembly: GCA_034641835.2. Taxonomy (NCBI): domain Eukaryota; kingdom Viridiplantae; phylum Streptophyta; class Pinopsida; order Pinales; family Pinaceae; genus Pinus; species Pinus albicaulis. The sequence continues at coordinate 170,634,179 of CM076584.1, forward strand.
CTCGAACTTGGAACATCTTGACATGCTTTCCAAGAACTCTATCATGCCATGGAATTGCCTAGAATACATTGTCACTCCCTCCTTAACACACCAAGAGATTTCTAACACTCCTTGTCACACACTCTTATTCATTCATTTCCATGCAATTGAAACTAGTCCTCCATTTTGTTTCCCCGGCACTCCCTAGCATGCAATGGTGCCAAACCCTAGCACATAGCACATTTTGGAATGGCTAACATGCGTTGGAACTTTATATCATGTGTTAGCTCTTCCTAGGATTCCCTACATACCTTGGCACTCCCAAGTTGTCATGCCCTCATAGATAACCTTAATTTTTTTGCGACTTGGGAACCCAACCAAGTCATTGAAAAAATAGTGTTGTGGCTAGCACAAAGTCTCCCTTTGTCTGAAACTGTGCCTTCCATCCCCTTATCGAAATCATAAGCTTACCTTATTCAAGTCCTATTATGAAATTTTCCTAACACACTTCATCCATGGGACACCTGGAATTCACTAACACTCCCCGATAAACACTCTTATTCATTCACTTCCATGCATTTTTTACTAGTTCTCCCTTGTGATGCCCTGACACTCCCAAACACTCCTTGTCATGCATTAACACTAACTAGAATGTTTTAGCACACCTTTTAATTCATTTTTATGCCTTGGCACTCCTTAACTATCATGTCCTCATAACTACCCTTATTTTTTTTTAGACTTGGGAACCCAACCAAGTCCTGCCTTGACTACAACAACTTGACCAAGTTTCATTTACTACAACTAGACTATGCCTTTTTCACCTAATAATGGCTTATAAATAATCTTAGGCTACTCATGTCCAATATTAACATATCCCACTTAACTAGTTACCAAGTCAAGGCTCACGTCTAATCGTGGCCATAAAACAACTGAGCAACATAATTTACATCTTGACATGCCATAACACTTGAAACATATAACAATCCATTGGAACTATGTGGCATGTGTTAGCATCCCTTGCATTCCTTGACATTATTTGGAACTCCCTAACACACCCTAGAACTCTAGCATGCCTTGGCATTGCCTAGCATATAACCTTTTCATTCCCTCCTTAGCACAGTTGGAACTTGCTGACACTCCCTATCACAGACTCTATATTTTTTCATTTCCATGCATTTTTAACTAGTTCCCCCTTATGCTTCTATGGCACTCCCTAACACTTCCTGACACACATTGGCACACCCTGTAGCTTGGCACATCTTGGCATGTTGCCCTAGCACTCTAACATTCCTTGGCACTACCTAACATACATTGTCACTCCCTCCTTAGCACACCTATAATTTGCTAAAAATTGCTATCACACACTCTTATTCAACCATTTCCATGCATTTGAAACCATTGCTCCCTTATTTTTCCCTGGCACTCCAAAACACTCCCCTGACATGCATTGGCACACCCTAGAACTTAGCACATCTTGGCATGTTTCCCTAAACTTTAGCATACCTTAGCACTGCCTAGCATACCTTCTCACTGCCTCCTTAGCACACCTGGAACTCACTGACACTTTCTGTCACAATCTCTTAATTGTTCATTTTCATGCATTATTTTCACCTAGTGCTCCCTCGTGTGTCCCTAGGACTCCCTAACACTTCCTAGCATGTGTTGGCACACCCTGGCACCTGGCACATCTTGACCACATGCCACTATAACACACTAGCATGACTTAACATTGCCTAGCATACCATGTCACTCCCTCCTTAGAATACCCGAAACTCACTAACACTCCCTATCACACACTCTTATTCATTAATTTCCATGCATTTTTACATAGTTCTCCCTTGTGTTTCCCTGGAACTCACTAACACTCAACACACATTAGCACTTGGAACATCTTGGTATGCTTCCCTAGCACTCTAGCATGCCTTGGAAATATATAGCATATATTCTCAGTCCCCCCTTAGCAAACTGGAACTCCATAGCATTCCCTATAACTCCTTGGCACATATTGGCTCTTGGCACTTAGTGGCACTCGAAAATTCTAGGCATGTGTTTGGATTCCTTGGAATTTCTTGGCATGTTTTAAGATAAAATTTATTTGAGATAAATTATTCATAATTAAGAGAGAAGTAATAGAGGATGATTTTTCACTTAAGACATGCCAAAACTTGGACGTTGGCATGAATTGGCACTAATCTTGGTATGCCTAGCATTCCCCTCTTGAAAAGGTAAGGTCTTGAATTATTAACCATCAATATGTGTTCATTTATTTGCATTTTAACTTGGTGTTCCCTTTTGTTGCCTGACACTCCTTGACATGCGTTCGCATACCCTAACACCTCGCACATCTCATCATGCCTTAACACATGGCATGGCTTGGCATGCCTTGGCACTATCTGGCACATATTAGCACACCTTGGAGCTTCTTGAAATGCCATAGAATTCCCTAACATTCCTTGTCACTCCCCCCTTTGCATGCCTAACACTCACTGACACCCCCAAAAAACCCTCTTATTCATTCATTTCCATTAATTTTCACTCGATGATTTATGTTTGATGGTGTACATGTCTAGAATGAGTTCTTTTAAGAGAATAAAAAATGGATCGCACCATTACTAACATAAGCAATTACGAGATTCTACTTGAATGAAATTAGGAAAGTACACAAGATATTTCAAGAATGGGATTTTTAGGGTTTTTTGTTATGGTGCGGGAATGGTAAGAAGTGGGTGGTTAATATGGTGTGTTGATGTTTAGAATACCTTCTCACTCCCTCCTTGGCATGACAATTAGAACTCATTGCCACTCCCTGGCACACCCTCATATTCATTCACTTCCATTCATTTTGACCTAGTTCTCCCTTGTGTTGTCCTAGCACTCCCTAAAACTCCTCAACATGCTTTGGCACTCTCTACTTAGCACTTTTCGACATGCCTTGTCACTTCATATCATGCATAACACTCCCTGACACACATTGGCACTTGGCACATGTTAGCGCTTGAAAAATTCTTAGCATGTCTGACATTCATTGATATGACTTGATATGCTTTGGCATGGTTTAATATTAAAGTTATTTGAGATAAATTATTGGAAAGTAGATGAGAAGCAATATAGGAATATTTGGCATGTAGAATGCACTAACACTTGGCACTTGGCACCTATTCGCACCTATTGTTGGTGTGCCTAGCATACCCCTCACGAAAAAGGTAAATTGATGACTTATTAACCCTCTTATGTGTTCATCTCCTTGTAGTTTAACTTGTTTCTCTGTTTGTTTCCTTGACCGTAGCTAACACACATTGTCACACCCTTGCACATCTTCGCATTCATTAACACTTGGAACATATTAGCATGTTTGACATGCCTTCACACTATATGTCACATGTTAGCATTCCCAAGCACGCCTTAGCACTCATGCCCTCACAACTAGCCTTACTTGGAAACCTTACATTCCCTGTAACCCCTTGGCACTCCCTAGATGTCATACCCTCATAGATAGCCTTACTTTTTTTGCAACTTGGGAACCCAACCAAGTCATTAGAAAAACAATGTTGTGCCCAACCCAAAGTCTCCCTTTATTTGAAATTACTTTTTCCGCATCTTATCAAAAACATAGGCTTTCCTCTTACAATTCTTATTCTAAACTTATCCTAAACAACTTCATCCTTGGGACACCTAGAATTCACTGACACTCCTTGGCACACAGCCTTATTCATTCATTACCAAGAAATTTGACCAAATTCTCTATTGTGTTCCCCTGGAACTCCATAAAACTCCTCAACATACATTGAAATTGTCAGCCATGTGTTAGCACACCTTTTCATTTCTTGGCATGCCTTGTCACTCCTTAGCTATCATGCCATCACAACTACCCTTACCTTTTTTTAGACTTGGGAATCCAACCAAGTCCTTCCTTGACTATAATAACTTTACCAAGTTACAATTACTACAACTATACTATGCCTTGTTCGCCCAAGAACTTCCTATAACTCATCTTAGGATACTCATTTCCAATCTCAACTCATCCCACTTAACAAGTTACCAAGTCAAGGCTCACATCCAACCGTGGCCATAAAAAAACTAAGTAACATAGTTTACATCTTGACATGCCATAACACCTAGCATGTTTAACACTCCATTAGCACTATGTGGCATGTGTTAGCATCCCCTATATTTATTGTCATGTTTTTCACTCCCTAGCACACCTTAGCACTCCCTGACATTCTCTAACACTCTAGCATGCCTTGGCACTGCCTAGCATATAACCTTGTCAGTCCCTCCCTAGAAGACCTAGAACCTGTTGACACTACCTATCACACACTCTTGTCCATTCATTTCCATGCATTTTGAGCTAGTTCTCCCTTTTGTTTCTGTTGATCTCCCTAACACTCCTTGGCACACATTGGCACACCATGACACCTAACACATCTTGTCTATCACGCTGGCACTCTATCACTCCTTGGAACTACCTATCATACCTTGGCACTCCCTCCTTAGCACACCTAGAACTCACTAACACTCCCTGTTAGACACTCTTATTCATTTTCATGCATTTCAAACTAGTGCTCCCTTGACTTTCCTTGGCACTCCATAACAATCCCTGACATGCATTAGCACACCTTAGAACCTGGCACATATTGGCATGTTTCCTTGACCTCTAGCATACCTACCACACCCTCCTTAGCACACTTGGAACTCACTGACACTTCCTATCGCAAAATATTATTTTTTCATTTCCATGCATTAATTTTACCTAGTTCTCCCTTGTGTCTATGTGGTTTAAGTTTTCCTATTAATACAAATCATCATTAGAATCTAGAATGAACAGATATTTATCTTCAATCTGCAGGAGTCGAAAAATTATGTTTTTGTTACATTTTGATGGATCTTGTGCATGTATGGCATGCCAAGAAAAAACAAGGGGTTTAAATAAAGCAAAAATTGCATGATGTTCACAAGAAAAAAATAGCCAACACAGAATCTTAAACTGCAGTTGAAGCGAACGATTCTATTTTTATTTTTTGATAAATTTTTATTCCCTCCTACAAGTGGAACAGTGTGGTGGGAATTCTGCTAGATTTCGAAGAGGGATGCTCTACTCCTTTTTATCGTTTGGTGTAGTTGATTGATGCCATAGCTGTGAAGATGAATGCCAAATGCCATAGCTATGGAGATGCACGTCAGATTGGCCTCTCAGGGGGAAGTAAGCTCAAGATGCTGCTCACCTTCGTCGACAGCCTACCCACCGGGTATTTATAAAATTAATCTCCGGAAATGACCAAGTTGAATATTTTTCAATTTTATGATTGTGTTTAGCTCGTCAAAACCCCATATTTTAATGTCTTGGGAGTCAATTTATTGAGATTGTTTGATTTTGATGTCTTGAATCTAAGTTGCATGTTGCATTCGCAGTAGTCTCTATAACTTATATTAGTATTTGTTTGGTCTAAACCCCATATTTGATGTGTCTGTGTCCTCTCAACTTATTGATGGAGATATTTAAACTCTTGAGGCCTTTCAAAAACCCAAACTCTGAAGGAATTATATCACTTAGCCTATTTTTTGACAAGTCGATGAAACCCTCAAAAAAATAAATAAGTTGAAGTTGAAAAAATTGTTCCTAGCCCTTGAAATTGAGCATAGAACATAGCTTCAGCCTTGTTGGAGCTAGTGAAACCATTACTAGACAATGCATCAAAACTTCCCCACAGAGTTGCGTCCTAAGAGCTTGCCTCTAATGGATCAAGTGTAGTCCAGAGAGATTGCAATTCATATACTTGGGGTGGGAATCTCTCCATAAAACAAATTATTGGAAAACCGAGCATGTGCAAATCCTTAAATTTCAAGATCCATTCTGGAAGAAACCTTGTCACATCTTATCCGCATGCTACTCTGGCACACTAGCATGACTTAGCGATGCCTAGAAGACCATGTCACTCCCTCCTTATCACACCTAATGAGAGAGACCTAACACTCCTCAACAATCCTGACACACCTTAACATGCTTTCGCACACACTAACATTCCTTGGCACCTCGCATATCATGGAACATATTTGTACCTAGAACATCTTGCCATGACTAGGATTTCCAAGCGCACGTTGGCATGCCCTAGCACACTATAACACTCTCTGTGGCATGCCCTGGAACACCTTGGCTTGCATTGAAATACATTAACACTTAGCACACATTGACATGTGGCATGTATTGGAAGCTATTATTAGTGTGCCTAGCATAACCCTTTTGAAAAATATAAAGTCCTGACTTATTAACCCTCTTATGTTTTCATTTCCTTGCATTTTAGCTTGGTTATTAATATTGTTGCAGTGGCACTCCTTGACACATATTGCATACCCTATAACCCTACACATCCTAGCATTCTTAGCACATAACATATCTTGGAATCCCTTGGCACTACTCACCGCATCTTAGCATAGCTTGGAACTCCCTATCACATTTTGGCACTTCTTGACATGCCCTAATATTCCCTAGTATACCTTACTAGTGCTTAGCATACCTTTTCACTCCCTCCTTTTCATGACAATTAGCTCTTGCTGACACTCCCTGGCACACCCTCATATTCACTCACTTCCATGAATTTTGACTTAGTGCTCCCAAATGTTGTCCTAATACTCCCTAACACTCCTCAACATGCATTGGCATGCTAGCACACCTTATCACTCTTCGACATGCCCTGTCACTTCATAGCATGCATAACACTCCCTAACACACATTGGAACTTGGCATGTGTTGGAGCTTGGCAAGTCTTAGCATGTCTCACATGAGTTGATATGCCTTCGTATGCTTTCGCATGGTTAAATACTAAATTTATTTGAGATCAACTATTGGAAATTAGATGAGAAGAAATAGAGGAAGATTTTGCACTTAGAATGCACTAAGACTTAGCACCTATTGGCACCTAGTGTTGGTGTTCCTAACATGCCCCTCTTGGAAAATTAAAATTGATGAATTATTAACCCTATTATATGTTCATTTCCTTGCAGTTTAACTTGTTTCTCCCTTTTGTTGCCTTGATATTCCCTGGCACGCATTGTCACACCCTTGCACATTTTGGCATGCCTTAGCACTTGGCACATATTAACATGTTTGACATGCCTTCGCACTATTTGGCACATGTTAGCATTCCCTAGCACACCTTGGCACTCATGCCCTCACAAGTAGCCTTGCATTTTTTTCACGACTTGGGAACCCAATAAAGTCCTTGGATACTGCAGTTTATGTGACATTAGCCTGCTTTAGCTGCAACAACTCGACCAATTGCACCTACTACAAGTAGATTGTGCCTTGTTCAACTAAGAACTGCCTATCACTCATCTTAGGCCACTCATGTCCAAGCTCAACTTGTCCCACTCTTAACCAATTTCCTTTAACCATGAGTTTCCTAAGTCTCCCTATCTCTTAATATTTTGTAAATATTTTATTATTTCTTCAATGTTTCCTTCTGTCATGATCAATATCCTTTTGTAATTGTGTGTTTCTCTTCCTTATTTTGTTTATATATTTCAAACAACATAAATTTTCAATAGATTCCTTTCTCAAAATCAATCATTCCCCGCCTTGTTCTCTAAGGCTCCAATTACCATAGAGATCTTAACCACCAAAACTCACCATTATTATTCTAGTTAGCCAACCCTATCAAAGTGGGAATACGTGACCATCTCATCAAGGATAAATAGAAACATTCCTTCTACCAATAACATTTTTATTCAAAGATGGATTTTTCATACTAATTTAGCACAAGATCCCTTCTTGAACTAATTTGTTTCTTCCTTTGAAAAGGATTGACAATGTTTTACAACAAACTCCAAAAAATAGCCATGTATGATAGTGTCCACCTAAAAATTAATGATATGGGTTATATAATGGTTCAACTAATTAGGAGAAACCAAAGTCCATATAATCCAATACATGGTCCTCTTTTTTCAACAATTTGGGAACTTTGTCTCAAGATGTATTTTCTTTGGAAAGAGGACATAAACAATATGTTCTAGATATTTCAAAAGGGAGCACTCTTCGCCTATTTTCCTCTCCTTTATGCCACATGTGATATGAATTCCAATTGTCATCTTCTTGACTTGGGCATTCTTATTTTGTAAATGTGACCCTTGACTGTCATGAAAACCCTCCAAAACATTCTTAAATGATGGGATATCCTCTTCATGCGTGAAGCTAGTGAAATGTGACAAGTCATCATAGATAACTCAAAATATTTGATTTGTGCCTTGGGGAATGTGAAAGATACCCTCAATAGAAAACATGCGTAAAAATTTGTAGCCAAGTGCCCCAGATATGAGATGTTTCCACTTGTGCAATTGTGCTTCCAAATATGTGAACTCAACAACAAAACACACATTAAATACATCAATTCCTCTCAACATGTGGAAGAAAAAGTAAACCCTTACCCTAGTCTTTTTATGTTGGAAATTTGGGCATTTTGTCACAAGATATCTTCTCTTCTTTGGAAAGAGGACATAAAAAATCTTTTAGATGCTTATGAATGGAGTACTCTTCACCAATGTCATTCTCCTTTACACCACATGATACAAATTCCATTTTTCATATTTTTGACCATCACTTTCTTATTTTCAAACATGTGACCCTTGACTATGCCATGAAATCCATCAAAATATTCTTAAAGGATGGGAGTTCCTCTTCATGCATGAAGCTAGTGGAATGTGACAAGTTATACAAAATTCTTCCTATTATATGATTTGTGCTTTGGGAAATGTTAAAGGTACCCTCAATGGAAAAGCATGCATAAATATTTGTGGCCAAGTGCCATAAATGTGAAATGTTGCCACTTGTGCAATTATGCTTCCTGATGATGCTCAAACTGGAACCCTAGTTGTGCAAGGATGACAAGGTGTCACTTTGGGTCAACTCAGGGTTATTTCCATTGTCACCTTAACAATTAATCCTCTCACTTTGGATTACTTCTTGAATCTTGGGAGTATCCAAAAGTGAAAATTTATGGGGTCTTTGATGTGACTAGATAACTAGCACTGAAAACCATCTTTCCATTGGATGGTTCAACATCTTGATGATCCCTATCCTGTTGACCGCAAATTTTGTATTCATTATTTCTTTCACCGAAACATCTCCAGTATATATTGATGGTGTTCATGAGACTATTTTTAGTTCTCTTCTTTATGCAGACAATATTATCTCCCACACCATTATTCTTACCTTTACAACTATAAGTTTTCATTTCTATCCCATCGGGGAAGTAACTTTCGTCAATGAATGGTTACACAACAGGGACCCTATGAGCCAATTGTTCATGTCATTGATGTAGTTCCCACACGAAACGGACATTTTATGGTATATCATAGCCAAACACTCTATGATGGTTTTCATAGATACCCAACCTATGACAACGAGTTGCATTCTATTGCCAAAGGCTGTAAGCAGTGGAAAAATTATTTTTTTCCAAAGGAAATGGCCATCCACATCAATGGTAGGACTTTTCCTACTCTATATATTCCTTGGTAGTCAGTGCCCATGGATTTTATGTCATGCTTTCCCTCAACCAAGCATGGCAACAAATGTGTTTTTTTTGTTGTTGATCACTTCCTTAGGATGGGAATTTTGGCACCTTGTAAGAAGATTGTTGTCACAAAACCGAGTCATAAGCTCTTATTCAAGCATAATTTGGTTCATTTTGTTAGATTCCTCAATATTTTATGGTTTAATATTTGGTCCATGATGGACTCAAGCTTGACCAAATCCATTTCCTTCCATCCCTAGATTGATAAATAAAAAGTAGTCAATAGGATTATTGTAGATGTCCTTAGAGTATACAATTGTGAGCATCCACATACACATGTTGAAAGCCTTCCATATTTTCAACATAAATTTAACACAATATTCATATTTCTATTATCCAAAATCCATTTCAGGTGTTCTCGGTGTCCCAACAATTGGAACAAATTGATGTAGCTATATTCATGGAATAACACATGAAGATACCTCCCATACTTTGAACGAGGTAAGAAAAGCAACCAATTTTGAGGAACATATCCAACAAATTCAACAATGAGTTAATGATATTTTGTAGAAAGTTTCCAACTCCAAGTACAACTAGATACACAATCCATTGGGTTCCGGATAAGTCTCAAGTTCGTGACAAATTATGGTTGAACTTGCATAAAAAGTAATTGACAAACTCCCATAAGAAGCTCATACCTCTTTGATACGATCCTTACACCATCACTAGGGCTATGGGTGATAATTATTTTGAGGATAACCATAGGATGATTTATATTACTTCAAAGGTATATGTTAGGATGATTTATGCTTGATGGGGTGCATGTATAGAAAAAGTTCCTTTAAGAGAACAAAAAAGATGATCGCACCATTACTAACATAAGTAATTGTGATATTATACTTGAACGGCATCAGGTAACTACATAAGAGAGTTTAAGAATGAAATTTTTAGGGTTTGCTTTATATCAAGGTATGAGGATCATTATGTTTTTTTCCAAATCATTTACATATGACTAAATTTTTTAAATAGTACATTAACCTAATATTATTTCTCTTACATGCTCCTAGCTTATAATTCAAAGCAACATAGGTATTAGAACTCATGAAACTTTTGTTTTTTTCTCTAAATAACTAAAATTCCCAATTTCGCTACTCTTAATATTCAAACTTGCCCTATTGTTAAGACTACTTCCTCTAATTCTTATTGTTCCTCCATAAGTAAGCTAACTTCTAGGTGGGCTTGAACCATTATTAACAAGATAGTGTAGTGTTACCTAATTGTATTTAAGAAGCGTAAGGGGTGGGTTTGGTACAATGCCAACTTATCTATTGTCTAGTTCCATGCCCACTACTAGGTTCTCATCCTCCCTTAATATTTGGGAAACATCTGTTGGCCTTAGGATATGGTTTCCCATTATTTCATTTGATTCTTTCTCATCCACAATATAATTCTACATTGCATCGAACCTATCATTTTGTAATCACATACCTCTTGTAAACCCACTCTAGTGTGTTCATCATACCTCATTGAGGTGCCTTGACTCCTCCTCCTTATTGAGCTATATTTTATCATCAAGCATTTGTTTCACAACCATTCTCTGGCCAACTCCCTTCCTTGCTAATCTCTTTTTGCATCTCCTCATTTCCTTCTTCATTTTATCACATCTAGTTCAACAACCATTGGTTAGTTATCTCTACTTTTTGAAAGCTTGTTCAACTTGCTCTTTAAATTTTGTGTCCTCCATGGTCTTTTGGTTCTTTGAGCTCTTAGCTTTTCCAACCTCATTGTAATCCATTCCTTAATGTAAATTTTAACACCACCATGCTCACTGGGTTAGTAGAAAACTAGTTTTCCTTCACCAACATGTCTATCCTTGTAAATTTTGTGCTCATCAATATTAAATCAATAAATTTTAATTAACACATTAAATAAAATAATAATTAATTATTAAATCAATAAATCATAATTAATAGGTTATATCAAGATTATATAATAAATCATAATTAATAGATTATATTAATATTATATAATAAATCATAATTAACAGGTTATATTAAGATTATATAATCATTATTACTTATTGGGAGGGTCGTTTTCCCACAATGATGGTGCACTTTTAAAATTTAAAGGGCTTCTCAAACAATTTTGTGGGAACTTTTTCAAATTTCAAGCTTTTCAAATTGAGGTGCATGGTGGAGCCCTCTCTTCCTCTACATTGCATTGCATCAACAGATCGATGGGTTTTGTTCGAATCAGCAGATCACTCCTCTCCCTTCGGAGGACATGGCTTCGAAGATTGTTCAACCTCAGAACAAGGTAGTTGTGGCTTCATAGTTTGTAGCGAAGCATGGTAGTTCCTATTACAAGCAACTATTGGACCAGAATAAGTAATATATCTAGGAACTGGCTACTGTCGAAAAATTCAATGAGCTTTCAAAGAATCCTGGCTGATATGAATCGTTCTAGAAGGAAGTGGACCTTCTGAAGCAGAAATTGAAAAACAGGTAGGAGCTAAAAGTAGAGGATGTTGGAGTAGGATTTCTATTTGCAATGGAATTCTATGTATGGGGTTGTGTTGGTGAGATTGTGGGGTGATGCTTCACACTTACAGGATAATATGTTTGACCGGTGCCCAAAGAATTTCCACTTAAAAGATTCAATTTTGCTTAAGGTATGAAGGATGAGATTTAGTGCTTCATATTTTTTTGGCTGAGATTCAGACACTTAACGAAAATACCAGTTCCAAGGTTCTTCTGTTTGGAGTTATTGATTCAAACAAAGCCATACATTTAAAAATATTATAGAGCAATAAATGTGCTTGAGTTTCCCCTTACTCATGGTAGTTTAGTTAAATGGTTTTTGTTTTTTGTGAGCTCTATTCTTGGTTGGGACTGTTGATTTCACTTCAGACCTACATCAAGGATTCATCATCTGGATGTTAATTATTGTCTTTTGATTATTCCAAGATTTAATGGGTCTGACTGAAATAGTTGTTATTTCTTTCTTGTGATGTGAATGCAGTAAAATGTTGTTTTAGAGAGATTAATTAACAGGTGAAGCTCTTCTGGCGGCAACCCTTCTAGTCTAGCATGTCAGGGTTACAAGCTATGTATTTATAGCCATTTTCTCTTGGAGGCCTGATCTTCCATGGTTTTTGCCTAAAGTAGGTATCTTTTTGGCTTCAATGTTTTGTATTACAAAGAGGTTTTAAAATTTTTCACATATTTAGTACATTTGAATTTTTATTAGAAAAGTGAGCAAAGTGCTCAGGTGATCCAAGCTTTGATTCTAATAGGAATATCCAATTTCCTGAATCTGCAAACCTCTTACTCAAACAAAACTAGAATGGGACTAAATGTGCAGATTTAGAGGCCTTATATTCATGCATAAGTCTAAACTACATATTACTGCTTCACAACTATTCAAACAGGAGAGTTGCGACCATTTTCAAAGAGGCATCTTCCATAGTGGACTATCTCTATAATTTTATTGATTACTATTGATTATTGTTTGGATCTTCTATGAGAAATGCATGAGTTACACCTTTTTGGTCATGCTCCTAAAGGTGGATGCTTTCTCCAGTAATGCCCTTATGATGTTTTCTTTCTTTGTTGAATTTTTCTTTTGCATGCATCATGTAAACCTAATTATTTTTCTTTTAATGAGTTGGGCGTTCCTCTTCTTCAGTGCATCTACCTTTATATCTTCCCAAGAAACCATTCATAGGCATTTTGTAATCAACAATGTCCATATTTCTTGTTGCCATCAGCAAAATGAAAAAAATGTGGTTCTCCCCTGTGTTTGGCCTCATAACATTTAGAGCAAGTGCTGTTTTATTGTACCTTTGTTCAGACATGCGATATGAGACCATTTTCAAATATGAATCTTCCATAGTTAACTTTATCTATAAGTTTACTGATTATTGTAGGGATTTTTATCAGAAATGCATGAGTTACACCCTTTTGACTGTGGTCCTTAAGTTGGGCACTCTCCCCATTAATGCCCTTGTGAAAATTTCTTTCTACGTTAAATTTCTCTCTCGCATGTGCCATGTAAATCTTTTCTTTTTTCTTTTAATGGGTTGTGTGTTCCTCTTGTTCAGTGGCTCTATCTGTAGATATGTCAAAACAATCATTCATAGAAATTATTTACACACCAATATGCATGTCTTTCTTGTTGTCATCAAGCCCATGAAACATCTGAAAAATTGTGGTTTTCCTTTAAGTCTTGCCTCATAAGATTCAGAGTGAGTGCTGGTTTATTGTACCTTTATTGCTGCCTATCAGAGTCAAGAAATTATAAGTCATCCAAGAGATGAGCTCACAAATATGCCACATGTAGCCTAACAATAGTGATGTAGCTGAGGTATTTCCAATGGGTTTATATTCTATGATGTTTTCAAACATGTGCATGTATTTGTGCTTGATGAAAAGGGATTTTTACATATTTCCAACTTTTGGAAAGTTGCGATCACCGTGCTACTCTGAAAATGTGATGAAAATCACATGTGCAATCCCTTTTCATTGGTGGACAACACTTGGTTCCAACTTGGGGACGTGTTCTTCTTAGAAGTGCACGAGAACCTTAGAATCATTTCCTGCACATATGAAACTAGCCTCCACGTTCAACAAAAATATCATCACTACATGAAAGGTTGGCCCTTATAAAGCAAAACATAAGACATTAAAGCCTATGAATCTAAGAAATCAAGACTATTTCTCAAAAGATCTTATTCAACTCTAAACTACTGCTTAGTAGATCTTATTCATTTCCTATCCTGCTGTAGCATGTGCTAAAATAAGGCTTCCAGTTGAAATTAGTAAATTAATGCAACCATCATAGCACCTCATAAATACAATGGTCATTTCCTATGTGCTTAGTCATCATGCAAAATTAGGAAACCTCAAAACCAAAATGTTTGCAGGATGGAATCTTGTCATTGCTGGGCTACAATAGTACTTGGGTACTTGCAAATGAAAAATTTCATCATTTTGATGCAACAGTGGACATGATCTACCACAATATATGTGTAGTCATCCTAAAGAGGATGTTTGTGAACTCTATCAAACCACATAATGCCCCCTTTTCTTGAAACTCCCATTTTTCCATCACATGAGAGCACATACTATTGTCTAAATTATTGTTGTTAAAGGTTTGTATTGGATATATGAAAACTTGTCACAAGGGAAGCATGATCTAAAATTTTGTCTCTTAAGGAATATTGATTCCATAGTGTTCCATAACCATTATTAGGCCACCACAAGTGCTAGTGATCCAACCCATATGGATGTTCTCCACCTAAGGCTCTAAGTGATAGGCCTATAGATAGTTGGGGAATGCAGTCCACTGTCATAGCTACAGAGTTTCACCTAAGAGATCACATCCACACTTCCACAACCTTCTGTATTTTCGAACACAAGCATCAACCAATTAACATCATCAAGCTTAGATTTATCAAAAGTTCTTATCCAATATTATCTACTGTCCTAGGGTGATTTTTTCCCTTAGGGTTTCTATTCTGGCAAGGGTTTCTTCAATAAATATTTATTAGTAGTACACATTCATAAAAAATATTTATGCATAAATATAAATAGTCTCAACAACTATATAATGTATGCATGAATATAAAATTCCCCTAGCAATAATACTTCAATCAAAGCACAACTCAGGGATGACTACCCAGTAGCAATGAATGAATCCAATCAATAGTCAATACAGGGTTGATAAAGCCATACACACTACAATTCTGATACACTGACCAATCCAAGAGTACTATCTTAATTTAATGTTTATTGCATATTCTAAGTTTATTGCACAGGGTTCTGACTTATCTTAGAGATAACCACAGACCTGGAAATGTCTCTACTAGTCTTAAGAAATCAAGTTGTTTGTCAAACTCTAGTAGTCTTGGTCCCTCTACTTAGGGCTAATATTAACCTTAAAGGCTATAGCTAGCTCAAACTTTTGAACAACACTACACAATTACCCTAGAAAATGTAATCACATGCTTTTGTCGCTCTCTTGGACAATACTGCACTAATAACTTACTTGACCCAATTATGTTGTACTGGTTTGCAAGGTCTATGTAATCTAGAGTAAGATGCAGCAACCTCTAATATAAGTACTTCTGGCATTTGTGATACCAAATTGACCCCTATTCAATAATTGTTTGGACCAACATTGATCCATGTGAAATACTTCCAAAATCCAATTGTTATTTCTCAATCTCATGTCAAACACTAAGTAATTTTAGAGTAAAAGCACATTGTATTTGTCTATTCTGATATTTTAAGATGGTTTCCACATCATAATTGACTCTTGGTTGACCACACTTCCCTTTTCTGCTAAATATGAAAACTCTAAATCGTTTAAGCTTAAAATGTTTTCCATTATTTTATTGTGGACAAGGTACTCAAAGTTATGCAAGAGGTTTGGTTCCCATTGTTCCTCTAGATACAAAATATCATGTGAGTTAGTTATTCTTATAGTATCATGAAGAGAAATCTTCAAAAACATTTCAAATTGATCACCTCTACCAATTATTGTTTATTTTTTAATTATATTAGAACTGGTCCTCTCCCCCAGAGCATGCAAAAGAGTGGGTACAAATTCATTCATCGATTGTGTTCTAGGATATTTATACAAAGTATTCAGGTACATGTATACAAATACAACTATTTGTGGGATCACATCATATAAGTTGCACTTAAATTTTTTGATAAAAAATTCATTTTATTGACTGGGTTGTACAAGTTTTCTAGCACTAGATTGTGCATTATAATTTTCTCCTTTAGCTATCTTTGCATGGTACTCAATAGCCCTATAGTTGTGAACCATTGGTTTCTTAGTTCCAACATGGTTGAGCCGAATATTTAACTTAGCATCAGCCCTTTCACTCATGGTGTTGACACCAATGCAATGATGCAAGCAAATAGTCCACTCAGGATGAACCACATCCTCAATGTGCTAGAGAATATGTTTCCTATGAAAAATATTATAAGGCTCATGATCATATCCAGACTTGTTACTCCTGCTAGTAGCCTTTTTTTTTTTTAATTTCCTAAAATTCATGTTTTTGGTTACCTGTGCATATATAGATCTCACTGATGTGAATCACACTTTGAAAGGTACCCCATAACCTAAGTGGTCGGAGCAGCCAAATCTTGTTTATTTCTACATTGAGAAAATGTCCTCATGCTCGTTTCAAGATCATTTTGACCTATATCATCGATCATTCTAGAATGCACCTTTTCCAGGCCCCAAATTTGTCCCTCGGTGTTGACTTCATGTGGATTTGTTAGATGTTTGATGTCTACATTTCCTTGTAAAAATCTAGTGCATGAATGATTGTCCACATGTTCATGGAGAAGATAATTTCTTTGCATTTGATGTGGTCTAGAGAGAATTTTTATTTGGATCAAGCCTATATTTTTCATCAATGATTTTCTTGAAATTTCTTTCATTCTTAGCACTATAGTTGTAAATATAATTGAGGGTTTCATTACAGGTTTCATCAATATTCTCGGGCTTTCCAACTTCATTATTGTCAACAATAGAGACATATAGAGGTGGAAATGGATCTATATGACTGAGAGCTTCATTAATTTCGTGTTTATAACATATCTTTTGATTTTCTATCATGGAATATTCATGACATATGTCAATAACCTTGTCTTCTAAATGATTATTGATAGTAAAAGGGAGAAACTTCCCTATCCCATCAAGATTGAGGAATAAATTTAGATCATAGGCATCAAAAATAGGGGGACCATCAAATTCCAAGATATAGGATATTTGAGGGTTGAACTATAAAATTAATTGTTTCTTCACTAAGATAATCACAAGGGTCACATTATTACTTTCATTGTTTTGAAAAACCTTTTGATTTTATTGACCTCAAACTCTAGGAAACCATGATTGCTTCCGTTTATTTCTTACACGATCATGATTAAAATCGAAGTGCAACGTGGGGGTACATTACTGCTCTACTCAAACTCACAATGGAATGTCGAGGTTCCAAGTATATTACCATGAAATTTTGCAGCTCCCTTACTTTCACTGTTTGACAAAATAGGATTAGTGTGATTGAAGAATAATTTTGTGACCTCAAAAGTGTTTTTAGGATTTAAATTATCAGCAAGGAAAGCATGATCTTCATCATACTTTTCAAATGGTTGATCGTTTTGGATAGAAACATGGTTTATACCCGACTAGAACTACATACATCTTGTATCATTGGTGGAACTATTCAAAAAAAATTCATTTCCCATGTTTATTGCTTTGTCATGTTGCACATCATGAATAGCCTCCTGACAATGGTGAAAATTATTATCATGCTCCTTTTTTTCATGCAAATATTTCATAGAATCTAGGACACATACATCAACACATGCCAATTCTTTGAAGAGGATGGGTTTTGCTGTGGGGCTATGTTGGTCACAAAGTAGCTTGTCCATCATGAAGTAATCTTGTGAATTTGGAGGGTTGATTTTAGTGATATTGTTATCATATTCAAGAGGGATGGGAGCTTCTTCTTCTTGTATGGCCACCACAAGGTCTTGAAAGGTGTTTTCATCCCATATTGTCTTTGGATCCCATGTTTAGCACAAAATTTATTGAAATATTTTAAGTAGAATTCCCTGCGAGTATCATATCTAAGAGAGGAAATATGACAACCTAACTATTTCTCTATTAATGCTCTGAACTTTTGAAACTCATTAAACACATCATATTTTAATTATAGAAAATATACCCACATTTTTCTATTGAAATAATCAACAAATGGAAGGCAGTACCTAGCACCAGTGGCTGATGTCATGTTCAGTGGTCCACATATGTCTAAAAGTACCAACTGAAGGACCCTCTATGCTCTCCAAGCTTGTCCTTCATAAAATGGCATTCAATGTAGCTTCCCTGCTTGACAAGCTCTGCAAACTATATAGATCTTCTACAAAATGTTTGGAAGTCCATCTACAAGTTCCTCTCATGCCAACTGAGAGAGATAGGTCAAGTTGAGGTGCCCATACCTATGATGCCATATGGGTGTTAGATTTTGCAATAATAGCTACCTTTAACTTACAATTTCTAATAAGATCAATATTAAAAAATCTTAAGACAGTGAAAGCTAAGAGATTCATCTGAAATGGATCATTATCATCCTCGACATAGAAAGCACTCATCATTGCATAGTTTCCCAAAAGGTCAAACAACCTCAATTATATGTTGAACATACCACTTAATTTGAGGTTCAAATCCTAATCCATCAAATTCTCAAGTGAAAAGGTGAAATAAGAAAGGTACGAGTCATTATAGGAGATCAATGTTTCTTTTCAAATTACTTCTTCCTTCAACTAGAGGGAATGATGAGATCCTAGGATTTTAAACTTTAGTGTTTTCAAAACATGGGAACATATGACATGAATCATATGAAACATTTATTTCCATTAAGCATGAGGGTATAATGATTAACTTAAATGGTCTTTAACACAATCCCTCTAGATTTGTCTCTTCAAATGTGAGGGTACCCACTCTCATAAAGGACATGTTGGGAGTTTAAACTTTAGTGTTTTCAAACCTTGGGCACATATGACATTAATTATATGACATTTTTATTTCCATCAAGCATGAGGGTGGAATGATTAACTTAAATGGTATTTAACACAATCCCTCTAGATTTGTCTCTTCAAATGTGAGGGAACCCACTCTCATAAAGGACATGTTGGGAGTTTAAACTTTAGTGTTTTCAAACCTTGGGCACATATGACATGAATCATATGAAATTTTTATTTCCATTAAGCATGAGGGTAGAATGATTAACTTAAATGGTATTTGACACAGTCCCTCTAGATTTGTATCTTCAAATGTGAGGGCACCCACTCTCATGTTCGCATTTACCGATATTAGCCTTTAGGAAAAATATAAGAAAATATAAATTAGACTAATGTATGAATCCATGTGAACATGATACCCATTCTCTCTTTCAAACAGTCAATGTGCAAACTTTGTCTCCTAAAGGGCATGATTTTGGAAGTATATCAGTTGCCTCAAAAACTTAGGCTCGAGTCAATTCTTCATGCAACATGATACTAAGTTTCTAATTTGTCTCCTCCTAATATGATAAATTGGTCGGCATCAGTTCAGAATTTCTAGATGATTCTCATGGTGTTGCAATGTTATTTAATCTCACAAGTTGGCATAGATTCTTAGTCCCACAGTGCTCAAAAACTTTCCTCAACTATTAATCCTAAAGAAGCCTAATAATGGTGGATCATGGATAGGCTAGCTTGACTTTTCTCACGTGTCTTCCATCTCACTTAGACACTTATTTTGTGAACTCTTATACATTTACTATGTCAGTTTGCTAAGGCCAAAATGGGCAAAATAAATAACAAGTGTGTGCAAGAAGCAACACACTTGACTAGATTGAACTCGGAATAGTCTTATGATGGATGTACATTTTAAGGGCTTCTTTCCTAATTCAAAATTGTTGAAGATTATAATATTCCTACTTTAGCAAGTAGCTAAGGGGAATATTAAATTTTATATTTTTTCACTTAGTAGTTGTATAAATGGGTAAGGAGGCCCATTCTTAATAAAAACATGAATAAAACCCATTATAATGTGAAAGGGGATCATCATAGTAGCTGGATTTTACACTTATGGGTATGAACAAGGGAAAATGGATGAGGACATAGTCAAGTTTCACTAAGTCAACATGCATGCCTGAAGAAGAGGAGATCATCAATAAAACCAGTTCAGTGTGAACAAGGATCAGCATAGACATACATTTGTGAGCTGGATTGATTGCACTTGAGTGTGAAGAGGGATGAGGCGGATTGAAGAGGTCAAACTTGACCAAATCAAACAGCGCAGTATGAAGGAGTAGCCTTGATGAAGGTATAGCGTAATTTTGGAGGGAGATTTCTCATGTGGAGTTGGAAACCCTAATGGGTGGGACCCAAGGTGAGGAGGCTCACAAAGTTTATAAGGAAGAGGACGACAACCATTTGGGGTTAGGTTGGATAATTATTGATTTTGTCTGTTTAGACTATTTGGCATCCTCTTGCTATTTAGCAGAGATGTAGTGTTGTTTAGCACAAGGATCTCCTGTTTAGGAAACCTTCTCCTTTCTTGAGAGGCCTCAAGAAGGATTATTTTACTTCAATTTTAGACAATCAGGCTTGAGGCCAAGCATCCTCCTTTAGCCATAGCGTTATTTCTGCAGAGAATAGTGTTGTGTTGCAGGGTGTTGCAATGGAAAGTCCCCAACACCACTTTCTTAGCTTATCTTTCTGAGGAGGGAGCTTCCCTTTCTTTGCAAGATCTACTAAGGAGGTTTATGAGAAAAATGTACTTTTTGGCATGTGGCCACAGCATTATCCATCATTGAATGCGCAATCCTTGGCAGGATCTGCGTTATTTTGCACAGTGTTTCAGTAGCAGGGTTTGAACCCTTGCTTGTGAGCTTATTCCTTGGAGGAAGGGCCAACCCTTCTCCCGGAAAGCTTTGTACATCATCCTCCTTATATTTCTTGTATATTTCAGCTACTTGTATTTAGAACTACATTTTAACTACATTTTCCAGATCTAGATATACAAATCTTCTATTTATGTACTTGTGCTCTCATAAGACCCTTGTCAGGTTATCTCTTTGATGTATAAAAGGAGCTAGATATCCATTTTCTTCCATGTTCTGATATAATAAACTAAAATTTTGTTATTACATAATATTATATCTGAAATCCTTAGAAAATCACGCTGTATATGCTTCAATATCTTTCTGTTGAGCTAAGTCATGGGATTTGGGCCTTTTTAAGCCATACCGGGACCGGGAGGTATGTTTAACATAGCTAGAGTGATTTTTTTTTGCTAACATTTGGTATGTCAGTCCCTTATGACATATTCTAAGGGAAACCACCGTTATTTTCCTCTGTTACTATGAAAATAGCTGGGAATAACGTTTTTGGGGCTTAAAATGCAGCTTTTCCCCAACTTTTGGGTCAGAAATTGATGTATAAGTTGATGTTGTGACACCAACTGATTTTAATGTGTTTCTTGGGACATTCCATGGATTAATAGCTTGCTTCAGCTCCCGCATTATGTTTACATATTGCTGCAGTCCCATTATTGGGCATTTTCCAGCCATTCTAGGCGTGAGAGGCTTGTCTATCTCACCTATTTTTCTTGGTTTTTGATTTCCCATTGGATTTGGATCTTATATTATCATATCTAATAGATCCAAGGGCTAATATTGTCTGATGTAGCATACATTCCTGAAAAAATGTGTTTTTCAGGCATGCCTTGCTAGCAATCCCAATTTGGGGATATAACAGTGGTATCAAAGCATAGTCTTGGCTCAGCCTGTGAGTTCCAGCCATCAGAGGGAGCAAGATCAGAATGATGGAGAGGATTATTTTACTTTCATCACTTTTCAGATCCAGAAAGAACCTCTCCCATGAGGTTAAGTTGATGAAGGAGAAGAGATGTAAAGAAACTCCTAGAGGGTTTCAAAAGAGGAAGAACCATGCACTTCCTATTCTCATGAAGAAGAAGACAAAGGGCATGGGAGAAACTTGGAGTATCTGATTCTAATTGAATACCTTGTTGAGTACAAGACTCAACCTACAGCCTTCAAGGAGACTCTAGCCTTCCCACGGGTCATTCAACTGGAGGAAGAAAGGAGACCTTGCAGCACAAGAAGGATGAAGGGAAATAGGTTTCTATTGTCTACTTTTGATGGATCATATTCAACAAGGACTTGGACAAGAAGAATCACAGCATTCTTCCTACTACATCCTGTCGTAGAAAGAGAAGCAGTAGAGATTATAGCGCTGCACATAAAGGGCAAAACAAGCACTTGGTGGTTCAACCACATAAGTCATGCAAGAGTATTTACTCTTGTAGATTTCACTCAAAGGGTGATCAAGAGGTTTGATGAAGAACAATCAGAGAGGGAGAAGCCCTCACCATCTCTTGAGGAGACTTATATTAGTGTTGTCACAACTAGGGAGGAGCAGCCTTCAACATTAGTAGTTGAGGGAGCCAATACAGTAAAAGAAAGAAATCTTGTAGCCATGCAAGGTGTTCCCAAAGTCCAGCAAGGTATGATTGCATTTCCACTTTCTATTATTGCAACAAATCTTACAGAAAATTATGAAAATATGTTGTTGTATGACCCAGGATCATCAATTACTACTAATCTAGAGCAGCAAGGTTGCACTATGCTGTCCAAGAGTAGCAGTGAAGAGATAAGGACCCATTCCTCATGCGAACAGTCCGATGCCAGCTTCATTCAGGAAGCCATGGAGGAAGAGATGTCAAAGAATAGAAATCTTTAGATGAGAAACTCTTTCTCCTCTCTAGATGACACTCTCTCAATGAGTATGGCACAGCTCAAAGAGAGACTTCTACTTGTAGTAGATCCAAGGCCTCCTTGGTTTTGGAAGGTCATGCATGAGGAGGAGGTCTCATCAGGATATCCCATTGGAGGTGCACTTCAACATTTCATGAAATGCAAAGTTCTTCAAAGCTTGGAGGAGCATGGTGTCCTACCTTGGGATGAGTGGATGGCAGTATGGAGCAAGAGGGTTCCAAACCCCTTGCAGATCTATGATACAGGCCATCAAGAGGCATGGTTGCGGTGGTTGTTTTTGGGTAAGTTTGGTCACTACCCAAAAATTTATGTTTCTTTAACTCATGCCTTGGGTCTCAATGATAGGATGCATAAAAAGAAGGCATGGTTTTTGTGGCTATCTTATCACCATAGTAATTCTCAGGTTGTGGGATGAGGATTTTTGTAGTTAAGAAAACCAGGGGTAACCAAGAACCGCATTGGGAATTCAGGATCTAGCCTTCCTGAGTTCCGAAGAGGGATCTCTCCTAAAGATTTAGCTTTGTTTTGGTAAAAGGTTTTAGGCTAGCTATGAGTGAACAGTGGGACTTGTTTTGTAAGAGTGGTGGGAATAAAAAGTGTTTCAAGGTAAACTAGAAGGATCTACCAGAACATTGGGCTATGGAATCAACTCTATAGGCAAGCAGAGCTAGGAAATAAGACTTAAAGATGCAAATGTACTAAGGATAGGGTAGATGACCTTCAAAGGCTTTGAATAGGATTTTTTGATGGAATGGGTGAAATCTAAACAAAAGGGCACTTAAGAATCCTTAAGCTACAGAAAAGAGGATTGAAGGAGGGGATCAAACTGGGACCTAGAGCAATTAAGAATTCTATGGTCTGGTTTGATCCCCTCTTTCAATCCTCTTTTCTGTAAATTAAGGATTCTTAAGTGCCCTTTTGTTCAAATTTCACCCATTCCATCAACAAAGCCTATTCAAAGCCTTAGAAGGTCATCTACCCTGCCCTTAGTACATTTTCATCTTTAAGTCTTATTTCCTAGCTCTACTTGCCTAGAGAGTTGACTCCATAGCCCAACGTTCTGGTAGATCCTTCTGGTTTACCTTGACACAATTTTTATTCCCACCACTCTTACAAAACAAGTCACACTATTCACTCATAGCTAGCCTAAAACCTTTTACCAAAACAAAGCTAAATCTTTAGGAGATATCCCTCTCCAGAACTCAAGAAGGCTAGATCCTGAATTCCCAAAGCGGTTCTTGGTTACCCCTGGTTTTCTTAACTACAAAAATCCTCATCCCACAATCTGAGAATTACTAGGGTGATAACATACTGGCGACCATACTGGGGACTTAACCACTCTCCAGTTTTAAGTTTAATCTTGAAGGAAGATCTTTAACTATATCTTTTCTACTTTAAGATTGAGTTTAAAGGTTGTGGGTATTTTATCCAATAAACATTCTGGCTCCCAAGAAATTCTACTACACTAGATCCAACCCTGATCCTAATCCTCCAAAGATAGTAGAAAATCCGGACCAGATAGGAAAAAAGAAGAAAAATCAAATTGATAGTTCTGAAACTGAGATACCTCTGAGAAGAGCTGGTTCTTTACCCAAAGAATTGGTAAGCTTATCGGACATTGATTTTGACTTAAAGTTTGAAAAATATTTATTTAGAACAAAATCTGAATCGGATTTAAAAGAAATTGTTTTAGATCTAGTTTTTACTTCTTATGTGAGTGAAAAACACAAAATTATTTATGTTCGTACTAAATCAAATCAAACTAAAAGTAAAAGTCCAGTAAAAAGGGTAAGTGTCTCAAAAATTAAATACATTGAAGAAGCAGTTAAATTAGCAAAAAAAATTTCTAAATTTAAACCCCTAGTTTCTGAGCTATATACAGCAGTCTTTCCAGCATCAGATTCTACTCTATATGCTGCCACATCATTTACTGATTCTGCTGTCAGTTCACCTCAAGAGCCCAGAAGTCCTAAGTTGCCTCTGCACCATAGAATCATATATTCATCATATCCACAATTCACTTCTAGTTCATCAACTGATCCATTCATCCCTGAGTTGCCCTTGCAGCCCAAATTTGTATATCCATCATTTACCCAGCCCATTACAACTACCATTAGCCATACTACTTCTTTTTCATCCCCTTTGACAAGCTCTTCAAGTACATCCATTGTAGTAACCAGCACTATCCCTACTACTACTACTGTACCTCCTAGTTCAGCTAAAATCCAAGCCATGGCAGCCCGATATGCTCCCTTAGTCTTACCTCGGAATCTTCATGACATGCCCCAGAACTACCAAAACTATATTCCACTATTTGATAATATTTCACAGATTACTACACAGCAACATATTACTAGAATGAATGATTTCTGGGAAGTCTATGAGATATATGAAACTGATGTCCAAATGAGGTTATTTGCTCAAAGCTTAATTGCATAAGTAAAAACATGGTTTAAAAGTTCAGGAGCTGGTAGCATAGCAGACCTAGCTGCATTCCATAGAGCCTTCCTAATAAATGGGAGAAAAAGAAGAACCCTATGCAAATACTATCTGAGTTTGATGCTATCAAGAGAGCCCCAAATGAGTCTGTCAAAGATTTCTGCACAAGATATAACAGTGTTTGCAACGCCATTCCTACAGACCTTAAACCCACCCCATATTTTGTGCTACTCAAATTCCCTGATTGCTTTGACGTAGACATGGCTTATCAACTTAGGGAAAGGAATGCATATACTTTAGAACAAATGCAACAAAACATTGTAGGTGTAGAAATCAACATGCTTGCAAAGAAGGCCAGACCAAGAAACGAAAGAAGGGTTACTATTAAAGAAGAAGCATCTCACTTAGATGGTAAGTTTGATTTCATTACTAAAGAACTAGAAAAATTAGTTGATAGATTGGATCAAATTGAAAGAAAACCACAATGGGAGAATCAATCCCAGATCCGGAATCCCAATTCTAGAAAAAATAGCAACCTTGGGAAAGGTAAAGAACCTTCCCCTGATCAAAATATAAGAACCCCATTCCAAGAAAACTTTGCAGAAAGCTCACAAAATAGTGTTGACGAGGAGGAAGACATCAACATTGTTATGGGGATTGATGAAAACAATACCATTTTCCTCACCCAGGAGGACCAGGAACTCTTTGAACTTCAACAATTCAAAGTAGAATATGGAGAATCCTATGATTATAAACAAGGTTATGATTTTGCAATAAACGAAATTCACAGTCAATACAACCTTAGGAGCAAGAAAAAAAATGAACCTGCCATAAAGAATAATGCTCCAAACCAAAAAGAACAAAACAAAAAGAAGACTGATACCTCTAAATCAAAATTCTTGCAAATTCTTCCTAGAGATAACAAACAGAGTTCCAACCCAACCAGTCCTAAAAAGAGGCAAGGTCCAAAGATCGTAGATATTACTAACGAGGTGGCACAATATTCCAAAGATGTTCCAAAAGCTAATTCTCCCAAAGCCACCAATTGAACAATAGTCATTGAGCCAAGAAAGAATCCTATTGACTTTAAAATATCAGATCCTAAACCTTCTGTTGAGAATCCCAACTCTGATAGAACTTCTGCTAACTCTCAAAATATTCTTGAAAAAATAGTTAAAAATAGCAGAAACCAAGAAACTCAGACAGAAGACAAGAGAAGAGCACAAAACAAAAGAAAAACAGTAGAAACTCAAGAAAAGTCATCACAAACCACAGTTCCCAAAGAAGAAGTGATTCAAGCCATTAGATCTCAGCCAACATTTAACATGCAGCCTGAAATATCCAAGTTAAAAATAGTTGTTCCCTTAGTAGAGCTAGAAAAAAATGATTTGTATAGATCTATGATTTATGATGCATTGAATGTGAATGAGAATGAAGATACAATTAACATGAATGAAGATAGGCCTAAATTGATTTTTGGTCCCAATGTAGATGAAAAGCATTCAGATGGGTCGGTACCCCCATTTTATTTAATTCTTACTGTACATGACCAAATATTACATAATACTATGCTAGATATTGGAGCTTCCCACAACTTAATGCCCAGAGCTATAATGGAAACCCTGAATCTAGATATAACCAAACCCTATAAGGACCTATTCTCATTTGATTCATCCAAAGTCCAATGTATTGGTTTGATTAAATATTTGTGTGTTAACCTAGTCCAATATCCTGGTAAGAGTATGATCATGGATGTTGTAGTAGTTGATATCCTGCCAAAGTATGGCATGCTTCTTTCTCTCTCATGGGGAGCAAAGATGCGGGGATCTCTACAACTAGATATGAGTTATGCTACTATCTCGGTATTTGGACAGCCTAAAAAGCTTTACAAAGAAACCTTGATGAATTACATGATCAGTAGTGCAGACAGACCTACAATTATCCAATTTATGCTACTCCCACTGATCTTGATTCTTTTATTCTTAGTAACTCTGATCAAAATGAAAATCCAACTAAACTTACTGATAAGAAACTTAAAATCATGGATGATTATATTGGTCATGAAGCTTTGTGGCATTTAGATTTTGATGGATATGTTAATAAATTTGGAGCTGGAGCTGGTGTATGGATTACAAATATTGAAACAAGCCATTCTGAAGGACATGCCTTTAGATTAAACTTCAAATGCACCAATAATATGGCTGAATACGAAGCTTTAATCTTAGGTTTACAAATTATTAGAAAAAAGGGAGGAAAAAGAATAATGGTCATGGGTGATTCTGAACTAGTTATAAAACAAATAAACACGGAGTATTCAGGTCACAATCCCAGACTTTCAAGATACAGAGAAACATTATTGGAACTGCTTGAGGAATTGTTAGAAGGTAATTTTGCTATCATCCCTCGAAATCAGAACATACAGGCCCATTGCTTAGCAACTTTTTCCAGCAGTTGTAAATTTCCTTTTTCACCATTACAAAAATACATTTCTGAGATCAAACATAGGCCTATTGTTCCTGATAATGTGACATATTAGCAAATTTTTTCAGAGGATGAGAAAATTTATCATTTTTTGAATAATGAGCAAGAATTTCAAAATTGTCAAATCGATAATGACTGTAACATAGATTCACCTTGTGATATAGATTTAAATTTTTGTCAAATAGATGATTTAGATAATTTAGATGTACATAATTTTGAAAAGCCTACTATTTTTACTCAAAGTGACATTGATGAAATGGAAAAAGTAGACATAGAGGAATTGATTGAAGATAAAATAGATTTGATTGATTTAAAGAATAATATTTTACCCAGAGGTTTAACTCCTCTAGAAGATTTATTTGACTCCAATGATGTGCCCAAAAGGCCAAAAATGGAGCCAGTTAAGTCTAATATAGAAGAGTATAACTTAGGGACAAATGAAAAACCAAGAATAATCAAATTATCCAAATCTGTATCATCAGATGAAAGGGCTAAATATATTGAACTTTTAAAATAATTTCAAGATGTCTTTACATGGAGCTATGAAGACTTAAAAACTTACAACACAGACATTATCCAACATAAAATTCCTTTAAAAGAAAATCAAAAACCTTTTCAATAGAAAATCAGAAGGATTAGTCCAGTTTTGTTACCCTTAATCGAAAAAGAAGTCAAAAGAATGTTTGATGCACAGATAATTGCACCAGTCAGATTTTCTGACTAGATATCTAATTTAGTGCCAACCAGAAAAAAGATAGGAGAAATTAGACTATGCATAGACTTTAGGAATCTTAATAAAGCATCCTTGAAGGATAACTACCCCTTGCCAAAAATGGACCATATTTTACAGAGGGTAGCAGGTTCTTCTAGAATCTCTTTATTAGATGGTTTCTCTAGTTACAATCAGATTCTAGTTCACAAAGATGACCAAACCAAAACTGCATTTACTACTCCATGGGGCACTTTCATGTATGTGAAAATGCCTTTTGGGTTAAAAAATGCAGGAGCTATATTTCAAAGGGCCATGGATATTACCTTTGCCAAGGAGATCCATGAGTTTTTAGTCATTTATTTGGATGATATTACTGTTTTTTCGAAAACAAATGATGATCACTTGGATCATCTGAGACAATTTTTTATTAAATGTACAAAGTATGGTATCTCTTAACCCTAAAAAGACTCTTTTTGGGCTAGAAGAAGGCAAATTGTTAGGTCGCATCATTTCAAAAGAAGGCATTAGAATAGACCCTGCAATAATTGAAGCTATTCTAAACATTCAACCACCAAGGAACATTAAAGAACTCCATGCATTCTTGGGAAAGATCAATTTTCTAAGAAGATTCATATCAAATCTAGCTAAAATTATAAAAGATCTTAACAACATGCTTAAAAAGGACTCCTCAATTAAATGGACAATAAAGGCCTAACAATCTTTTGAATCTATCAAATAGGCCTTAACTAAAGCACCAGTCCTTATCAGTCCATATTACACAAAAAATTTCATAATCTTTTCCTTTGCATCCAAACACACCATTGCTGCAGTTCTTCTATAGAAAAACGATCAAGGCTTTGAACAGCCCATTGCATTTTTTAGTAAAGCTCTTAAAGATGCACCACTGAAATACAACATAATAGAAAAATAGGCTTTGGCTCTGGTTAAAGCTATAAAAGATTTCAGAGTGTATATACTTCATTCACACATAATTGCATATGTCCGTAATGTAGTAGTTAAAGACATTTTGACAATGTCACGTTTTCAAATATAAGAAGATGATTGCTTTCTTCCATAAATACCATATTACCTTAGGTCATTCCACATCATATTATCCCTAAGGTAATGGTCTGGCTGAATCCTCAAATAAAATTTTAGTCAACATCATCAAAAATCTACTCCAAGATAATAAAAAGACATGGAATAAGAAGCTGGTCTATGCCCTTTGGGTTGATAGACTTACTACAAAAAATTCTATAGCGACTTCACAATATCAGATTGTTTATTGTACAGATGCAGTTTTTCCTTCTTCCTTGGGTATCTCAGTCATGAAGATTATCCAGGAATCACTGGTAGAAACTAATGACATTCAAAGAAGAATCAATGAAACAATACACCTTGAACAAACCAGAGATGAAGTTTATGAAAAGTCACAAGTTTTACAGGACAAGATCAAAAATATTTTTGATAAAAGAGTTAAGGAAGATGACTTTTTCATAGGAGATCAAGTTTTAAGATGGGATGCAAGAAGAGAGGATAAAGGTAAACATGAGAAGTTTGACTTTCTATGGCAGGGACCCTATGTAATATATGGTTATAGAGGCAATAATTCCTTTTTCATCAGGAATTTGGATGGAACTGAGCTTCAAGAAGGACCAGTATATGGAAGGATGTTGAAACATTAGTATTCCTCACAAGTCACTTAACACTTAGATTTATTTACTTTATCATTGTAAATATTCATAGTTAGAGTGTAGATTGTATTGGATATATTATCTACAAAGTTGAAGCCCGAAGAGAAGGCCCTAAGCTTTGCAGTATAAGATATCATAAATATGATTGTTGCAGAAAACAGAAGACATTTACAGAATCACCCAGGTCAATAGATAAGGCTACTGATCTCAGAGTTCTTGAGATTTCACAAGGAAAAGCCATCCCCAAGTGAAGCCGATGTTAGCAACCTATAATATAGGGGTCATAATTTTGACTTGACTATTGATCATCTTGTAAATATGTACATACTTTTCCTTCTGCAAGTTGTATTCACATATTTTGTAAAAAAATCAAAAAAATCAAAAAATCAAAAAGAGGGTAAAAGTCCTAAAAGAATAATCAAAGGACTTAGAAAAAATAAAAGACCCCAAAAGAAAAATAAATAAAACATGAATGTGTGCAAGCATAAATGCCACTACTTTTTACTTTTTAACTGCGGCAGAGTGTCAATAAATGCCATAGTTCATGATGAGTTAAACAGTTTAATCTTAACTTGTCATTTTTCAATTTCACTTGTTGTGGATAGAGAATAATGAGTTGTCATATTTTTTAATCATGAAAATTTAGTAGTTAGGTAGAGAAATAAAATGAATCCAACAGTTTAATCTGGATTCATGGATGAAATAAGTGTAGAATTAGATAGTTTTACTTTCTTTCAGAAAGAATAAATGTTGTGAAGGTTGCTAGCTTAAATGCACCTTACTACAAAGGAAGAAATTTTTTTAGCATGGTAAGCTGGGTAGGTAGAAGAAGGTGAAAGTCTCAATGTAAATATCATTCATCATGGACTGCAAAATAACTAACTTCCCCTTCCCATAGTCATGAAACATTCTAAAACTATCAGTCATAAAGGCTCAAGGCATTATCTTGACTTTTGTTGGGACCGGACCCAAGGCTCTATGACTGATCAGTTGAAAGTGTAAAATATCTATATTAATCCCTAAATTCACATCATTTACCATTCATGCATTCATTCCCTTAAAAAATCCTAAGTAAAACTTCATTTTTACTTAAAGGCATTATAATTCCCATTTAATTAACTTCCTACATCATTTGAAAACATTAAGCCCTCAAAATAACATTATATCATAAGTTAAGTAATAAGATCAATGCAAATTATGTTTTGAAACCTCACTTTACTTGTTATGTTTATGTGTTTTGAGTATACCTTGTCCTATTTTCATATTAACTTTAACTTATGTATTAATTCCCTATAAAAATAACTTTCTCCTATTATACATAACTCCTTTTTATATAATAAACCAAAAAACCCACTTATTATAATTTTAGCCGAAGTTTATAATTCCCACATGTTTAATAAAAACCCACATTATAACCCCTTTTGGCTAAAATATATCTTTATATATCCCATACCCCAATTCTTAACTCTAGTTAAAATCCTTTTGAAACCCTCTCGATCACTTTTTCCATTGAAAAAAATCATTTTTGTATATAAAACTTAACCAAATCCATTTTATCATTGGGATTAATGTCATCCCTCCGATCCCCTCCATTCATTTAATCCAACGGTTAGAAATCAACGCGACAGTTTCATACATTTCCATTCCTTCCCCCATCGCGTAGAATTATAACCGTCGGATCTTCTTTCATTTAAAGATCCTATGGCCAAAAATGAACCCGATGACTTTCATTTCCCCACTCCTTTCATTTTAAATCGTGACCCTTCGCTTGTCAAAGCCAGATCTGATGGCCGATACATCATATCGTGCCCATAAAGTAATCAACCGCTATTTTTTAAAATTCACTCGATATGGGTGGTTTTCCCAAACCACCCTGCGTTGACGTGTCACAAAACAATTCGATCATGTTCAAAAAGTGATTTACTGCTTACCGCTCTAGAGCTGCGTGAATGCCACCCAATGGTATTCCAAAACCACTTCCGCTTAACCTGCAGTTAATGTGATTTAACTATGATTCAAACTATGGTTTAAAACATTATAACTTAATGTTTTTATCACATTTTCATCTATTCATGCCTTTTAACCCAAGTAACCTCCGCAGAGCATATTTTCATCGAATTTTCACCATTGTGCACTAGTGAATCTTTGAGACCCTGTGCAGAGCCCTTTTCACCATTTTCGAACTTACCAGTGAATCAGTCGCTATTTTAAAAGCCAATTTCGAAACTGTGAACTATTTAAACTACCATTTCCTCTGCAAAGATGCACCATACCCTCTGATAGCCGAATTCTGCAGAATTGAAGACAGCGTGCAATCGTGAAACCTCTTCGATCGCAATTATACCTTTTTAAAGGTATTTTTCATCAAACTTATCCACAAAAAACTTCAATTTCAAAGAAAAAAACATTGTTTTACCATCCATTTTCTTTTTACTAAATTATTCATACCAAGCTTGCAAAAAACATTCAAAGTGCAGGGGAAACTCTGTCAAATTTGTAGGTTTTAACCCTGAACGTAAAATTATCTACATACGAATCTTATAACAAAAAATAAACAATAGCGAGAGCATAAAACATAAAACAGATAAACACAGATATTTTCCCCTGGATCCCAAATCGGGACGACCAAATTGATTTTTCATTATATTCCTTTTAGTGTTACAACACATATATATACATGCCGAAGCATACATAAACCCCAATCCATTAACCCTGGATTAGAACATAGCCGTAGTTCCCTTGACCGGATCTACAAAATACCAGGGGCCGAAAACCATCGTACCCCAAAACCATGTGCAAACTCATGCACAAAACATGGGTGGGTCCGCCTATGAGTGGGACTGCACACCAAAAAAAAATTTTACTGGGGCGCTGCCGCCCCCCTTGTGACCCCCCTGCTGTGCTCGGCGCAATGTACAACGCGTGGGGCTAGTCGTGGAGAGAATATAACAGATACCCAACATTCTCCCACTTGTTGTTTTCTTTCCACAGGGGGCCACAGGAAAGCTCATTCATGGGGCCAATTCTTCAACACCCATTGTTTCTCTACACCAAGAGAACTTCTGAGTGCTCACAGACTTCGTCAATGCATCTGCAACATTCTTCAAAGTGTCCACCTTTACCAGCAACACCCTTTTAGCCTCAACCATATCTCTAACAATGTGATATTGAACATCAATGTGCTTTGTCTTTGAATGATAAGCAGGTTTCTTAGCCAAGAAAATTTCACTTTGGCTATCACATTCTATCCTTATAGCTTGTTGTACCAACCTCATACTTGAACACAATCTCTGCAACTAAACTACTCCCTTGCTTGCATGAGTAGCTGCTATGTATTCTGCCTCTGTAGTTGAAAGAGCCACTACAGACTGTCTTTTAATCATCCAACTAATTGCGCCTCCAAATAGGCTAAACATATACCCACTTGTAGATCTTCTTTGGTCCAGATCTCTAGCCCATTCTGCATCAACAAAACCACAAATGTCCAACATTCTTTCCAATCCTGGTCTTCCCTGATAGCACAAGCCATAATCACTAGTGCCACATAGATATCTGAAAATCCGCTTCACTAATGTCCAATGCTCCTTCCCTGGGTTTGACATAAACCTACTCAATACTCCCACTAGATGTGCAATGTCTGGTCTAGTACAGACCATTGCATACATCAGGCTACCCACTGCACTTGCATATGGAACACGGGACATATCCTCCTCTTCTTCTTGTGTCTTGGGACACTATTCAACAGACAGCTTTACACATACCGGAATAGGAACATTTACCGGTTTACTATCCTGCATATTTAATCTCTGCAATATAGGCTCGACATACTTCCTCTGGTTTAACCAGAGCTTCCTCTTTGCTCGATCTCTCTTAATTTCCATGCCCAAAATATAGTTTGAAGCACCAATATCCTTCATGTCGAATTTGGATAACAGTTGGGTCTTAAAATCTTGGATAATTTATTTGTCATTTCCAATCAACAACATATCATCCACATACAAGACCAAATAAATAACATGGTCACCAATTAATTTAAAATAAACATAGTGATCCTCCTTGCTTCTAGTGAAGCCAAGTCTCCGCATATAGGCATCAAATTTCTGATACCACATCCTTGGTGACTGTTTTAACCCATACAGAGACTTATTTAACCTACATACTAGTTCTTTCTTACCCTTCACCATAAAACCTTCAGGTTGCTTCATGTAGATCTCCTCTTCCAGATCCCCATGAAGAAATGTTGTCTTCACATCCATTTGTTCTACCTCAAAATCAAATGCAACAACAACAGATAAAAGTAATCTAATAGAAGTAATTTATATAACAAAGAGAAAAATATCACCAAAATCAATTCCCGCACTTGGGAATAACATTTTGCTACCAACCGATATTTGTATTTCTCCACCTTGCCTTCTACATTCATCTTCTTCTTAAAAACCCATTTTCTCCCGATGGGCTTCCTTCCAGTCAGCAACTCCACCAGATCCCATGCCTCATTTTTATGCAAGGATTCCATTTCATCAACCATGCCCTCCTTCTAGAGTTTTCCATCCTCTGAATCTATGGCCTCCCTGACAATTCTGGGATCATCATTAGTTATAGTTAAAGAAAATTTTGAACAGAAATCAGATGGACTATACCTTTCTGGTTGTCTGCTTTCCCGAAATGATCTTCTCACAGCTAGATTTTGTGGCTCTTCCTCTTCGAAGTCTTCTTCTGTTGTAGAGTATGATTCATCCTCCTTTAGCTCAAACTCTATCTTTTCAGGTTCCTTTGATAGGAATTCATGTTTAACAACATCTTTCACCTCTCTAAAAACCACATCTCGGTTGTACACAACCTTCCTTGTTTCTGGGTTCCAAAGCTTGTAACCCTTTAAACTATCCTTATACCCAATAAAGATGCACCTTTCATATTTATTATCCAACTTGGTCCTTTTCTCCTTTGGAACATGTACATATGCATCACATCCAAATGCCCTTAGATGGGAAAGAGAGGGTTTCTTACCAGTCCATACCTCATGTGGAGTCTTATCCTCCAACGCTGATGAAGGTGATCTATTAACTAAGTAACATGCAGTCTCTACTGCCTCTGCCCAGAATTCTTGTCCTAACCCGGTACCACTGAGCATGCTTCTTGCCTTTTCCATTAGTGTTCTGTTCATTCTTTCTGCAACTCCATTTTGTTTTGGTGTGTATGGAGTATTCTTCTGTCGTGCTATACCACACTTCTTACAAAAATCTTCAAATTCCTTCTTGCATAACTCCCCACCATTATCTGTCCTCAGCGCCTTTATCTTCTTCTCTGTCTGGTTTTCCACCACAGCCTTAAATTCTTTAAACTTGTCAAACTTCAGATTTCTTCCTCAAGAAATATATCCATGTATTCCTTGAGAAGTCATCTATGAATGAAACATAGTACACAGACTTTCCTAGTGACGGAACTGACACAGGCCCAAACACATCACTGTGCACAAGTTCTAATATCTTGTTCGCCCTCTTAGCACCAGAAGGAAAACTCACCCGATTCTGCTTCCCATATACAAAATGTTCACAGAAATCGAAATCCAGAGAGAAATTAGACATACCTTCTACCATACCATTTCTATGTAGTATCCGAAGGCCCGTATCTCTAATATGTCCAAGCCTTTGATGCCATAACATGGTCTTTTCTCCAGAGATAGCTAGGCTTTCCGCTCCTCTTTCAGGAACCCCAGAACTATTACACCCATCAATAACAGTGCTATCTTGTAGCTTGCATAGAGTTCCAATCCGAATTCCCCACATTAATACCAGTGCTCCCCGAACCATCTTGCAGACATCTTTATCGAACACTTTTTTTACACCTGCGTCATCCATCTTGCTAACAGAAATAAGATTTCCGGCCAATGCAGGAATATGTAGAACACCAGGAAGTGTTCTAATCCTTCCACCTTGCAGCTTCAGCTTGACCTTTCCACGTGTTACACCATTTTTTGGTCATCTAACCTTTCACCATTAGATGGACCCAAGTACACCACGTAAGACCAGTTTTACCCCAAGTAAAACTGTTTTCACTATGTTAATTAGGAAACCCCAAAAGGAATAATTAATTAAACCATAATTTAATTATTATTCCCAGTCATGTTTAACCCAAAAACAAAGAAATTAATGAGATAAACCCATAGTTATCTTATTATTTTCTAGGAATAATTATTTAATAATATTCCTTGTTAAATATGACCAAATCAACTACCATTAATCAAATAAATCATTATTTATTTAATTATATCCCAACCACTTCCTTAAAAAGATAAATAAATCATTTATTTATTTATTTTCTTTTCACTAATCAAGGGATTTGACCCAAGTCAAACACCCTTTCCCTCCAACAAATAATAATAAAATATTCCATAGAGGTGGATCTAGATGTGATTAACATTATTTTAATCATGCACCAAGATCTAGAAGGACCCAATATTTCTCATATAAATAGGAGGGTTTTCCCCATCATTCTTCACCTTTTGTTGCCTATTAGATCACTTTGGATCTATACACTTGGTCTCATTTTTCCGCCATTTTGCTCCCATTGAGCTCTACCTTTTACATTGGGTTTTCTACATCTACAAGAGAGAGAAAGCTTAGATCTGAAGTGCTGAGGACTACAAAGAACCCATCCCATTGAGGAGATCTGGATACACTTTCTTGTTTCCTCCCAGGTGCCCTGTAATATAAAAATTCATTCAAAAATCGTGTTCTTGTCTTGTCTGTTGGATGCATGGAGCAAACTCTTTACTTTTCTGCTTAATGTCTTTCCATTTATAGATCTGTTTGTTGCAGCACTTTAACTACTAATTGCAGATCTGAAGATGTTTTGCAGCCTTTATTGTTGTTAGGGCTATTAGTTATGCGTAGCTAAAGTGGTTCTTTTTCGTACACTTCGACGAAGAATTCATACTAACAAATGGCGACTCCACACGGGTTTTAAATTACGACCGTTGTCGTTTCTCATATTCCTGCATATCCAGCTACTTCAGGCCCTAGGGCTTCTTTTCAGCTGCTTAGTTTTTCTCTTTTCATGTCATTTTTTTCACATAAAACCCTAAAAACCTAAAATTTCTAACTTCCGTGTGTTTCTGGCCCTATTGCGCAGGTAAGCGACACCAGCCGCACCTGAGACGGCAATTTTTCAGAAAATCTGCCGCCGAAACAGCCGGAACGGGGGGGTCGCACCTTTTGGCCCAAAACCAGCGACCTGGACGCACTTTTCAGCCTGTAACCTGCGACCTCAACCAAAATCAGGTCAGAACCTGCGACCTGCCTTTTTTCCAGCATTTTTTCTGTAATTTTTCTGGGTTCTGCTGCAGCCTCTGCCAGGGTTTTCCAGCCTCTGTCTCAGCCCGCCTTGACCAAGATCTGATCTGTTTTTACTCATCTAAGTGGGAACCCAGCCCCTTAGGGCTTTAGTACCCTCCACTTTTTGTGGAAGAGTTTCAGCTGTTTCAGCCGTCGGTTGCAGAGCTTCAGCCCCCTCTTTTTCCAAATCTGTTACCTCACTTTCAGATCCTTTGAAATCAGCCTCTTTTCCTTTCAAATCACCTCTTGTCGTTTTGTTTGGACCTCTTCTAAAGGCCTCTGCCTTGCCCCCCCCCGGTTTTTTTGCTGATTTCCCTTTTTCCAGCCACCTTGCCTCTGTCTCTTGGCTGTGATCTGCACCCCTTGTCTGCAGCTTTATCCTCCAGATCTCTGTCCCCTTTGACCCTAGATCTGTCGAGCTTCCTTTGCGTGTGTTTCCATAGTTTTTTCCTTTCTTTTCAGCATAGTTGTGAGAGACCCACCTTCTTGGTTTAGATAGATGCATACGTAGCTGTTATTTTTCTGTTATTTCAGCATTTTATTCTGTTCTCTGTAGGTTTATTTTCAGCTACGTCGCACACTTTTTCTTGCTCTCAAACAACGGAAAGGGTTTAAAAATTAAAATTAACGCACACCACACACTGAACCTAAGTGAATAAGTGCCTGGTTTACACCGCCTGGCAAAGACTCTAAAATCAATTGTCACCGCACCTTTTCTGCCCTTGACCTTCTTGATTTTGTCCCTTTCTGCCCTTGTCGGTTTCCTTCTTCCTGTCATCATTGCGCCCCCAAGGCGCCTTTCCCGGAGACTTCTTGGCCTTCATCCTCAGTTTCCGGTTGATCGACCTGCTCCGCACCGTCGTCGTCGAGCCACTCCACCTTCGAGTCCGCACTCCGACTCCTCTCCTGATTCATCGGATCCCCCTTCTCCTTCCGGTTCTCCCCCTCCGACTCCTTTTACCTTCACCATGTCCGGATCCGGGCCTAATGCTAGCGGTTCTCCCGGCCCCAATGCCGGCCCTACTTCTAGCGGAACCGTCACAACCACTACTCCGGCCACCCCTGTGCTGCCGTACATTGCAGGCCTCAGCCTCCCCGATTTCCGTCAGTTGATTAATGATCCCATTCACCACAATGCTACCTGGCCCACTATGCCCACCAAGCTGCCCTCTGATATCCCTAAGTTCGAGGGCCTTACCGGAGAAGATCCAACCAATCACGTCCGATCTTTCCACATGTGGTGTTCCTCCAATTCCATTACCGATGACTCCATCCGTCTTCGTTTGTTCCAACGCACGCTTACCGGCGAAGCTTCTAAATGGTATGTCGAACAGGCCACTTCCTCCCATACCACGTTCAAGACTCTTGCCCAAGCCTTTTTGTCGTACTTCTAGCTCCCTCTCCGATACAACACTGGCACGGAGCTCTTGACTTCATTTAAGCAATCCTCTTCCACACACCTTTCTACCCATGTTCAGGAATGGCGACGAAGACGGAGCTTATGTCGAGCCCCTCCCTTTGAAGATCGGGTTTACATGGACTGGTTCCTTCGCACCCTCCCGTCTCCCATCGGCAAATATGTCGCCTCTCACTTTCCTCAATCTGAAGAAGCCGCCCTCCAAATAGCTTTAAAATATGACCTGATCTACGCTCAATCGGGTTATGTTTATACCGTTCTGCCTGACATCCCCAGGCCCGGTGGCGCTAACGCCCCGGGGGCATCTCATTCCGCCGACGGTATTGTTGGATCTCTTTCCCACCCATCCGCTCACCCTCCTATGAGCTATGGTCTCCCTCAGGGAGGGGCCAGCACCTCAAGCACTCTTCCCCCTCCCGGCAACATGTATCCAGGATACGGCATGCCTCCTCCTTTTGCCCAACCTCCTGCTTACCTCAATGTCGCCCAACCCAACCCTTACTTTTACCCACAGCCTGGTGCGCCAGCTCCTCCAGCATATGCGCTTCCGCCTCCCTTGCCTCCTCACAACCTGCAACAGCACATACAACCCCCTCCAGGGCAAGTATTTGCACAGCAGGGTGCGATTAATCCCCCTTCTTCTCAAAGAAGGCGGCGAGGCAACCAGAACCCATCTGCCCCCGGTAACCCATCTGCCCCAGGTATGGACCCTAACACTAGCAACCAGCCTCAGGGCATTCCGCCCAGGCCGGACAGGCCGCTTCGCACAAACAAGCCCTGTTCGTGTTGCGGTGTTTACGGTCACTACACTCACGATTGTCCTCTCTTACCCCAGATGCGACAGATGTGGGAGTCTCAAGCCACGTTGCGTGGACAACACGCCTCCCCTCATGCTCCTCCTAATGTGGCCACTACCCAGCCAGCTGTGTTCACTGATCCTTTCCCTCAACAAGGATTCGTGGCTACCCAACCTCCCGACAGCCATGTAGCCACCCCCTCGTCCATTTCTGGTTCCCTTGATTACCAGATCCTTATGATGCGCTCCGATCCTTCCCCTTCCGTCGACCTTCACCTTCAAACTCGGTCTCGCCAGTACCCCAAGCCTCCTGCTCAGTCTGCTCCCGAGCCTCCATCTTCAGGTTCTACAGAGCCTCTTTCGACACCCAGGGGCCCCTTACACATCCCTCAACCCAAAGTTGAGGTTCACCCAAAGATTCCAAAGGGTCCATTACGCCGAAATGCTGCTTCCGGTCGAGCCGCCCAATCGTACAGTATAGTAGATGATTTGGCACAATCCCCTTCTGCCATTTCCACACTGGAACTCCTCCAGTCGTGCCCTTCCCAACGGAAGGCTCTACTATCTGCCGTGGGCGCTGTTGATCCTGCTGATGACCAAATGATCGTTTTCGACGCCACTCAATCGGACCACCCTCCTCTTCCTCCTTCCGTTGCTTTCCAAATCCCAGTCAAAATCCGGAACGCCACTGTATCCCGGTGTATAATTGATGAGGGGGCATCCACCTGTGTGATGTCCGCTTCGATTTGGAAGCAACTCGGATCCCCTGAGTTGGCCCCTTCCACGATCACCCTTCGAGCGTGGGATGGTCATGCCTCCCAGCCTATTGGCCTGTTTCGTAACCGTCCCATCACCCTCGCCGGTAAGACTGTTTGCGTTGATGTCGAAGTCATTGACGCCCCTCTAGACTACAACATTCTATTGGGGCGAAGCTACACCTATGCCATGTCTGCTGTCCCATCCGCGGTCTTCCACAAGATGTCTTTTCCACATAACGGGAAGATAGTCACCATTGACCAGCTATCGTATCATGAGCCGTCGTCTCAGTCCTCCTCCGAGACGACCATCTCTTCTGTAGCCAACAAGCAAACCGTCGATTCGTTGACCAGTGTCTCCCCCGGCGTTTATAAAGATTCCACCCTGCTTGGTACTTTTCCTCACCTTCCCCCCCCTCCTATTACGGATCCCAGCTTGTCGAATATTTGCATGATGCAATCGTCTCAGGCTGCCCATAAACGGCCTGCCTCGGCTAGTCCGCACCCTCCCCCCCCGCCCTCCGCAACCCGCTCCTAGCCATTCATCTCCGCCAGCCGGACCTCCTCCTTCCGGCCCTCCCCCTACAGCTGGTATCCCCGAACCTCTTTATCCTCCAGGCTCGGTTCCCCCCGGCCTTAACCATCTTGGAGCCGTACCTCCCGGTCACTACCCTGCTGGACAGATCCCCTTCTTGGCTCCCCCTCCCGGAGTATATTCTGTCCCCGTCATGGCCACCCTCTCTCTCCCTAACTTGACCTTGGGTATTCCGGTTTGGTACCTTGACCCCCCAGCCGCCACCCCCCCCGGTCACCCCAAACCTTACATGGCTTTGACACCGGTTCAACCGGTCCCCCTCGCTTCCTCCATAGCCACTGTGCCCCCAGCACCTCCACAGGACCCTTCTCCTGTTGTGACGGCTCCCGGGAAGATAGGCAAAGCCCGAAGGGGGGCAATCCATCACGATCCGGCCCCCCCAACATCCGTTACCCCCCCACGACCACCAAAGCCCGCCATTCGATGCGCTTTGTGTGATGTCGTCGGTCATGCCACTCACATGTGTCCTGAATTGCCCCACCTCAAGCTTCTGGTCAACGAGACATTCCCCGACTCTGATCTCCCAGAAGTACATGTCACTATCCCCGACTCCCTCCCAAACCTCAAACACTTGCGCACAAACCACCCTTGTGCCTTGTGCGATTTTCACGGCCATTACACCCACCTCTGTCCCCGCCTTGACGAGTACCATTCCTCCTTGGACTTGTACCGCCAGTTCAAGGCCGCTTCGATCGGACCAGAGGACATTCACATTCTGCCTCCCGCTGTTAAGCCAACGGAGCCCTCAGTCACCATTTTGTACCTGTCATCATCCATGAGACCATTGGGGAACGTTCCATCTGAATCCTCCCCTGTTGTTTCGCTTGACCTTCCTTTAGCGGTCATCTTGGGCTCAACATCGGTAGATCCGTTATCTACTTACTCTTCGGTCACCCATTGTGACGATGCGCATGTGAACCTCTCTTCTCATGATGATGATTCAGGCCACTTCACCACGTCAGGTAGTTCTTCTTCCACTAGTCACCCCATCTTCTATCACGATGACGACATTATGGAATAAATTCCCACCCCTGACTTCATCTATTCTCCCTTACATCGAACCCATGCGTTCACACCACATCCACCTTGTGGTCATTACATCGAAACCCAATGTTTGGGTAAGGGGGCACCCACATTTGAGAGACCAAGAGAAGCCATTCTCCACCACTCTCCTAGTGTCTCTGGTCGTGTTGACTCTAGACCCCGTATTCTTCCACATTTAGAAGAACCTCTAGAGTCCCATATCACTTCAGATCACTCTCGGGACGATACCCCTTATCGTTCCCTCATCTTACATCAACAACCCAGTCTCTTAGACATTATTATTGACCAACCTATAGCTTTTCTACGAGAGCATCAGTTCATTATCTCCAAATCCTCCTTTTGGGATAGTGACACCAGGTATGCCAATTCGGAAACTTAAAGTCCATTTTATCCCTATATGCAGTACCAAAAGAGATTGGTAACACTCCATTTCCTTTCTCAAACTGCATAACCATCACCAGAACAAATGGCACACTACATCATTAAAATGTGGTTAGATTCCCCTTTTTATCAATACATTTTGGCATGCCCACAGCATGTCACACAAACTCAAAAAATGGGGGCACCACCTGCCCCTACATACATCACTGGGGGCACCATACGCCCCCCCATACATATACTTACGACATGCCCATAGCATGTTCCAAAAATTGGGGGCACCATACGCCCCCCCATACATATACATCCGACACGCCCATAGCATGTTACAAACAAAATCCAAAACCTGGGGGCACCATATGCCCCCCCATACATTCTGGGGGGCACCACTTGCCCCTACACACATCCGAGAGGGCACCATATGCCCCTATATCTGGCCAATACCCGACGAACGCCCTGATCCGCCTGGATCTCTGTCCGAAGTGTTCCCAGATCCCTCTCTCTCCAGTTGACCCGCAACTCTGCCATACCTGCACAACCACATTCTTTTTTTCAGGGTACAGATCGGGAAAACCATAACCACACACCATAACCCAACTCCCAGCCATCAAACAGCACCAAGCCCTCCTCGTCTCCCA
This sequence comes from Pinus albicaulis, assembly GCA_034641835.2. Taxonomy (NCBI): domain Eukaryota; kingdom Viridiplantae; phylum Streptophyta; class Pinopsida; order Pinales; family Pinaceae; genus Pinus; species Pinus albicaulis. The sequence goes on from CM076584.1 coordinate 170,677,316, forward strand.
GGTCGCAGTTTTCTGCCATTTTCTGGACCAGGTCGCACTTTTTGCCCCCAAACCGGCGTCCTGGGTCGTACTTTTTGCCCCAAAAAGTGCGACCCGGCCATAGAGATGAAGGAGGGGCTGTTTCTGGGGGTTTTGGGCCCTAAACTGCAAATGTCATCCACCAACATGCAAGAGCAAGGTTAGGCCTCGTACCTCCAACTGACAGATCTCGCTTCCAACGGTCGGTTTGTCCGCTACGTTCGCCGCAAGATTTAGGGCCTTCTCTCCACATTCACCCCAGCAACAATAGCAAATGAATGATTTTGGAGGGAAAACTGCCTCATTCAAGAGAACCCATGTTTCTCCTTTCGACTGCTGCAACCACACCGTAGCCCCGTTCGCCGAACCGTCAGCACCGCTGGACAGATCTCACCGAGCTCTCAAATGGGTTTTACTTAGTTTTTGGTGATTTGATACTTCACCCAGACACATTTTTTCCACGAAGGGTCACTTCACCGCTCCTTAAAATCGAATTTCCTCACTTACGACACTTGTACTTGGGGCACCATATCGCCCCCTTACTTGTCCATGTTCGTGTTGATTTTCGTCATGAGTGCCCACCTTGTACTCATGCTTCCTTGGTCCCCCATTGGGGCCTTTACTGTGTGGCAGCATTATCATGTCGCCCTTGTTTAGAGCATCCGAGTTGAGTCATCATTGCATTCATGGAGTCTATCCCGCGGCCTTTTACACCCTACTATAGCCCTCCATTCTTTTTGCTTGGTTCCTCTCTTGTGTCGCATATCATGACCTTCAGCCCCACTGTCCCCTATCCTTTCGATATTGTGCCAATCGCTGCCATGTCATTCATGTCCTTTATGCTCTAACAAGGGAAGTCGTCCATTCACCACTCCATCCTTCCCATTTCCACCATCATCATTAGTGTCAGTCTGTCCGTCGCTCTATTGTTCTTCTCTCGTGCCTTAGTTGAGGATCTCTCATTGCCTCACCTACGGCGGACCTCCTTCTGTCGACCTCAGCACATTTATTCCAGAAGCAAGGTCTAGAGGGCGGTGTACCTTGGTTCCATCTTCCACTTTTGTTCGGTGCCTCGGATCAGGCAGGGGGATTTCTCACTTCCCTTTGACTTGGTTGCTTCTCCAGCTCCTTTCAGCATGATCGAGATTCGTATACTGGACAGTCCAGTGACCCAGCAGCAGCTCTTGATGATTCCCGGGCGTGTGTGAGATGTCTCAGCCCTCATGAGGGGGTGGCCCTGCAGGTAGCCCCCCACATGCCCGGATTCCCTCTTCATTGCAGCCTTTGATGCCGCTCCAGATTTTGATGATGTTGGCCTTAGCCACTTGCAGCACCTCTATGATTTGCATGTATCAGTCAGATTTTGTGAGCCCTTCCCCATTTACAAGGGGCATTTGGGTTGTATTTATCTCAGGTACTCAGATATTATTGTACTAGTCCTGGCTGTTATCCCAGGCACAGCATGTATGTGAGACTCTTCATTGTATTTTTATCTGGCCCTTGATTATGCCAGCTGTACTCTATGGTTCGGTCCCTCGTTTACTGGACACACTATTCTTTTGTACTTTGTCACGGCGGGCATAGGTATGCCTCCCCCGCCGCCTTCAACACAGGTACCCTCTCATAAAAAGAGACTTGTTGCACCTGCGAGTCTCGTCTCCTCAGGGTCTAGTCCTTCAGCACACTATCTACCTCACACTTCTCTCTCTGACATCCCCTTTTGTTGTCTGGTGATTGTATTCTTACAACGTACTTCGGTCATACGATTTGCTCCTGACACTCGCACGCCGGGGGGCAATCTGTTACACCATTTTTTGGTCATCTAACCTTTCATCATTAGATGGACCCAAGTACACCATGTAAGACCAGTTTTACCCCAAGTAAAACTGCTTTCACTATGTTAATTAGGAAACCCAAAAAGGAATAATTAATTAAACCATAATTTAATTATTATTCCCAGTCATGTTTAACCCAAAAACAAAGAAATTAATGAGATAAACCCATAGTTATCTTATTATTTTCTAGGAATAATTATTTAAATAATATTCCTTGTTAAATATGACCAAATCAACCACCATTAATCAAATAAATCATTATTTATTTGATTATATCCCAACCACTTCCTTAAAAGATAAATAAATCATTTATTTATTTATTTTTCACTAATCAAGGGATTTGACCCAAGTCAAACACCCTTTCCCTCCAACAAATAATAATAAAATATTCCATAGAGGTGGATCTAGATGTGATTAACATTATTTTAATCATGCACCAAGATCTAGAAGGACCCAATATTTTGTTATAAATAGGAGGGCTTTCCCCATCATTCTTCACCTTTTGTTGCATGCTAGATCACTCTGGATCTATACACTCGGTCTCATTTTCTGCCATTGTTGCTCCCATTGAGCTCTACCTTCTACATTGGGTTTTCTACATCTACAAGAGAGAGAAAGCTTAGATCTGAAGTGCCGAGGACTACAAAGAACCCATCCCATTGAGGAGATCTGGATACACCTTCTTGTTTCCTCCCAGGTGCCCTGTAATATAAAAATTCATTCAAAAATCGTGTTCTTGTCTTGTCTGTTGGATGCATGGAGCAAACTCTTACTTTACTGCTTAATATCTTTCCATTTATAGATCTGTTTGTTGCAGCACTTTAACTACTAATTGCAGATCTCGAAGATGTTTTGTACCCATTATTGTCATAGGGCTATTAGTTATGCGTAGCTAAAGTGGTTTTCGTACACTTCGACGAAGAATCTATACTAACACCACGTACGACGACTTCGGCCTTCCTATCATCCCCTAGGAATACATCGTCGCCATCATATTTCATACTCGTTAACCACTCCCTATGGGGAGTGAAGTGAAAGGATGCACCCGAGTCAATCAACCATGACTCATGATCTACATGTGTATTTGAAGAAGAATCCAAATACACATCCCCACCTTCATCTGAGGTGGTTTTTTCCTCTGCAGAAGGAGCATCATCAGATCCCTTTCCTTTCTCAGGAGCTTTAGATCTGCACTCCTTTTTGTATTGCCCTTCCTTTCCGCATTTCCAGCATACCTTTACAAACTTTCCAGGAGATTTAGATCTCCCTCTAGATTTGGATCTCCCCCTCGAAACCTTATTCTTGTTTCTGTTTTGGGACCTTCCTCATACAGATAAGGCATCTCCATTCTGGCCCTCCATATTTCTCCATCTCATTTCCTCCGACAACAAGGCTGAGACAATGACATCAAAATTCAAGGTAGTTGTATTGCTACCTATTGCAATAACCAGACTATCCCACGAGTCTGGTAGAGAACACAAAAAACTTATGCACTTATCTTCATCTGAGATTTTATTATCAACAGATGATAGCTGACTTACCACAGTATTAAAAGCGTTCAGATGCTCTGTCACCGATTCTCCATCCTTCATCCTCAGGTTATACAACTTTTTCCGTAGGAACAACTTATTCACCAAAGACTTAGATTGGTACAAAGTCCCAAGTTTTTCCCACAAATTCTTCGTCGTAGCTTCCCCAGATACATTCAACAATGCTAAATCTGAGACACACAACCGTATTGTGCTCTTAGCCTTCCGATCCAGTTTCTTCCAGTCTTCATCTAAAATTTCCATTGGTTTAGTACCTGGATCTACCGCGATCCACTGATCTTTATCCACCAACAGATCCTCAATCTTGAGCTTCCACAACTCAAAACTCTGAGAATTAAATTTCTCGATCTCTATCTTTCCGCCGCTCGCCATCTTCTTTCACCACAAGAATCGATCCCACAGATCTCCCACTGAACAGGGTCTACCTCAGGCCCAAACAAAAAACCCTCAGCAGCAAAGGTGTCCCCTTGAAGCTGAAACAGCTCTGATACCAAATGTAGGTTTTAACCCTGAACAGGAATTATCTACACACGAATCTTGTAACAGAAAATAAACAATAGCGAGAGCATAAAACATAAAACAGATAAACATAGAGATTTTCCCCTGGATCCCAAATCAGGACAACCAGCTTGATATTTTCATTATGTTCCTTTTAGTGTTACAACACATATATATACATGCCGAAGCATACATAAACCCCAATCCATTAACCCTGGATTAGAACATAACCATAGTTCCCTTGACTGAATCTACAAAATACCATGGGCCGAAAACCATCGTACCCCAAAACCATGTGCAAACTCATGCACAAACATGGGTGGGTCCGCCTATGAGTGGGACTGCACACCAAAAAAAAATATTCCGAGGCCCTGTCGCCCCCCCTGTGACCCCCCTGATGCGCCCGGAGCAACGTACAGCGTGTGGGGCTAGTCGTGGAAATAATATAACACATACCCAACATTATTTTCCACAGAATCCCTCATTTCTATTTTTACAAGTTTTATCCATTCCCTGGTCATTTTCACTGCTAGAATTGATCATAGCCTTTCTTCTGAGCATTAAAACCCTCTTTCCATCTAAAACTCTACTCAGAACCCTATTTTACCAGAGAAATTCTCCAAAATTCCCTTGTTTCCAACGAAAGAACTCAGCAGACAGTCTAAGCTTGCTCTGTTCAGTTAAAAAATGACAAAGAAACAAGTAACCCCAGAGTCAAGAGGCCCAAAACCTCAGAAGAAAGCCTCTGCTAAAATCCCTCAGCCTGAGTCTTCTAAACTTGATAAACCCACCCCTGCACTCACTACTGATTCAACAGAAGTTTTCAGGCCTATCCAACCTCCAGTTACTTCACAAGAAAATAGCCCTTTGGTTGACCTTGATTACAGAATATTGGACCCTTCAATAGAGTTCAATTTACTTGATCTCTATAACTAGTGTTCTGGAAAATTTGTACAGAAAGGTGATAAATATCTACCAGTCTGGGATTCCAATCTGCCAAAATACATTGTCCCTCTTACTCATTCAGCCCCTGATTTTGTCAGATTGTGTCAGTCCTATTATCTTCTAGACCAGAGGTGCATTGTCAATAAAGACAGAGAGGTCATATTTTACATCAATGCAGAATCCATAAACTCTATGCTGCAATTAAACCCTGACCCCAATGCTACTTCATTATCAATAGAGGATTTAACTCAACTTTACCTAGACCTTGAATTTTCTTCTAAGTTCAAAATCTTCCAGACTTTTTGTCCCAAACAGGTTGATATTCCTAAGCTCAATCCTCCATTTTATACATTTGATTTTCCAAATGAAACCAGACAGATTGTCTCCATGCTATCATTCATACTGGGATATAACAGTGATGAATTCACTGATGTTACTATCCTAGGTTTTCTGTCTACTCTGAGTCCTGGCTAGTCTCCATCCATTGTGTACAATTTTTCCAAGTTCATTGTAAAAAACATGCACTACCAATTGTCCCGATTGTCAGAAGAAGGAGTCTTTAGATATACCTCATATCTACTTCATCTCTTTTTGTATTATCAAGAAGACAAGTTTCCTATTGAATTTCAGAAGATAGATCCAGAAGGAAATGTACTTTCAGTGGTGTGTTGGTCATCAATTCTAAGAAAATGGAACAGGGAATACAACTATGCAGACTTTAATGACTTGTTTTTAGTACCTGCTATGAATTTATTGAATAAAGAACAGATCCCTAGAATTAATGAAGAAACAAAGAGGATCTTACAACTATGTGAGAGCTGTAAAACAGGGGATTGGTACTTATGCAAGAATTCACAGATCTAATGTGAATTTGACAAGTAAGGGCAAGAAAATCACATAAAAAAGTCATATTCTACTATTACTTTATGGTGAAAAAATCAGTGTCAAAGTATATCAGGGCTAAAGTGTATCAATAAAATCAAATTGTTACTGCTGGTTATTTTTCAATTACAGCAGTGAAACAGTGAAAAGCAGAGATAAAGAGCATCAGAACAGAAGGTGAAAAGGAGGAGTATTCTACAAGTCATCTTCAACGAGATAATGTCTCACTTGCCAGCAACGTTTCCAGCTAATCAAAAAAATTAGTTTCAATAAGATAAACAGTTCTATTTTTCCTTGTAAAAGAGGACAGCTTGCAAACTGTTTTGCTACTATCCCTCTTCTTATGTTACATTTCCTATTTTTCCTTAAAACATTATCTCAAACTCTGAGATATTTTGTAAATAATGTATGTGTATAAATACTTCATTATTCGAAGTATTGAGGGTGGAATAAAATTTCTCAAGACTACTATAGTCATTTTTCTAGAAACAAGATTAGAGACATCGTAAACTAAGGATTCTCGTGGTGACAAGATAAGTCTCGTCTTTTTCCTGTTTTCAGCGTTTTTCTTTAAAATTTTACATACATTCATTTAATGTGTTTATATTCTTAAATGATCAACTAAGGAGAATTTAAACAAGATTAGTGATAATAAGCTCCCTGTTTTAAACTAGTTGGCATTTTTATGTTTTTTACTTAATAACCGAACCATAGAATTCTTAATTTCCTGAGGTCCCAGTTCGATCCCCTCCTTCAATCCTCTTTTCTTTAACTTAAGGATTCTTAAGTGCCCTTGTTCAGATTTCACCCATTTCATCAACAAAGCCTATTCAAAGCCTTAGAAGGTCATCTACCCTGCCCTTAGTACATTTGCATCTTTAAGTCTTATTTCCTAGCTCTGCTTGCCTAGAGAGTTGACTCCATAACCCAATGTTCTGGTAGATCCTTCTGGTTTACCTTGAAACACTTTTTATTCCCACCACTCTTACAAAACAAGTCCCATTGTTCACTCATAGCTAGCCTAAAACCTTTTACCAAAACAAAGCTAAATCTTTAGGAGAGATCCCTCTCCAGAACTCAGGAAGGCTAGATCCTGAATTCCCAAAGCAGTTTTTGGTTACCCCTAGTTTTCTTAACTACAAAAATCCTCATCCCAGAACCTGAGAATTACTAGGGTGATAACAGGCTGTTAAGAAGAGAGTTTGGACATCATATGTCAAATCTTATGTCCATGTATTTACCTTTGTCTGAGATATGTCTCATGTGCTCACATGTATTTATGTTTGAGATGTATTTCATGTATGTATATTGTTTTGGGAGGAAGGATAAATTCCCCATGATGTATGAGGGAGATGGTTTGCACTTTGTTGATGAGACAACTCACATGTCCCTAAATGTATTATTGCTCCATGATCTGCATTTTGATAATGCAAGGAGGCAGCAAGAGTCCTTGTTGCTATGGTTATTATTGAGAGAGTATGGGCTGAAATTTCTCTGTACTCATCATGATATTCTAGAAGGGATGTATGGCACATTTTCTTGTTATTATGATCATGTACAACTGATATATATATTTTTTTTACTACCCCATAGAAGATGAGCACTCATGCACAGCTAGTACTTTTTTGGAGGAAAACTTGCCACATAATATTTTCAAGCAGCAGTTGGGAAAATTGCGCTGTATCCCCTGGATAGACCATTGGTATCATGAAACCATCAGCAATTTTCTGATTTGGATGCCAAATGGTGATGAGGTGCCATTCATTTTGGATGGGATGGATTGGGCCATCATGATTCATGACATGGGAGATAGGATCTTTGGAGATCTATTCTTCTTCTTGCCACTTGAGGGAAACCTATTTGCAGCCCAATATCAGTATATACTCTACACTTTCCATGAGTGGAGAGGGAGACAGCATGGGGTAGGCCATCTTGCCTATCATGTTCATCTATTCAGCCCACCTTCTTTGCAGGAGCTTAAGGTGGAGGAGATATTTCTTGAGTTGCCATGTTGGAGGGTGACTCATCTTGTATGGATGATAGCTTGGGGGTGGAGGTTTTACATGGGAATGTTAGTTCCCAAACACATTTCAGACTTGATGCCTTGGGAGGAAATTTTTCAGTTCTATCCTTGCAGTTTCTTGAGGAAAAGCAACATTTGGAAGGGAGGACTGTAATATTCCTGCTTTAGCAAGCAGCTAAGGGGAATATTAAATTTTTTATTTTTGCACTTAGTAGTTGTATAAATGGGTAAGGAAGCCCATGTTTAATAAAAACATGAATAAAACCCATTATAATGTGAAAGGGGATCATCACAGTAGCTGGATTTTACACTTATGGGTGTGAACAAGGGAAAATGGATGAGGACATAGTTAAGTTTCACTAAGTCAACATGCATGCATGAAGAATTGGAGATCATCAATAAAACCAGTTCAGTGTGAACAAGGATCAGCATAGACAGAAATTTGTGAGATGGATCGATTGCAATTGAGTGTGAAGAGGGATGAGGCAGATTGAAGAGGTCAACCTTGACCAAATCAAACAACGCAGTATGGAGGAGTGGCCTTGATGAAAGTACAATGTAATTTTGGAGGGAGATTTCTCATGTGGAGTTGGAAACCCTAATAGGTGGGACCCAAGGTGAGGAGGCTCACAAAGTTTATAAGGAAGAGGATGGCAGCCATTTGGGGTTAGGTTGGATTATTATTGATTTTGTCTATTTATACTATTTGGCATCCTCTTGTTGTTTAGTAGAGCTACAGTGTTGTTTAGCACAAGGATCTCCTTTTTAAGAATCCTTCTCCTTTCTTGAGAGGCCTCAAGAAGGAGTATTTTACTTAAGTTTTCCACACTCAGGCTTGATACCAAGCATCCTCCTTCAGCCACAACGTTATTTCTGCAAAGAATAGTGCTGTGTTGCAGGGTGTTGCAGTGGAAAGTCCCCAACACCACTTTCTCAGCTTATCTTTCTGAGGAGGGAGCTTCCCTTTCTTTGCAAGATCTGCTAAGGAGGTTTTTGAGCATTATGTGCATCTTGGCATGTGGCCAAAGCATTCTCCATCATTGACTGCATAGTCCTTGGCAGGATCTGCATTATTTTGCACAGTGTTGCAGTAGCAAGGTTTGAACCCTTGCTTGTGAGCTTATACCTTGGAGGAAGGGCCAATCCTTCTCCAGGAAAGCTTTGTACATCATCCTCCTTATATTTCTTGTATAATTCAGCTACTTGTATTTAGAGCTGCAGTGTAACTTCATTTTCCAAATCTAGATCTGCAGATCTGCTATTTATGTACCTGTGCTCTCGTGAGACCCTTGTCGGGTTATCTATTTGATGTATAAAAGGAGCTAGATCTCCATTTTCCTCCATGTTATAATATAATAAAATACAGATATGTTATTGCATCATATTATATCTGAAACCCTTAGAAAATCATGCTGTATATGCTTCAGTAGCTTTCTCTTGAGCTAAGTCATGGGATTTGGGCCTTTTTAAGCCATACCGGGACCGAGAGGTCTGTTTAACATAGCTAGATGATTTTTTTTTTGTTCAAATTTGGTATATGAGTCCCTTATGACATAGTATAAGGGAAAACACCATTATTTTCCTCTGTTATTATGAAAATAGCTGGGAATAACGTTTTTGGGGCTTAAAATGCTGCTTTTCCCCAACTTTTGGGTCAGGAATTGATGTATAAGTTTTTTCCGTGACACAAACTGATGTTAATGTGTTTCTTGACACATTCCATGGAATAATATCTTGCTGATGCTCCCGCATTGTGTTTACATATTGCTGCAGTCCCATTATTGGGCATTTTCCGACCATTCTAAGTGTGAGAGGCTTATCTATCTCACCTAGTTTGCTTGGTTTCTGATTTCCTCTTGGATTTGGATCTTAGATTATCAGATCTAAGAGATACAAGGGCTAATCTTGTTTTTTGTAGCATACATTCCTAAAAAATTCGTTTTTCAAGCATGCCTTGCTAGCAATCCCAATTTGGGGATATTACAAAGATATATAAAATAACTATTTCATTTGTCCTACAATTCCAATAGTGCACATGAAAATCTTCTCTGCAAATCTCTTTTGTTTCATATGGTAGGCCTCTGAATAGACTAAGCTTGTACCAGCATAATGCAAACATGACCTAAAAGTCACCACTGTGTTTTGGTTTCTTAAGGTTGCTGCATTATTGACTGACTAGTGAAGTATCAACCAGTGAATAAGTTCCAAGATTTGAAGAAGTCACAATATATATTATAATTTTGCTTTACAGATTGCCTCTTGACCAATTTTTTCTAGGAATGCCTCTTATGAAAAAACAATTTCTTTCCTCACAGGTTATGACCCTCTTGAAAATACCAGGTTCACTAGAACATTGGAAGAAAATATCTAATGCATGGATCATGCTACCACTACAAGCCATTGCATAAAATAGAAACCAAGGTGAAAAAGGATCTACAGCTACATTGTAGATGTGTTACAGTGACAATACTTTCTTGAATGTCTATTCTCCAACATCCATATCATTACCACAAATAATCATAAGTTGTATTTAACTCCAAATAATATACATTCCAATAAGAAGTTGTCAATCATAGTTTTACCTTGTGGAAGATATTTTACTTATTCCCTGCTCTCATTCTCACTCAAAAACTAGATTTCCTATATTGATGACATTCCTACTGTAATATGACCAACTATCAGACAACTATCTCACTGTAATTCTAGATAAAATGAGCAGTGTCCCCAAATAATAAAGAAACTGAAAATGATAGTACATATTGTAGGGTGAGAAACTAAATAGGTAGTATGCATGATATGTTGTTCCACAATTCACTATCTTTCCCATTTATAAAATAGTTTCTACAATAATTCCACTGCATATTAGTTCTTTATGTTGCTATTTATTGATATTTTGGTTCACACAATGACTAAAATCATCCTTTCAACAGGAGATACATATGTCTTATGAAATTGGCATACCATTGTTGTTACTGTAACTAACATTTCCTAATAAGAAGTTACAGTTGAAACATTGAATTTACTTGTTTTGGTTTCCTAATTGTTATGTATGGCATATATAATACCAGCTGTCCATTGGGATTCATACATGAACAAATGAAAAAGGCTTTAATTGTTGCTAAATGAAAAAATGTGACAGGCTGGGATTGGAGGGATTTTGTGCAAATTATAATGAAAAATAAAAAAGTGAAGGCCTGAACCTCCATTGCATTGATAACAGGGTTTCCTATTTATAATCTTCTAGAGTTATTATTATTATTATTTGTTCATTTCTTTCTGACTGTTTCTCCCTGGTCAAGCTGTTTCTCAAGTTTTTCAGCTCTAAATGCTAAACACGCTACTTGATATCTTGCATAGCTCCATGATCTAGTTCTTGTACAATAGCGCAAATTGTGGAAGATTTGGTAAGTGCCTGCTACTGAAAGCCTTTCCACCGTTACCCAAGTGCTATTTAGCTACAACTAGAAGGTTATTGCATTGGGCAAAAGAGAATGTTGTGTGCGTTGATGCTACACACAGGGAATCTTTTTGCAAGGCCTTTTTCCCATCATGTGCAAGAGAAGTTTGTGTCTGCAAGATGCACATAGCATTCTCTTTGCCCAATAAAATAACCTTCTAGTGTTGCATGAGCTTCTAGCCTCTTTAGACTAAGGAACTGTCTACAAATTTGTCACTCTTGGTTCATTGTTATCCTCTGAGTTTAGTCTGATTGCAAGACTTTTGCCTTCACATTCCTTCTCAATGTTTTTTCCATAACCTCAGAGCTACTCGGGTTTGGGGTTGTTCCCTAGATGTCTCTTGGGGTCTGGACCAACCTCCTTATCTGCTGGCAGCATTTCTATACCTCCAGTAGGTATATCACTTATCATAGTCATTTTTTTTCTCCAAAATGTCGTTACTCTCGCAAAAGGGTGCATTCTAATTTAAGATTATTTTTCCCACAAATCAACATGTTGTGTGCAATGTGGTGCCTGTTTGGTGATTTCGATGGCTTCTACAAACTAGTTATTAGATAATGTTTCTAACCTCTTAGGAAGGAGCTACTTAGCGATGGATGCCTCTCTGACAATTGCTGGTATTGATTGTTCATTAGTATATTGAAAAATTCATCGTCGGGGATTAATGTTTCAATTTTATCAAGTGTCTCTTATTTCATATTCAACACAAGATGGACTTTGCATGCACTCAGTTCATTGGAGCAAGGCTTTTTGGCTTGCCTTGAATATTTAAAGGAAGTTACAGAAGCGATCCCTAAAGATGGAGCATCATTGACAACAATTCAAGCTCCTCTATATGGATGTTTTCTAATCGCTCTTCTTCTGCTCCTTCCCCTTGTCATATTCATTTGTTTACAAGGCATGACAAAGATACCCATAAGTCTAAATTTTAGCCCAAAATCAATTGTAATGATAGTGGAAATGTTTTGAGAATATTTTTATTATCACTAATGGTATGCCCATTCTAATGAGGGATGTCTTAAGCAAAGAGTTCTCAACACATATTTCAGTGGCTGAGCAAAAGGAAGGAGAAGGTTAAAATGATTTTAGTCCACAATCCCAGTTACATAAGTGGTTGTTGTGGACTTCCTAATCCATGGTGGGAATGCCTCTGCTACTAAGTACGGTAATTCTAACAGTTCAAAAAAAAATGGAAAAACAATTATAATCTCACAATTAGTCTTAATCATCATCTGACTACATCAAATTAGACAAGGATGCTTTGTTTGTGCAAAACTGTTGCATTATAGTTAATGGTAGTGATAAAAATATTATTTCAGAAGATCATGTGACTTTTCTTAATTTTCCTTCAAAATTTTAACCTTGGTCTAAAATTTTAGCCTTGGATGAAGGATAAGGAACCAATGTAAGTTATGAATGTCCATCAATTCACTTTTGCTATTGACCACTCTTTGATAGTATTAAGTATGATGGCACTCTTGTTGACTATTGTGGCCTTATTCCTTGGAAGGTTTTATCAACACGATTTCCATGTAAGCTATTATACATTGTCCTTAAACTTCCCTATTTTTGTAGAGAAGTTAGCTTCATGCTAGTGATTAATTTGAAATTGTATTTTAGTGGAAAAAACTATTTTTTGGTGGAATGGATCATAATTTATTCTGATCTTTTTTTGCAAGTGTACTACTCACGATGATAAATGTGTGGTTTACTTTAGAGGGTTCGCAGTTCTTTCTAGATACGCTTTTCATCATTTGCTTTGAATACTTATCTAGTGATCTTCAGGTCCATGTTGTTATGTTTATTGGTTTTTTTGTGGAAACTTTTTCCTGACGTTCTGCAAGGTAAATCCAAATGCAAAAAATACTATTTTACATATTGATATTTGTTCAAGACATTTTTGTGTGATACTTTAATTTCATAAATCTATATTTCTATTTTGTTATCTATATCAATATATAAGAACAATCCCATGAATTGTTCATATTTCTCAAAATGTTGAGTTGTTCCTTTCCTGTTGCATGTTCTTTTATATTGTTATGTTGTGATTCAAATTTCTATTTGCGCTTTCCAGTTATTCTCCTACGTATCTTTGTTATATTATATCAAAATGTATTCTTATTGTCTTTTTATTATGTATATTGAACATATTATTACTAGCAACATTTGATGTTCCTAGATTTGATATTCCTTTGGTGTATCTTTGCACCTTTAGGAGCAATTGCTAGTTTAAAGTATAATTCTTTAAAGGGTGCTAGCTCAATGGAAAAGCACCTGCTTTACAAGCATGGGGTTGGTGGTTCGATTCCATTGTTCCCTGATATTCATGTAGGTTCTAACCCTGAATAGAAATTATCTACACACGAATCTTATAACAGAAAATAAACAATAGCGAGAGCATAAAACATAAAACAGATAAACACAGAGATTTTCCCCTGGATCCCAAATCGTGACGACCAGCTTGATATTTCATTATATTCCTTTTAGTGTTACAACACAAATATATACATGTTGAAGCATACATAAACCCTAATCCATTAACCCTGGATTAGAACATAACCATAGTTCCTTGACCGGATCTACAAAAAATACCAGGGGCCGAAAACCATCATACCCCAAAACCATGTGCAAAACCATGCACAAAATCATGGGTGTGGACTGCCCACCGGAAATTAAGGACTAAAAAATTTTCACCGGGGCACTGCCCCGAACCCTGACAAGGGGGGCTATCGCCCCCCCTCTTACCCCCCCGCACGTGATTAGTCGTGGAAAGAATATAACACATACCCAACATTCTCCCACTTGTTGTTTTCTTTCCGCAAGGAGCCACAAGAGAGCTTTGTCATTGGCCCAATTCTTCAACACCTATTGTTTCTCTACACCAAGAGAACTTCTGAGTGCTCACAGACTTCGTCAATGCATCTACATATGGAACACGAGATGTATCCTCCTCTTCTTCTTGTGTCTTGGGACACTATTCAATAGACAGCTCTACACCTACATGAATAGGAACATTCACCGGTTTACTATCCTGCATATTGAACCTCTGCAATATAGTCTCAACATACTTCCTCTAGTTTAACCAGAGCTTCCTCTTTGCTCGATCTCTCTTAATTTCCATGCCCAAAATATAGTTTGTAGCACCAAGATCCTTCATGTGAAATTTGGAGAACAGTTGGGTCTTCAAATATTGGATAATTTCTTTGTCATTTCCAATCAACAACATATCATCTATCTGCTCAACTTAATGTTCCTAAATTGATGTCATAAATTGTCAACCAGGGCTAGTAAACTGTTGAAGTGAAGTGCACTATATGTGCCTAGGTATCTGTTTCCCAATACGTTGTGTTTAGTGTTTTTCTAATGTTTTTGGTTTTGTGTTTTTATGCTAAGAGGAAAAGAACTAAGTGTTAGTAAAGAGAAGTTGTTGGTAACACTAAAAACAGAGCAAAATCTATTCTAAACTATGTATGGAACTTAAGAACAGAAAATGCAAAACTTGACAAAAAAATTAACTCATAACATGAACTTAGTCCAATTCATTCATTAGAAGTATATTGGAACAACTTGAGAAAAGGATGAGTTTAATGCAATGAAGTTCTTCTAAGTAAACAACAACCTACAATATCACAGAGAAAAACTCATCCATGGTTAGAGATTTGTTGGAACACATTTGAAAAAGATTATCTGCAACATAGTAAGGAACCCTACTCTAAATTAACTTAAGACACTAAAATCAATCCATTCTACAACTCAAAATGTCACTATTAAGCCTCATTCAAGGGTTAGAAATCTTTTGAAATAGTTTTGGAAAGAGGCAATTTGTAAAATTATGAGAAATTGCAGAATAGTCAAGACTTCAAAAGGACATTACCAATTCTTGTTCCTATGATAATAATGTATTAATAGAGATTAAGAACAAGAGCAGTTTGTAAATAATGAAGGCCTTTAAGTCTACTTTAACAGAACTAGAGTACAACTAGCTAATAAAACTTGAAATACAATGAATAGAACTGAACTAGAATGCAATCAATTAACTTGAAACACAGTGAAAAGAAATGAACTAAAGTGCAATTAACCTCCAAAGTATTACAGCTGAACTAAAATGAAACTAATCTCTGAAATACTAAAGCTCTATCTCATTCAGTGTTAGTGATATTTTGGAACAATTCATAAGAACAAGACTAGCTGTAACATTTGATGTGAGTGAGCATAAAACATAAAGTTCAGAAAAATGCAACTAATATCTAAAATAATACAGCTATATCTCATTCAGTGTTAGTGATATTTTGGAACAATTCATAAGAATAAGACTGGCTGTAACATCCGATTTAAGTGAGCATAAAACATAAAGTTCGGAAAACTACTTAAATTAGGAATGAAGCAAGGCTAAAGTTACTTATCTAAACAATATGCACAGAGCTTCTCGGGCAGTAGGGGTCCTCTACCACCGGATTAGCATATGAATCTACTCAAGATTGCTTCAGATCTTGTATTAAAGTTGTTCTTCTTTAATTAAAGGAAAATGCTTCAAAAACAGAGTATTATGGTCTTGGACAATTTAACAATAAAACATCCATCTAGCTAACTGTCTCTCGATTTCTTGAGTTATTCTTATAAGAGAAATACATTACTGCCCTGGAGAAGAAATATGGATAAGTGTATTTTTCAATTAAAATCAAACTAGGACTCTTGTGGAGGCCTCGTACTTTGCTGAAGACATTTGTAGAGTCCTTGTCCTAGTAGGAATCTGCTTCTTAGTTTTGGTTTCCTCCACATGCATAACCACCTGTAGATTTTTTCTCAGACTTCGTAGAGGGAAAGAAATGATGTAGGAGTGTTGTAGAATTCAGCCATATGCATTTTTCCTTTAAGTGACACCTGTAACCTGTGTGAACATGAAGATAGCTGCGGAATAGGCGACTAGCTACAGAATAGCTGCATTCTGTAGCTGAGTCTAGTCAAAAATTACTACAACAACAAAACCATGAAAATATAGCAATTCAGTCATTGTACGCATTCCTAAAGTGACTTTAATCAATCCTATTGATATTTTAAGCCTATAATTGATAAGGGACAAAGGAAATGAAGTGAAATTTGGTGAAAGGAAAGGACATCTTTGGGGCTCAACATACCCCCACTGCAAAGCTTTTGCATGTCCTCATGCAATTAATCCATATATTCTGAAGCTTCTGCTAGGACATCTAACCTCCTTCTTCTGCTTTTCCTGATGTTCAATGGCCTCCTAGGCTTCCTTATGACCAACTTGAATCTCAAATTTATAAGTGCCCTGCTCAACTTTTTGTTTTTCTTCTTCAACTTCTCACTAGCCTTGTACAGCTTTTCCATTTGCAAAGAGAGAGTTGTATTCATATCACTTTTCAGCTTACCATGCTCCCTTAAAATTTCATTTTCATTCTTTATGTGCCTATTGAGTACTTCCAACTCATATTTTTCTCTTCTTATCACATCAATTGCAGATTCTGGTGGGCTAGGAGTTCTTCCTCTAATTTCTGAGGCTCTCTTTTCTAATGACTCAACATAATTATAGATTTGTTGTTGTGCTAGGTCTATCTCCGGAGTTCCTTCATCAAGATCCTCTTCGTACTGGTACTCAGGTGATCTAGCAGTTGGTGTCTCTTCATCCTCAATGTCTATGATTCCCGTTTGTCTAACCCCTGTTTTCTTCAATATACCTCTAAGCCCGTGGCTTCGCCTTGGTTTAGATGGTCCTTCACCTCTCTCCTTGGCATACTTTGTTATTATCTTCTCATTTTTAAGCTGTTTCTTAATTTTAGCCAATTTCTCAAAAATAATCTCCTCACGGTCCTCTTGTATGGACTTACCAGTTTTAATTTCAACAGATTTGGAAATTTTCCCTCTCCTGCTTCTTCTTGTAATTTTGCCTTCAGATGGAGATTCCTTGGGTTCTTCAAAGTGATTCCTCACTAGGAACTCATCCCAATTGTCTCCCACCTTTCTCAAATGATGTTCAATTAGGATTTTAACTAGGCCATGGTGATACAAAGTGGTTTCCAAGAATTGAACCCTCTTTTGAACATTAGAGGCCATTCTCTTTAGGCTATGAAGTAAGAAAAATGGTAGATTGATTTCTTCATCTAAGAAATGCATCATTAGCCAAATATGATAAACATATAGGGTACCAAACCTTCCCTCACAAGTTGTAATTTTTTGCAAAATGAGCAACATATTCTGCCATTTATTCTTCAGTGTTGAGCTAGGAATGCCCTTCTTAAAAATTAAAATATCCATACCTGGTGTTTTAAGCATTTGCCTCCATGCGAACCATCGTTCACCTTGCCTGGGTAATTCCGCTACTTCTGCAATGAAGGATTCTGTAAGAGTGAATTTGACATCTCCTATTTCAACTTCTGCTCCATTGAAGGACCGTGCAAATTTCTTAGTTACCTCCTTATGAAAACCATTGAATTTTTCCAAAAACTGTAACCACCCAGCCTACTGTAGCATTTCTCTAATCTGTGGGTAACCCTCTAAGCATTTCGTTTCGACTGGTTCGGACCTTACGATGAGACCCATGGCTTCTTTTCTCAACCTTCAATTTACTGCTCTTCTATCCACGGTAAAAATGGCTATTAGAGAGTTGTTTTTACCCCAAAGACACCTTCTCTGTTTATGCAGCAGGAATTAGCTACGGAAAGATGACATGAAGTGGTTATGGGATGAGTGAAATATGGTGAGGGTGATTCACACGAATTAATGAGTTTGAGAGCTATTATGGAGGAAAAAGGCTGCGGAAGAATCTCGTGATAATTTCAAAATCATCACTGAATACTTCGGGCTAGTGACGTGACCGAATAGGTCACTTTAGTACTTAACCGTTAAGTTTTAAATGATGATTTGATATGGCGGAATGGAAGGGATTTTTTCCAAAGTTTTTATGATAGGTTTAATAGACATGATCAACACGAATAATCAAAATAACTTTATGAATCATACATGACTTAACTATACTATAACTTTCATAATCTGTCATCATAATAATTTCACAACTTTACCTTTGCCTTCCTTTAATTTTTGTGGTTTTAATACGCTTTATCCTCCCTTGAAAATCATTGATTCTTCAGTCTTCATAATCCCTTTGATTTTGCTTGTTGTCATAGGTGTGCAGGATCAATTTGCTACTGAACAGGTGATTACTGGATAGTTGCCTTCAGGATATCTGGCTGCAGAATGTCTGGCTGGCTACAGAATGTCTAGCTACAGAATGTCTGGCTACAAAATATACCTGTAGAAGCTTTGAAACATGAAATGAAATGATTTGAAGCATGAGTGAAATGTTGTATGAAGTGAATTAAAATGAATCATGAAATATGGTGTAATGGAGCATGAGTGAAGTGAAATGTAATGGAATGAAATGGATCATAAATGTAAAGTGGAATGAAATATGAAAAGTGGCCTGCAACTTATGATTTGTAATACTCAATTGCAGAAAGAGATCAAATTTAAAAATCTGAGATGAAAATGATATGGACCATGGAATGGAATGAATGAAGTATGGATGAATGGAGTGAATGAAATATGAATGAAGTGAGACATGATGGAGTGAAATGGATCATGGGTCTGCACTTATGATTTTGTGATAGCTGCTTGCAGAAAAATAAAATAAAAAAAAAATAAAAAAATAAAAAAATTGAAAAGCTAAAGTGTCAGAAGGATTCTAATTTTCACTTTATCTTTTCTGTATAAACATGCTAATCAGTGATTAGTTTTCATGTTTATACTTTATGTTATTTTATTTTATTATTATTTTTTTTTCATGCATTTGAATTCAGAAAATTCAATTAAGTTGATGAAGAAGAAGAATTCTTCTTCATTAACTTCACATCACTGTTCTCCTGGAATCTCTTGACAAATTCTTCTCTTGAAAGTGGCTTATGATACAGCTTCAATCTATGACCATTTACAAGAAAAGTGACCTTCTCTTCATCTATTGTCCTGACTTTTATTGCTCCATTGTCAAAAAATTTCATAATTTCATATGGCCCAAGCCAATGTGTTTGGAATTTACCTTGAAAATATTTGAACTTTGAATCAAACAAGAGGGCCCAGTCACCTTCTTTGAACTTCTTTTCCTTGATGTACTTATCATGCCATATAGTCCTTTGTTGTTGGACTATACTTTTTTTCTGGACTGCATCCTGTCTGATCTCATCCAATTCATTAATCTGCTCCAATTTGTGCTTTTGTGCCTCTGTTAGATCAAGTCCTAGCTGAACTACCATTTTAAAAGTTTGAATCTGAAACTCTATGGGAAACAAAACTTGTTTTCCATAAACAAGTTCATAAGGAGTATGACCTGTTGTGCTTCTCCATGTAGTTCTATAGGCCCACAAGGCTTCAGGAAGCCTGTCTGACCAGTCTCTTCTATATAAATGAACAGCCTTTGTTAGGATCCCTTCAATGACCTTATTAGTAGATTCCAATTGACCATTTGCTTGTGGATGATAGGGAGTAGATTTTCTGTGTCTGATTTTGTACCTCTCCACCATTTGTTCCACTAGCTTTGATGTGAATTGAGCTCCTTGATCTGTAGCAATTTCCCTTGGGACACCAAAACGAGTAAAAATATCCTCAAAAAGAAAATTAACTACAGATGCTTCAGTAGCAGAAAGTCATGGCTTGGCCTCTACCCATTTGGTAACATAATTAGTGCAAACTAATATATATTTCTTTTGTCTTGATGGAGGACTAATAGGTCCTACAAAATCTAAGGCCCATTTCTCAAAAGGTTCAATATGTACTTGAGGCTGCAATGGCATCTCACCTGAAGGAGAAGGTTTCCCTACCCTTTGGCAACTGTCACACCTTTTGACATACTATTTAGCATCTTTAAAAAGGGATGGCCAATAGTATCCTAAATGAAGGACCTTATAAGCTATCCTTTTATCAGCAAAGTGTCTGCCACAAGGTTCATCATGACATGCCTTGAGGATCTCAGGCATCTCATCTTCCCGAACACATCTCCTAATGATAAAATCTGGACCTGTTTTGTATAACTCATTAGCAACCCATGAATATTTTGCACTGTCATAAATGATCTTTCTTTTGTCTCTTGCATTCATTATTGAAGGACATTTCCCTGAAACTAAATAATTAGCAATGTCAGCAAACTAAGGAGTCTAAGTAGAAATTGCAAAAATATATTCATCAGGGAATTGATCTTCAACTGGAGTATTGTCTTTGATGTTTTGGAGTCTAGATAGGAAATCAGCTACTGTGTTTTGTTTTCCAGGCCTATCTAAAATGGTAATGTTGAATTATTGTAAAATCAATAACCATCTTATGACTCTGCCATTAGTAATTTATTTGTTCATTAGATATCTAATTGCAGAGTGATCTGTGTGAACAAAAGTTTCATAGCTTGTTATATAGTGTCTGAATTTGTTTATGGCATGAACAACAGCTAAAAACTCTTTTTTAGTTACAGTATAGTTTAACTCTGAAGGAGTCAAATTTTTACTGGTATAGTAGATGGCATAAGGAATCGGGTCTTTTTGTCACAATACTGCTCCTAGAGCTGTATCCGAGGCATCTGTTGAAATATGAAAAGGTAGCTTCCAGTTAGGTCCCCTTAAAATAGGTGCTTCAGAGATTTTTGTTTTCAAGGTCTCAAAGGCTAACTGGCAATCAAGATTCCACTTGAATTCACAGTCTTTGGTAAGTAATTTGAAAAGTGGAGATGCTATCTTGGTGAAGTTCTCTATAAACCTTCGATAATATCCTGTAAATCCAAGAAAACTCCTAACATATTTTTGACAACTTGGAATAGATAAGTTAGAGATGACTTCAACTTTTGACTCATCAACTCTAATCCCATCCCCTGAAATGTGATGTCCCAAAACAATTCCTTCAGTAAACATCATAAAACACTTCTCATGACTTAGTGAAATATTTGCTTCTTTACATCTCTTTAAGACTTTTTCCAAGTTTTCTAAGGCTTCTTCAAATGTGTTTCCATAAACTGTGAAATCATCCATATATACCTCTACACAATCATGTATTAGATTTGAAAAGATTCCTAGTACTGCCCTTTGAAATGTTGCAGGTGCATTGCATAGTCCAAATGGCAATACTCGGTAAGCATAGGTACCCCAAGGACATGTAAATGTGGTTTTGTCTTGATCTTCAAGTGCTACTTGAATTTGATTATAACCACTAAACCCATCTAAAAATGAGAAGTACTTTTTGCCAGCTAATGTATCTAACACCCGATCTATGAAAGGTAGGGGAAAATGATCTTTAAGAGTAGCTTTGTTTAATTCCTAGTAGTCAATACATACCCTCCATTTAAAATTTTTCTTTGGCACAATTACCAAAGGAGAAACCCACTGACTATCTGAAATGGGATAGATAAAGTTGACATTTAACAATTTCTGCAATTCTTCTTTAACAATCTCCCTAAGATTTGGATTCATCTGTCTCTGAGGTTGTCTGATTGGTTTACAATTTTCCTCTATGTAGATGTGATGAGTGCAAGTCTTAGGGCTTATCCCTTTCATATCAGTGTATTCCCATGCATATGCAGAAGAATGTCTCTGTAAGATCTTGACTAGCTCTTCTTGTTGAGATTTCTCTAGGTTCTTGTTTATGTTTAAAGTTTTGCCTGGAAATATCTCAATTGTAGAGCTGCCAAATTTATCCATGGAATAAAGAGACATCTGTCTTGATGATAAAAACTCAATTTTGGATTATTCTTGAAATTGTTCATGTTTGTATTCTGAAGAGGATTCAAATTTTTCTAAGGTATTCAGAATCTGGTTATCTTCACTAATTTCTGAAGTTGTGAAGAGAGGTTGTATGTCTTCTTCATCTTCAATCCACTGAGTATCATCTAATTCTGTAATTGCCTTTGCTAGAGGATACAAGATAAATTTCTTGGTTGAACTACCATCAAAGATGTACATATCACCGGATCTACAACTAATGAAAGCATCAGCTGTAGCTAACCAAGGTCTTCCTAATATAATAGGATGTCCTCCTAAATTATTCTTAGGGGTTAGGATCATAAAATCCACATGATACTCCCAAGAATCTAGGGACACTGGAATGTCTTCTATTACCCCATCAGGTTTGATCACAGATTTGTCTGCTAATTGTAATAATGTGGGTGTAAAAAGAAGATTAGGAAGTTTCAGTTTATCCATGATTTGTCTACTCATGATATTGATTGCTACTCCTAAATCAATAAGTGTGTTTTGGATCTCAGTTCCATTGATGTGTATTTTAACAACTGGATTTCCTGGGTCTAGATACTTTGGAATAGCAATCTTACCCATCATGATATCTGCTATTTTTCTTGCCAATTGAATTTTCTTTGTCTCTCTTATTCTTTTTCCTATTTTCTTCATGCTCAACTCCTTTATTGTCTTTGCTAAGATTGGAATTTCCTTGATAGCTTGCAATAATGGGATCTTAATACAAACATTTCTCAGATCATCTATGAAATCATAATTAGGCACCATAATTTGTTTTTCTACACCCCTATCAATTTTTAATCTTTCTGGAAAGGGAGGTGTAGAGGTGGATGTTGATGGTTGCTCTAATATAGGAGTTGAAATTATTGGTTGTTTTTGTTTTGATTTTTCAATATTTGGGTCTTGAAAAGATGTGTTCTCTTCAAGACTTTTATTTACCCATAGAGAATCTTCCTCAGAATTGTTTTGATCTTGTATGATTACAGAAGGTTTCCTCTTTTCAAGTATTCTTCCAGACCTAAGTTGAACATCATTAAGGTCTAAAGGAGTGATCAAATAGGTTGGAAATTGTTGTCCTTCTATCATGTATGTATTCTGAGGATGTTTATTGTTGGGGTTTGGTATGGGTTGGGTAGGCAACTGATTTTTTTTCTGAGGAAATGGTAATAGAAGTGGTGAATTTTGATGTTGTGGATTTTGAGGATTCTGTTGAGGATTTTGTTGAGGAGGGAAATGTGCATATGGTGGATAGGATGGTTGATATTGATAATATTGGGAGTATCTTCCATAGGGATTTTGTGCTCCTTGTGCCCAAGTTTGAGATTGATTCTGGAATTAGGGCCAAGGTTGCTGCCAAGAATTCCAATTTGGTGGGGGTTGATTATACAGCTGATCATGGAATCCTTGTGTTTGAGGTCCTTGCCAAGGCCTCCTAGAGACAAAATTGAGAGATTCTATGGAATTTGTAGGGGTTTCTTCTTTAAAGACAGCTTTAAGACAAGGAAGTGAAGGGAAACTCTTGGTCTCATGTTTTTCTGAACAAATTACACAGGTCTCTACTACTTTTGCATCCAAGGGGCACTCTCTCAAGACATGCTTCTTTCTACATTTGGGACAAAAGATCGCTAGGGCATCAGATTCAGCTTTTTGCTTGTTTTGTAACTTAAGGGTGTCTATTTGTTCACTAAGACTCCCTAAAATATAATATTTGAATTCATCAAGCATATGTCCTATTTCTGCCCTACTCATTGTCCCAGAAACAGACTTACTTGCCCTTGCAAGAGAAGGGTCTCTTGGTCCTTTTATAGTTTTAGATTTCCCTCTTGAAAGGTTGATACATAATTCAACTATTTCAGGTAATGTGAGCTGAGATATATCCCCTTTTCCCATCATGTTAAGGATATCTAACCATTCATCTCTAATTGTCTTCAACAAGAGAGCTTTCAAAGTATCTTGGTCTAAGTTTTCCATTTTTGCTCGTTTGATGTTGTAGTTAAATCTCTCCAACAAATCTTCCAGATTTTCATCCTCTTTTTGTAGCATTTTAAACACTTCTTCCTTATGGTTGACTGGCATACAGTAATCCAAATACCTCTCTAGAAATTCCTGTTTCATGTCTGCCCATGTCCTAATAGAACTGTTGATCAAACTCATAAACCATTTTAATGCTGCTCCTTTCAATGTTGAAGGGAATAGTTTAAGTTTTTGGGCATGTTGTAAGTAATCATAGGTTCTACATAGGACTTCAAATTCAAATAGGAAGGTTTCAAGATCTTCAGTTTTGAGTCCATAAAAGTTTGGAAGGATAGAGGGTGAAATGTTTTTCATAGTTGCATTGGTTTCTTCATCTACTATAGGAAACCCAAAAGAGCTTCCCATTTCCCTTCTACCTCTTCCTCTACCTCCTTCTTCACCTCTACCTCCTTCTCCTTCTGCACCTCTACCTCCTTCTCCTCTACCTCTACCTCGACCCCCTCCAAATAGTGTGTGTTATCCATTAAAGACTCCTCATCCCCCTTCTTCTGCCATAGTTGATTCTTCTGTGGAAGTTGAAAAGTTTATGTCTCTAGCAGAGGTCCCTGAATCTTCTTCTAAGACAGGTTCAGTGGAAGGTCTTTCTAATGGAATATTTGATCTTAAGTCCTCTGGAAGTCTAGGATCAGTAAAGGATGGAATGTGGGTTTGAGTTGGAGGTGTGCTAGCTCTTGGTCTTGGTGGAACAAGTGGTGTTCTAGGAATCAAGATTCTGCTTCTTATGAATCTACCCCTTGAGTCTCTTTCTCTACGCATATCATTGTTTTTGGGAGGTAAGAAACAAGGCTACCTAGTTACACTTCCCCGGCAATGGCGCCAAAATGTCTGCTCAACTTAGTGTTCCTAAATTGATGTCATAAATTGTCAACCAGGGCTAGTAAACTGTTGAAGTGAAGTGCACTATATGTGCCTAGGTATCTGCTTCCTACTTCGTTGTGTTTAGTGTTTTTCTAGTGTTTTTGGTTTTTTGTTTTCATGCTAAGAGGAAAAGAAATAAGTGTTTAACAAAGAGAAGTTATTGGTCACACTAAAACAGAGCAAAAGCTATTCTAAACTATGTATGGCACCTAGAACAGAAAATGAAAAACTTGACAAGAAAAATAACTCATAACATCAACTCAGTCCAATTAATTCATTAGAAGTATATTGGAACAACTTGAGAAAAGGATGAGTTTAATGGATTGAAGTTCTTCTAAGTAAACAACAATCTACAATATCACAGAGAAAACCTCATCCATGGTTAGATATTTGTTGGAACACATTTCGAAAATATTATCTGCAACATAGTAAGGAATGCTACTCTAAATTAACTTAAGACACTAAAATCAATCCATTCTACAACTCAAAATGTCACTATTAAGCCTCATTCAAGGGTTAGAAATCTTTTGGAATAGTTTTGGAAAGAGGCAGTTTGTAAAATTATGAGAAATTGCAGAACAGTCAAGACTGCAAAATGACATTACCAATTCTTGTTCCTATGATAATAATGTATTAATAGAGATTAAGAACAAGAGAAGTTTGTAAATAATGAAGGCCTTTAAGTCTACTTTAACAGAACTTGAGTACAACTAGCTAATAAAACTTGAAATATAGTGAATAGAACTAAACTAGAATGCAATCAATTAACTTGAAACACAGTGAACAGAACTGAACTAGAGTGCAATTAACCTCCGGAGTATTACAGCTGAACTAAAATGCAACTAATCTCTGAAATACTATAGCTTTATCTCATTCAGTGTTAGTGATATTTTGGAACAATTCATAAGAACAAGACTGGCTGTAACATTTGATGTGAGTGAGCATAAAACATAAAGTTCAGAAAAATGCAACTAATCTCTAAAATACAACAACTATATCTCATTCAGTTTTAGTGATATTTTGGAACAATTCATAAGAATAAGACTGGCTGTAACATCCGATTTAAGTGAGCATAAAACATAAAGTTCTGAAAACTACTTAAATTAGGAATGAAACAAGGCTAAAGTTACTTATCTAAACAATATGCACAGAGCTTCTCGAGCAGTAAGGGCCCTCTACCACCGGATTAGCATACGAATCTACTCAATATTGCTTCAGATCTTGTATTAAATTTTTTCTTCTTTCATTAAAGGAAAATGCTTCAAAAATAGAGTATTACGGTCTTGGACAATTTAACAATAAAACATCAATCTAGCTAACTGTCTCTCGGTTTCCCGAGTTATTCTTATAAGAAAAATACATAACTGCCCTGGAGAAGAAATAGGGATAAGTGTCTTTTTTAATTAAAATCAAACTAGGACTCTTGTGGAGGCCTCGTACTTTGCTAAAGACATCTGTAGAGTCCTTGTCCTGGTAGGAATCTGCTTCTTAGTTTTGGTTTCCTCCATGTGCATAACCACCTGTAGATTTCTGCTCAGACTTCGTAGAGGGCAAGAAATGATGTAGGAGCGTTGTGGAATTCAACCATATGCGTTTTTCCTTTAAGTGACACCTGTAACCTGTGTGAACATGAAGATAGCTGCAGAATAGGAGACTAGCTACATAATGGCTGCATTCTGTAGCTGAGTCTTGTCAAAAATTACCACAACAACAAAACCACGAAAATATATCAAGTCAGTCATTGTACGCATTCCTAAAGTGACTTTAATCAATCCTATTGATCTTTTAAGCCTATAATTGATAAGGGACAAAGGAAATGAAGTGAAATTTGGTGAAAGGAAAGGACATCTTTGGGGCTCAACATCATCCACATACAAGACCAAATAAATAACACTATCACCAATTAATTTAAAATAAACACGGTGATCCTCTTTGCTTCTGGTGAAGCCAAGTCCCCGTATATAGGTATCAAATTTCTAATACCACATCCTTGGTGACTGTTTTAACCCATACAGAGACTTCTTCAACCTACATACCAGTTCTTTCTTACCCTTCACCATAAAGCCTTCAGGTTGCTTCATGTAGATCTCCTCTTCTAGATCCCTGTGAAGAAATGTTGTCTTCACATCCATCTATTCTATCTCAAAATAAAATGTAGCAGCAACAGATAAAAGTAATCTAATAGAAGTAACTTTGGCAACAGGAGAAAAAAAATCACCAAAATCAATTCCCGGCACCTGGGAATAACCTTTTGCTACCAACCAGGCTTTGTATTTCTTCACCTTGCCTTCTACATTCATCTTCTTCTTAAACACCCATTTGCTCCCAATGGGCTTCCTTCCAGCCGACAACTCCACCAGATCTCATGCCTCATTTTTGTGCAAGGATGCCATTTCATCAACCATGGCCTCCTTCTAGAGTTTTCCATCCTCTGAATCTACTGCCTCCCTGAAAGTTCTGGGATCATCATTAGTTATAGTTAAGGCAAAACCTAAACAGAAATCAGATAGACTATACCTTTCTGGTTGCCTTCTTTCCCGAACTGATCATCTAATAGCTGGAGTTTGTGGCTCTTCATCTTCTGAGTCTTCTTCTGTTGTAGAGTCTGATTCATCCTCCTTTAGCTCAAAGTCTATCTTCTCAGGTTCCTTTGGTAGGACTTCATGTTTAACAACATCTTTCACTTCTCTAAACACCACATCTCGGCTGTACACAACCTTCCTCTTTTCTAGGTTCCAAAGCTTGTAACCCTTTAAACCATCCTTATACCCAATAAAGATGCACCTTTCAGATTTATTATCCAACTTGATCCTTTTCTACTTTGGAACATGTACATATGCATCACATCCAAATACCCTTATATGTGAAAGAGAGGGTTTCTTACCAGTCCATACCTCATGTGGAGTCTTATCCTCCAACACTGATGAAGGTGATCTGTTAACCAGATAGCATGCAGTCTCCAGTGCCTCTGTCCAGAATTCTTGTCCTAACCTGGTACCACTGAGCATGCTTCTTGCCTTTTCCATCAGTGTTCTGCTCATTCTTTCTGCAACTCCGTTTTGCTGAGGTGTGTATGGAGTAGTCTTCTGTCATGATATACCACACTTATTACAGAACTCTTCAAATTTCTTCTTGCAGAACTCCCCATCATTATCTGTCCTCAGCACCTTTATCTTCTTCTCTATCTGGTTTTCCACCAGAGCCTTAAATTCTTTAAATCTGTCAAAAGCTTCATATTTCTTCCTCAAGAAATATATCCATGTATTCCTTGAGAAGTCATCTATGAATGAAACATAGTACACAGACTTTCCCAGTGATGGAACTGACACAGGTCCAAACACATCACCGTGCACAAGTTCTAATATCTTGTTCGCCCTCTTAGCACCAGAAGGAAAACTCACCCGATTCTGCTTCCCATATACACAATGTTCCCAGAAATCGAAATCCAGAGAACAATTAGACATACCTTCTACCATACCATCTCTATGGAGTATCCGAAGGCCCTTCTCTCCAATATGTCCAAGCCTTTGATGCCATAGCATGGTCTTTTCTCCAGAGACAGCTAGACTTTCCGTCCCACTTTCAGGAACCACAGAGCTGTTACACCCATCAATAACAGTGCTACCTTGT
This sequence comes from Pinus albicaulis, assembly GCA_034641835.2. NCBI lineage: Eukaryota > Viridiplantae > Streptophyta > Pinopsida > Pinales > Pinaceae > Pinus > Pinus albicaulis. The sequence continues at coordinate 170,705,783 of CM076584.1, forward strand.
AGCTTGTACAGAGTTCCAGTCCGAACTCCCCGCATTAATACCAGTGCTCCCCGAACCATCTTGCAGGCATCTTTCTCGAACACTATTTTGCATACATCCATCTTGCTTTGTCAGTTTTTGGCCAATGCGGGGAATATGCATAACACCCGAGAAGTGTTCTAATCCTTCCACCTTGTGACTTCAACTCACCTTTCCCTTAGATGATTCGGCCTTCCTATCATCCCCTAAGAAGAGATCACCACCATCATACTTCTCATACTAGTAGAACCACTCCCTATGGTGGGTGAAGTGAAAGGATGCACCTGAGCCAATCAAGCATGCCTCATGATCTATATGTGTATTCAAAGAAAAAGCCAAATACACATCCTCACCTTCATTCGAGGTGGTTTTTTCCTTTGTAGAAGGAGAATCATCAGATCCCTTTCCTTTCTCAGGAGATTTAGATTTGCAGTCCTTTTTGTTGTGCCCTTCCTTTCCGTATTTCCATCACACTTTTACATGCTTTCCTGGAGATTTACATCTCCCTCTAGATTTATATCTCCCACTCAAAAAAAATTTTTTGTTTTTTTTCAGGGACTTTCCTCGTACAGGTAAGGCATCTCCATTCTAGCCCTCCATATTTCTCCGTCTCATTTCCTCCAACAACAAGGTTGAGACCTTTTCATCAAAATTCAAGGTATTTGTATTGTTACCTATTGCAATAACCAGACTATCCCACGAATCTAGTAGAGAACACAAAAAACTAATGCACTTATCCTCATCTAAGATTTTAATATCAACAAATGCCGGTGACTTACCACGGTGTGAAGCGTTCGGATGCTGCATCACGAGTCTCCATCCTTCATCCTCAAGTTATACAGCTTTTTCCACAGGAACAACTTATTCACCAGAGACTTAGATTGGTACAAAGTCCCAAGTTTTCCCACAAATTCTTCGTCGTAGCTTCCCCAGATACATTCAACAATACTGAATCTGACACACACAACCGTATTGTGCTCTTAGCCTTCCGATCCAGTTTCTTCCAGTCTTCATCTGACATTGCCGTTGGTTTAGTACCTGGATCTACCGCGATCCACTGATCTTTATCCACCAGCAAATCCTCCATCTTGAGCTTCCACAACTCAAAACTCTGACCATTAAATTTCTCGATCTCTATCTTTCCGCTGCTCGCCATCTTCTTTCACCGCAAGAATCGATCCCACAGATCTCCCACTGAACAGGGTCTACCTCGGGCCCGAGAAAAAAACCCTTAGAAACAAAGGCATCCCCTTGAACTCGAAACATCTCTGATACCAAATGTAGGTTTTAACCCTAAACAGAAATTATCTACACACGAATCTTATAAAAAAAAATAAACAATAGTGAGAGCATAAAACATAAAACAAATAAACACAGAGATTTTCCCCTGGATCCCAAATCGGGACGACCAGCTTGATATTTCATTATATTCCTTTTAGTGTTACAACACAAATATATACATGTCGAAGCATACAAAAACCCTAATCCATTAACCCTGGATTAGAACATAACCGTAGTTCCCTTAATCGGATCTACAAAAAATACCAGGGGCCGAAAACCATCGTACCCCAAAACCATTTGCAAAACCATGGGCGCAGACCGCCCACCGGAAATTAAGGACCAAAAAATTTTTGCATTAATGAAATAAATAGGGTATTTGCTCATTTTTTTGGAGGAGGCACTGATTAATTAAAATATTGGATTGATCATGAAAATGGCAAAAACATACCATATAATTTCAATCGAAAAATTATTAAATCATCATTTCATTAAAAAAAAATGTAACAAAACATAACGAGCCACAAACACTCCATAACTTTAAAATGAATGTGAAAAATATGTGAAGTGTTGAAGTGAAGCATTTTCATGTGTGTGGTAAAGAAAAATAAAATGCGGCTTTCTCACAGTCTCCAACCCAGAGAGAAAGATACAAGCTAGGTTAGAGTTTGTAATGGTTTGCATGTACAAATCAACGGCCTTTTCAAACTCGTCTTCTTTGAAGATTTCAATAGCCTACCTCTCAAGATCCTCTGCCATTGTGCCCTTATACACTTACAGGGAGATACAAAAGGTCAGGCATAGGCTTCACACTACACATCGATGGATGGATCATCAACATAGTCAAGAGTGTACATTATTTAATTTCTGAGATTCTTCCAGATTCCTCTTCCCAGTGATTGTTGCCAATAGTTTCTTCGCTAATTTTGGCATCAAGATTTTTAGTATCGAACTTGAAGAGCATATCGTCCTTTTTCTCTTCTTGTTGTTGCACCAGTTGTAGCTTGAGATGGCCATTGTAGTGCCATGCATGTAGAACTTCATGCGAGGGAATCTTTAATTCCTCCAAAAAAAATCTGTCATCCCTCTTATACGAAATCCATTTCCTATAGATTAGAGAAATCGAATCACTGTAGATCAGGAAAATGGTTTTAACTGAAAGAGTGCATAAATTGAAAACTATTTTTCTCACACAATGTGCAAAATGAAATTCAAAAAATCCCTAAAAATCTCCCAAATTGTTAGGAATATGAGGAAACCATTTCTATGTTACTTAATTCACCCTGTTCCAAAAAAAACTATGTATTATTTTGTTTCAATTCTCCTTTATTTTCTCATAAAATGCATTTCAAAAATGACGTTTTTTAACAGCTACACATTTCCTAGCTTCTGCTTCGGCAATGAAATTAATCGCTAGTGGAACAGATTCAGCAATTGCCACATGCATCAAATTTATGAGTGCCACCGAAGCATTTGATTTTAATTTGAACTCCTATGCTGCAAGAAAAAATGGATTTGTACAACGAATTTGTCCAACGATTCTACAAATTTCATTCATACAATCTTAATTTTGTTCGCAGGTGTAAAATTTGGCTAAAAAAAAATCTCCCTGTGTTGGCTTAGTGCTACAATTTCGATGGGGTTTTAGCTGTTTGAAAATTGCATGGTTAATAATCGAAGTTTTTCATACTACTCTCACAGTAATAGCAACTGCCACCACTAGGCACACAGCTTTTTTTACAAATTAGTATTTTCATGTCAAAATTTTGGATTTAATTTAAATATCTACTCAAGCAGTCTTCATTGGATGATAGTTATCTACAACTACATCCAAGAACCTTCGTCCCACAGAACAAGAGTACTTGAATTGAAATAAGAGAAAGAGAAAAAAAAAACTGCGATGGTTTGTGACATTCTCGTACTGACATAGTTTCGAATGTAAGATATTTCATTTCCTTCAGTATTTCCTCTTCCTCCTATTTCACAAATGGCAATTTTTTTTTCATCAATTTTCTCTTTTCATAGTTTGAATTTTAATGCACTTATAAATTTGATGTAATTTTGAAGGCAGCATTCAGGTGGCTGTGGACGTTTCTTTGGTAGTGGTGGTCTAAAAGCCAAAGCTTCTCAGCAACTAAAGCCATGTTCAAGACTGATAATTCGTCATTACTCAATGTTTTTTTTATTTTTTTTCTTTTTAATGTTTTATTGTTTTATATATGGTTAGTTCTGTTTAATTTTTTATAGATTTTTTTTTATTGTTTTTATATTTAAAATATTTTAGTTTTGCTAAAAAAATCATATATGTTACATTTTAAAATATATATGTGTGTGTGTGTGTGTGTGTGTGTGTGTGTTAAACAAAACAATTTAAAAAATCATTATTATTTTTATTTTTATTTTTCTTTATTAAAAAAATTATTAATAAAGAAAATAGAATTTGATATGTTTTTTTTTTTTTTATAAGTTAATTGAAAAATCAAATCAAATGATGAAAACATAAGTTAGCTGCAGAATTGCATTCTGTAGCTAAATATAAGTTTTATTAAATTTATTTTTATTTACTAACATAAAAAAAAAAATTCTGATCCTCCAAATCACACAAAGTGCAGGAGGAGAGCATATTTGAGAAATTTATTTTATCAGTCGATTCTTTTTTTTTTTAATTTTGCATGCAGAAAATAAAATGAAATAGATTGATCTCATACTTGAAATTATCGCCCCTGATCTTCGCTTGTGCTCCTTGTTCTCAATCTTTTGTTTTTTTGCAATTTTTTCCTGCCAAGGGTTGGTAAATGGGCGGTTCTTACTCCGCCAAAAAACATCAAATTTATCCTAAAAATTACAAAAACTTATTTTATTTGTTAATCCTCTTCTACTAAAGAAATGGAACATTCATTTAAGTATAAGAGAATTTCCAATGCATCAATTTACACAACAATATCATGAGTAAACTCATATCTAATTTTGAAAAATAAATCCTCGTAAATTCTTGGATATGATCATGAAAATTTGTTGTTGCAATTGGATTTTTATTGTGTTTTTGTTTTGTTATTTATTAATGAATAGGGGTTTTTTATTTTATTTCTATATTTTCTATATGCAAATGCAAATAAACTTAAATAAAAAATGACTAAAAATAAAATAAAAATAAAATTGCACAAAAATTTAATTTGAAAAATTGCATGATCTTAAAAAAATGAAATTGTTAGTTAAAATGAAAAAAATAATCTAATAATGAAAAATTGAAATTTCGAAAATGAAATTGCGATGGAATTGAAACTAAGCTAACAAATGAAGTGACATTATAAAATAACACTAATCCCTGTGTACACCTCCCCGGCAACGACGCCAAAATGTTGAGTAAAATAATTTTTATTAGATTACTAACATAAACTATCAATCCGAGATCTGTAGGACTTGTGAGACATACATGCACAATATATGCTAGGGATTAGTTTATGGAAACTAAAAACTAACCTAATCACACCATTCCTACATTAACTTGAAAATACATTCTACATTCAGGAATTTAATCTAATCTACGATTGTTGTATATCTGAATATCCAATTTCAATCCAATTGGAAAATGACTGAGTCACCTTCTTGAGACGATTTGGCTAGCATAAGATTACACAGCTGATTAGAAATTTAATCTACGAAAGCATGTAAGAGAAAAATAAGACTGTTGTATGATCAAATACCCAAATATCATTCAATTGGAAAGTAACAAAGTCACCTTCTTGATATGATTTAACAAGTATATGATTATACATTTAATTGTAAACTTAATCTAGGAAAGCATTACAAAACATGTAAAGGAAAAAACTACTGTATGACCAAATACTCAAATCTCTTTCAATTTGGAAAGTAACAAAGTCACCTTCTTGAGATGATTTAACAAGCATACGATTATACATTTAATTGCAAACTTAATCTAGGAAAGCATATGTAAAAGAAAACTGAAACTACTATGTGACCAAATACTCAAATATCATTTATTGGAAAATAGCAAAGCCAATTTCTTGAGATGATTTGATAAGCATAAGATTACACAATTAGTTTAAGACTAATTTTAAGAAAGCAATAAATCTTAATCTATGAAAGCAAGTAAATATCACACATTTTAGGTGGCCAATCCAAAAGCATGAGAGATGGTAAGTCGAGAGACTCCATATGTAAGCAAAACCAAGTCAAAGTGAAATAACACCCATGAGTAAGCTGCCACAATTTTATTCTTTTTTCAAAGCTTGAGCATAACTCCAAACTTTACACATGCCTTTGAAAGGAGAAGGCTCTCCTATTTATACAAATTCCTAAGCAACCTCCTCATTAATGAGGATCCTTCTTTCTCTCCTTTGATCCATAATATTCTCAACCAATTTTCTAACCATAAGCCACATATCCCCCTTTCAAATCTCTTTGATATCATGAAGATAAATTCGAATTTGATCTTTGGGAGCCACATAAGAGGGTCTTATAAACTTCCAATGAACCTACACATGTCACAAAACTCTTTCCACTTTTAAGGTATAAGCATATGCATATTTTTTCCTAACTTTTGATCACAAATTCACTTAAAAACACTAGAAATTAATAATGTTTGGAAAACACAAGGGTAACCCAAATGATGATGAAAGTGAGATGAATGTAGTGACATGGTAGTGAAATGGAGGTGATATAATGTATATGATGGTGAAAGTGGATGTATTTTTAAGGACATTTCTGAGACTCAACAATACCTAGGCCATTTTGCATGGTTTCCAGTAGCATAGCTTGGCCTTGTATTCATATATTATCGATAATACAAAGTTTCAATGAAAAATATCCATCCAATTCCAACCACCCCACAGGCTGAATAATGCCATCTATGTATGATTGCATGCAAACCATTTTGGAATACTCCTTCCACAACCTCCCCAGATAATATAGGAATTAGATTTTCACCTAAACAATGTCGACATCAGGAGTGATATTGCAGTTGTAAATGGAGGTTCATGTGTTTTGGTTTGGATCATTTCTTCCTTGTGCAATGATTGCATTTTTTTTATTTTCACCAGGTTTCCTAGGGACCAGAGTGCAACTCCAAAACACTATTATGGCATTTATAAATATGAAGCTGTAATATTCCAAATAGAAATAAATAGTAATACACAGCAACATAAACTAGCGTCTCCAACAAATAGAGAGACATCACACGAATAATGCAAAATATGGAGAAATGCGGAGCCATTTTATTATGTAACGAAGAGATAAAATGAGTACAATGGTGATCAGAATGATGGCACATTGGCTTGAACTCGGCAAGCTGGAAATACTCTCAGAAATGCTCACTGAATGGCTGCTCAACCAAGGACTGCGTAATCTCTGAATGTTGTTGTTGTTGCTGCCGTACTATTGCTACTACTGAAATGGAATAGCTCTTTGGGGTTATTCCCATGCTCATAAAAATGTGAAACTCTGGGAATGGGCTCTTCTCCAATAACCCAGAAAATCCCAGAAAAGAATTCTAGAATTTGACCCTCCTTGGGAAATAATGTTATCCCATTGAAATATGCTAGCTCTGAATGATCCTCTAAAAATGTTAGCCTCCTTCTGTGTCAAAATGATGAATATTGAAGGGTTGGTCCCTCCACACTAAACACGATCTGAATCCCTGATAACTCCTCACTCCCAGAATTTCCTCTACCACAAACTGTGTGATCCCTCCAAGAGCCTGCATTTTCCAAGTAATTGTGTAATCCTAGCTAAATATGCTATGGCTCCCTCCTGCAAAACGATGGATATAACTCCTCACCCAAGCAGGCACTTGAAGTCCCCTGGGGCTGAGGTTGGGATCTCTGCTCGAAGACACCCCGTGTGCTGAACAACACTTGCAAACTTCGCTCAACAGCAAAAGCATGCTCAATGTCAAAAGACAAAAATTAGAGATGCATAATAGAATCCCTGAACGAGGAGCCTCTTCCCCTTTTTATGCTTTGAGATCCTTTCTCTCATCCGGACCCCACCAAACTGCATTGTCCCTCTTGGCCCACGCTGTCCCTCTCTCACTGTACTGCCATGGGCCCACACTACCCACGCTACCTCTTCCCTCACGTTGCCACTTCACCCTTTTGGGCCCCATGTTGTCAAGTAAATTTGTGCTCAAATGACTTTAGGAAAGTTCTTATAATCTAATTTTTTATTCATGGGTCCCCTCACCCATTTATTTCTTGTCAAACTTAGGAAAAGAAAAAAAATTTCTAAATTAATATCCCAAATTAGCTAACTGCTAATTTGGGGATATTACAGTCGTCCCCTTCAAAATGTTTCTTTTCCTCAAGCAACTGCAAGGATACTACAAAACCTCTAATGGATATGTCTCCTCCCAAGTATACAAGTTAGCCTTTGGTAGATAAACCAAATAGCTCTCATTATGAAGAAGTGGGAAATATATGTAAAAAGTTATATGTTTTCCATTGGTCTCCTCAAGGCTTGAGAGATGGTAAATGTTGGGTGCCTCATCCCCAATGAGAAACTCTAATATCCATGCTATCATCCAAAACAATTGAGCCATCCTTGGTAGCTCATAGAAACAATTACCAATCCCATGCTTCTGCAATGTATAGGGGCTGCATGGCTGAAAATGGGAGATTAAATTGTTCAACTCATGATGTCTCTCTCTCCATTTATGATAGATATAGAATTGTTGATCTTGGGCTGAAATAATGTGGTCATCAGGAAGCCAAAATGCATTTGGACTCTCATGATCCCACTCTTTGGTTCCAAGAATCCCTCTTGCCCAATCCATCCCACATATAGTGAATAGAGTGTCTTCATCATATGGGATCCAAATGAAACATGAACTAAGTGTCATTTGACATACTGGTTGGTGACAATAGTCCATCAAGTGAGACTAGCGTTGCTCTACTTCCTCCTGTCTCAAAACATGATATGATAAGTGGCCACCCAACCACTTGTTTGATGCCATAAGCTTCTCAAAAGCTTGAAAATAGTAAAGGACATTAGGTGTTAATTGAATGTGAGCCAAGCAAAACAAGTCTTGCCCAAAGTTCTCTAGAAATTGGTCAATCCCATCACTGAACATAGTCCCAAAAGGACCATGAAATCTAAAGAGAGGCTTGATCTCTTGTGGAGAAATCTATTACAAATGTATGGAAAAGGAATGATCATACATGGTTAGTTGATTAATAAGCATCAAGACACAATCCTTACCATATATTGTAGGCAAGTTGGTGAAGAGGTCCTTAGATGAACCTTCCCATATCTTCATCAAAAGGGAAAGCGACTGAAACAACCTTGCAAGGTGGTTTCTTTCCTCCTCGTACATCAAACAAGCTACATATCTCCTGATATGTTGGTGCACATCTTCTTTGAGATTCTCCCAATAGAATCCTTCCATGATGGTTTGATAAGACTCAATGAAGTCTACATGCCCTGAAAGGAGTGCCTCATATGTTGCATGTAGAATCTCCTCCTTAAGCTTGGAGTCTCTAGTCAAGTAGATTTGATCATGGAAATAAATGACTGCATCAACCACTCTATAACTCCCATCTATCACTTGCCCATTAAGTACCTTACATGTGAAGAGGTTCTTAGAATATTACACCAATAGTTGGGACTCCCAATATGGTTCTATGCTCCCCAATAGTGACAGCATTGTTGAAATCTGAAATGAAGCACCTGTCACATCATAACTCTCCTCTTTGACATGCTCAATGCCAAAGCCACATGCTGGAGTATGGCTGCCGCACTTTTTCTGCCTCCCTTACAGTTGACCTTGCCCAAGACAAGATTGAAGTACATGGAGGTCAACCTCCTCTTGAAAGGTATTGCCCATCCAAAACTTCCATAGTTTGGCCAATGCATACAAGAGTGTCAATATCTCTTTTCATATTAAAAATCTTCATCAAGTGTGGAAGTATCATTTGCTACTCCAAGGCATTGGAGTAGCCCTTTGACACCATGCTTGTGCCTTCATAGATTCCTGAATCATCATCTTTCAGCGCAAATAGCTGAGTGGGAGATGACAATGTCCATATCATAAAATTGTTGCTCCCTACTTTGAACCCATCAAAGGTTCTATGCGATGTGCTAGCTCCTCCCAAAGCTCCTTCCTTAGCCAAATATATCAATGTTGCACCATCTTGAGAGAACTCTTTGACCATCTTCCAACCAGGGGGTCTCCCTGGTGGAATGCCTCCATGTAATGAAACATCAATGCCTAGAACATGTTGTATATGTGAGTGGGTTGATGCGTCCCTGCCCTCATTGTGAAAATCATCCTCTTACTTCTGTGCATAAATCTCTTGAAAATGATGGGTGTGTATGTTCCCAATCCATTGATGTTGGTCATCCTTCTCATCTTCTTGTACCTTCTGCAAGATCTCACAGTCTAAGGTGTTCTTCTCCAATGTAATCAACCCATGCACACCCAAAGTCATATTGGTGTCACGATTCTTAAGCACAAAAAGGTGATCTATCATGGTGTATGTCCCCAAAACTATGGTCAATTTTGGAATACACTTCCTCCATTGTTTTGTCTCATTGCCTATCAATATAGACACATGTTTCTCCTAATCTTCATATGTGAGATCCTTTGGAACTTCTTGCAAAGATACAAGAGCTCCTCCAGTTGAAGCAATGGCTTCATCTCCATCTCCAAATAGTGGTGGATCTCCTCTTATTGTTACAACGCTGGAGGCCCTTTCCATCTCTTCCTTTTCTTCCTCCTCATCATTAAGAGATCCTATGTCTTGATCCCCTCTTAAAGGAGAAATCTCCATGTCTTCCTCTTGAGAAGAAAGTTCTTGCTAAAGTGGGGCTTTTTCCCTTGGAAAATCATTCTGCAAACATTTAACCCCCTCAACAATATTCTGAAATGGAGTTGGTTTCATGGATTCTCCCAACCTATGTAAAGGTTTTGATTTCTTGGGTTTGGCTAGCTCAGCCAATGAAGTTTCAGAATGTCTTTGATCAAATATTTTCACTAACCTCCTAGTGAACCTTGCATAAGTAGATATATTTGCATTATTCAATGAATAATATTCATAAAACCACCAAGCATAAGCCTTACCTTCGAGATGCAGCGCTGCTACTCTAATGGATTCCTCTTCTAAAACTTGGTGTTGCTGCAAATATGTGTCGAGCTCCTTCACCTAGGCCTTATTTTTGCATTTAGGTGACCCATCAAAAGTAGGCTGAAATAATCTACCCAAAGTATGTTGCACATCCCTGTCCCGTGTGTATCTTCATGGTGATACATATGATGTCTCATGGTAAGGCACAATGCTAAACTCATAGCCAACCATTGTACATAGGATCATGCTCATCCCATCTTCTGAAATTATACACTTCAACTCAAAGGGTTGAATTTAGCTCAATAATGTTGAGTTGTGATAGCTCTTCATCTCCTCCTTGATTATATCAAGGGTCCTCTGCGCTATGATATGTTGCTACTTCAAATAAGCATGTTGTTCTAATCCTTGGTCATGCAATAGCCCTGATGGCATGTCCCCATAAGTTTCAATAAGAGATACTTAAACAATATGAGATGAAAGTGGATGCATACCTTGGATCAATTGATGTGTCAGAACCTCTTGTAAGACCACAAGAGTTCCTCCAACCGGGACATTGGTCTCTCCAACTGCTGGTAAGAGTGATGGTTGCTCTTCTATCAATGTACCAACGTTGGAATCGACCTCCTCTTCCTCGTGCATCTCTTGAATCATGCATGGGACTCTGTATGTCAAGAGCTTAAGACTATCTTGCAAAGATGCAAGTGTCTCTCCTCCGGATAAAAGTACTTTTGTAGCTGGTGGTGAACGTAGTGACTCTTTGTCCAGAGTGATATCCTCCTTTGATTCCTTAGGAAATGTCTCTTTGTGACATATCTTTGGTTTTCTCATATCAGAATTCTTTCTCAACTTGTGAAAGAAATACAAATATTCAGTCACCTTTGCATGCTCCATGTGACCAAACCAGCAATCATTGGCTTCACCATCAAGATGAAGTGATGAAATCTCAACAACCTCTTTTTTAGCTACAAGATGTAGCCTAAAAAATGCATCTAACTCTTTCCTCCAAGCCTTTACACTGCTTGAGGAAGATCCATCAAATGTAGGAAAATAGAATATGTTGTGCCTCTCTCTCCTGTTGCTACTATAAGATCTTATTTCTTCTTTGAGTTTGGAGAATTGTTGGAGAGTTAGATTCTCCTTGAATGCTCTAGACTACGCTTTGTACTCTTCAAGATATAAATTGAGAGTCTCATGAGTCTCTAGTTCCATGTTTCTTCTTTCTTCATCTCTATACCAGTCACATTCTTCAAGGAAAGTGGGCATAGTAGGTATTTGAGGAGATCTATGATTCTCTGGTCTTCTTTGCTACTGGTAAGAAGTACTGAGACCTTCTTCATCCTGAAACCTTCTTGAGCTTTCTCTTTTCCTTTATTTCTTCATCTCATTGATCTCCTTGGAGAGATCCTTCATAGTCCTAAAGAAAGATGCAGCAAAACTTAATCCCTCAATTATAGTAGATCTCTACTATCTTCTTTTCATATGTTATCAATAATGTCCACAAGCTGAGCCAAATATCATGCTTTGATACCGCTATAATATTCCAAATAGAAATAAATATTAATACACAATAACATAAACAAGCGTCTACAGAAAATACAGAGACATCACACGAATAATGCAAAATATGGAGAAACGTTGAGCCATTTTATTATGTAACTGAGAGATACAATGAGTACAATGGTGATCAGAATGATGGCACCTTGGCTCGCACTCGACAAGCTGGAAATACTCTCAAAAATTCTCACTGAATGGCTGCTCAACCAAGGACTGTGTAACCTTCGAATGTTGCTGCTGCTGCTGTCATACTACTACTACTACTGAAATGGAATAACTCTTTGGGTCTGTTCCCTTGCTCATAAAAATGTGAAACTCTGGGAATGGGCTCTCCTCCAATAACCCAAAAAATCCCATAAAGGAATTTCGGAATGGTTGACCCCAGAATTTGACCCTCCTTGGGAAATAATGCTATCCTATGAAATGCGCTAGCCCTTAATGATCCTCTACAAATGGTAGCCTCCTCCTGTGTCAAAATGATGGATAGTGAAGGGTTGGTCCCTCCACACTAACCATGGGCTGAAATCCTTGATAACTCCTCACTCCCGAAACTGCCTCTACCACAAACTGCGTGATCCCTCCAAGAGACTGCACTGCCCAAGCAATTGTGTAATCCTGGTTGAAGATACTATGGCTCCCTCCTGCAAAATGATGGATAGAACTCCTCACCCAAGAAGGCACTCGAATTCCCTCGGGGCTGAGGTTGGGATATCCGCTCGGAGACACCTGGTGTGCTGAAAAACACTTGCAGACTTCGCTCAACAAAAAAAGTGTGCTTAATGTCAAAAGGAAAAAATTAGAGATGCATAATAGAATCCCCGATTGAGGAGCCTCTTCCCATTTGTATGCTTTAAGAGCCCTACTCTCATCTGACCCCCATCAAACTGCGATGTCCCTCTTGGCCCACGTTGTCCCTCTCTCACTACGCTGCTATGGGCCCACACTGCCCACACTGCCTCTTCCCTCATACTGCCACTTCACCTTCCTGGGCCCCACGCTATCAAGTAAATATGTGCTCAAGTGACTTTAGGAAAGTTCTTATAATCTAATGTTTTATTCATGGGTCCCCTCACCCCTTTATTTCCTGTCAAACTTAGGAAAAGTTAAAATTTATTGAAATTAATATCCCAAATTATTTTACTGCTAATTTGGGGATATTACAGAAGCTTACGGTGCTCAAAATCTTACATTACCTATAGAATTGATGAATATAATGCATGTGCAATGTGTCTTGATACGTTGCAATCTTACAGCAATGTAACACTGATTGATATGATCCAACATGACGATCCACCGCCAGATGTTTGTTTGGGACTATCTTCATTTGTATGATAACTTAAAAGACAGAAAAAACACCCAAATTGTTGATGACGTCTCACATGCGCATCCAAGAAGACGTTTCAACTACCCATGTTGGAGCCCAACCATATTCAAGTGAAATGATGAGATGGAAAACTAAAACATTAGCGCACGACAGTCTTTGAATTCAAATGCACACCTATTCACCTCACCAAGTTATTGGTGGCCTATTCACCTTGCAACCCTTCACACTCCATAAAATTGCAGCCCTCCATCACATATTCGGATAACGAATATTCTCTACACAATCGATCCTGACCCTTGATTATATATATATATATATATATATATATATATATATATATATATCGAGCCCTTAACCACCCCAAGTCGAAATAAGTACGTCATTCGACGCAATTATTTTTATTTTAAATTCCGATTTCTTCACTTTAATCAAATAAATTTAATTTTAATTTAAAATTTTATTTAATTTAAAATAAATATAAAAATATAAAAATAAGTCATATTTTATATTTTTTTTTGATAAATTTAGAAATAAATATTTTAAATTTTAATTTAAAATAAAAAACAAATAAATTTAATTTGATATTAACTTGTTATTTCTTACTTTATCAAACTACTAAATCATTTTCTAACATATATGATGAAAATCTCAAATTGGATTTACTAGGAAAATAATACTATTATTAATTATAAAAACAATATCATATTAAAAAAACGTAAAAATGAAAGTCATAGTCTAAAAAACCCACAAAATAGCCCAGAAATTCTGGTAATATTATGAAAAATTTCAGCAAAGATTTTTGAAAGCTAGGTTATAGTAGTTAAATTTTAGTATTTTTGTTGCCCAAAAGGTTTTTGATGGTGCTGAATCCATTTCCACCATAAAAAAATGCAATTTAAACACTCCAACTACCTAATTTTTTGAAATTGTTTTTACCGAATTCCAGCAAAAACTGTCATATGGGCTATTCTGTTGGGTTAGTAGACAATTCCAAAATGAAATAATCGAGATAAATGTATCTTGTAGAAAAATTAATATGATATTGGAATACGAAAACATCTATCTAACGAGAAGGTGAATCGATAATCAATATTCATTGAGAGGAAATAAATCAGACAAAATTTCTTTTGATAGTGAGAACATGAATGGGAAAATTTATGAGTACCTATTGGCTTTATGTAATTGTACATAAACACATCACCTCTTAGGCATGGGTATTTACTTAGAAGAAGTTCCTTCCTTCAATATGGGTATTTACTTAGTCTAAAAAACCCAGAGAATAACCCAGAAATTCTGGTAAGGTTACGAAAAATTTCGGCAAAGATTTTTGAAAGCTGGGTTATAGTAGTTAAATTTCAGTATTTTGGGTGCCCAAAGGGCTTTTGATGGTGCTGAATCCATTCCCACCATAAAAAATGAAATTTAAACACTCCAACTACGTGATTTTTTGAATTTTTTTTTACCGGATTCCGGCAAAAAATTGTCATCCGGGCTATTTTGTTGAGTCAGTAGACAATTCCAAAATGAAATAACCGAGATAAATGTATCTTGTAGAAAAAATAATATGATATTGGAATACAAAAACATCCGTCTAACGAGAAGGTGAATCGATAATCAATATTCATCAATATTCATTGAGAGGAAATAAATCAGACAAAATTTCTTTTGATAGTGAGAACATGAATGGGAAAATTTATAAGTACATGTTGGATTTATGTGATTGTACATAAACACATCACCTCTTAGGCATGGGTATTTACTTAGACGAAGATTCTTCTTTCAATATGGGCACAACCATGGTGGATCAATAATATAAATTTGAAGGCCAACAGTCTGTCTCTTACAATACTTATTCACGTCTTTAACCACACACTTCATCATGATTTGTTTGTCTCTGTAGAGTGTCTAATTTCATTGTATTACCTGACATGCCCATTCTAATAAATTTTTCCTATCATAAGGAATTTTTCCCTGTATTTAGAGCAAATGAATTCTAAAAATTTGTATGTAGTCAACACCCTCATCGAAGTACACTCACAAGATCAAATGTAGTAAGGTGTTGAAAGTCTTGCATGATTAAAAAATGTCACAAAATACAAGCGATGTTTGAACTTGTCTTGATGTGGCATCATAGGTCAACTCAAAGATATATTCAAATGTTTGGGTTTTTGTGTTTAACCTTTGAAGGTTTAATTTTACAATTTCAATGGCAATTCTCTCATTCAAATAGTTTGGAGGATTGAACTAAATATTGAATTCAAGGTGGGTTTTGTTTTTACTTCAGAAAAAGGGCGTTTTCTAGTTCAAAATCTATATTGGATTTATTTTACTAGTTTTCTTATACTATGAATTGAAATTTGTTATCTTTTTTTGCCCATTCAAGACATGAGGTGCTATGGATTTTATGGTTTGTATGGGACCCATGTATTTTCTGTGCAAGTTTAAGGACAATGTCTTGCTTCCCAAAGGTGAGTTTATTGAGTTTTTATAGATAGTTTGTTGTTTTTTTCTTATTAATAGTGGTTTTGTGAATTTACGGGTTTTGTAGCATGGAAATCGTTTACGTTTTTAAGGGTTTTTAAGGCAAAGAAAAGTGGGGTTTTCTCGATTTCAAAGGTTCACTACAAAGGTCATAGGTTTTATTCTTGAAGAAAAATTAGTAATTGATTGGCATTGGTTTAAATTTCATGGTATTAGGTAATTACGTAGTGTTTTCATCCAACCTTCGTTTCTGTTTCAATCATCCACTTCCACATCTACCCTATTTATAGATTTTTATCATTGCATGTTAAATTAGTTTCCCATGGTTAAATGATAAAATTCTATTACTATCCCTTTCTATATATTAAATAAAACCAAAACCAAAGCCTTGCTTATAACTTAGACATACATTCATTTATTATCTATTTATTTATAATTTATGGCTCTAGCAAAATTATATCTATGCTTTGAAAGACATAAGAGGCCTAGATTAAAAATTTATCATTTTCTCTGTGTATGTGAGTCTCTCTGTGTTGAATAAGAAGTTGATTGAAGGTAGCTATTACTATTTAGGGTTATTGATTGACATATTCTAATGAGGTAGTGTCCTCAACTATAATCGATCAAGAAAGAAAAAATTATGGAATAGTGGGCTTGCTTGCTTTCAACTCATGTGGAAGCTAATGTGGTGGAGATGACCACTAGAAAAGCTATGCCTCCTAACCACAAAGGACTCTCTTTGCAGGCACCTACAATATTGAAAGGTACTCCCAATTCATAATCTCATTTTTCCCTTGGAGACTACTTTCACAACATTTAATTAATTTGCAAACTTGGTTGATTTGAATATGTATTTCAATTTTTTGATTTTGAGAGAGTGATTTGGATAATGATTTTATTACTTGCATTATTATGAGAAAATTATTCAATATTTATGTTATGATGATTAAAAAAACATAAGAAACGATTCTTGAACTTCCTAGCGAGAATGATGGCATGGGTGCCTGGTAATCATGTTATATTGCATACTCAAAATCGCCTTATGTAATCTCCACCATCTCTATTTAAGTGCATTAATCAAGCTAGTTTCTCTCCCCACAAGTGCACACCTTGTGTGTAGAAATTTGAATAACTGATATATTATTCACCGAGATTCTCCTGATCACACACTATTTTAACTTCATGCACAATACAAAATCTCATCTACCATTGATCATTAATTGCGGAAATAAAAACAATCGCATACGCACATTAAAACCATAAACAATCACACATATGAACACAGTATTTTATGGGAAAGCTTAAAGCTTAAAACCCCCAACTATCTATATATTATGTGTTATAGATATCATGTAACAATCATTATACAAAGCTCCTCACAAGCTCTCAGAATAATCTCCAATTGCTACACACTAATCAAGTCCCGATCTAGCAAATCTCATGCTCCAATCTCTGCCACTTGATAGCCTGCCTCTACTGCGCAATCCCTGCTGAAGAATGGCTCTGAATGAACTCGAATTGGTCCAGCCTTGACTGCGTAATCCTCATTGGCATCTCCAATCACTGGTTGTTGCAAATCATGCAAAATTATAGTCACAACTGATAGTCACACTGCTCTTTCACCTACCTCTTCACTCGTTCCCACTGAAACTGTCCATGCACTGTAGTTAACTGATGTATTCATTAGTTGATTAATGAGTTAATAATTAGTGAATTAATTAATAATTAATTCACACCACTCTCACTAGTGTATCAATCAGTTAGACTAGATACAACTAGCTCAACTATGTTTAACTCAATTAAACTGAACACAACTCCATCAACTAGCTCAATAACTCCACCAAACTCTGTCACATGAGTTCTAACTGAAGTATCCATGCAATAGCTCCACTTAACCCTCAGGAATAGCGTAATTCCTTCTGTCAGCTCCTGTGCCACATCTGTGCACTTAACTGAAGTGCTCCAAGAGAATAAGATAATGTTTATAGTCCAAATATCATTAAGAGCTAATAATATTTGACATATCTATTTTTAGACTGGTAATCTAAAAATAGATTCCGCCCAATATGTCTAAAAATAGAAGTCCATCTATTTTTCCAGCTTGACGAACCCTCTACAAATAGCATCCTGCAACTCATAAAATCATGATCGACATGTCTAAAAATAGACTTTGCGCCAAAAATAGCCTGCGGGCCCACTTAGTGAAGGTGACTTCTTTCCACTAAGCTCATCATATTGTTGCAATCTCAACACTCCCTCTAAAAAAGATAAGGATTATCTACCACCCCTATCCTGCCCCTGTGGTATTCGAATTTGCTCCTGGTGAGCGCCTTCGTCAAGATATCAGCATCCTGATCCTCTGTGGGAATGTATGAAAGTAACATGATCTTCTGCTGCACACAACCTCTGATATGATGATACTAGATGTCAATGTGTTTATATCTATCATGAAATACTGTATTAATCGAGAGTTTGATGCAACTCTGATTATCACAATATATCACAGTAGGATCTAAGTGTGAACCGAACAACCCGACCAAGATCTTCCTCATCCATATAGCCTCGCATGTAGCCAAACTCGCTGCCATATACTCGGCCTCTGCTAAAATGAGTGCCATGAATCTCTGCTTCCTGCTGTACCAAGAAGCTGATGTTGACCCAATACTGAAAATCCCTCCAGATGTGCTCTTTCTGTCCGTTGGGCTCCCTGCCCAATCTGCATCCGTGAAGCCACACAGCTTCACCTCATCCGAATATCTGTACCATAATCCATATCTTGATGTGCCTTTGAGATATCTCAATACATGCTTCCCTGTCTTCCAGTAGAGCTTGGTAGGCTTAACCATAGCTTGTGAAAGCTGGTTAACAACATAGCATATGTCGGGTCATGTATTGACCAGATACATAAGCGACCCCACCAACTGTCGATAAACAGTGGCATCCACTACCTCTGCCGATGTAGCATCCTCTTTCCTCCAACCACGAGAAGAGGAGGTCAAGTAGTTTATGTGCCCACAGTATGTTGAAACTTCTCCGCATTCCCGGCATACTTGCCTTGAGACACAAATGTAATCCATCACTGCACTGCCAAATTTCCAATCCCAGGAAATAATGAAGGAGGCCCAAGTCCTTCATCTCAAACTCTTTTGCAAGATCATCCTTGCATGAGAGTATCAACAGCTCATCACCTGTCAAAATAAAATCATCTACATAAAGGACAATGATCAGCAACTTACCCTCCACCACAATCTGGTATAGGTTCAGATCCGCCTCACTCTTGGAGAATCCAAGTCTAGTGAAATAACTGTCTATCCGTGTGTACAAAGTACGAGGTGCTTGTTTCAACCCATACAGCGCTCTCTTGAGCCTGCACACATGCGACTCGCTGCTGAAGATCTCGAAACCTTCGGGCTGCTCTATGTACACCTCCTCCTCAATCACTCCATTGAGGAACGCAGTCTTCACATCCATCTGATGAATGTGCCACCCCATCTGCGCTGAGAGAGCAAGAATCGTCCGTATGGAAGAATACCTTGCTACAGGTGCAAAGGTTTCCTCATAATCGATCCCCTCAATCTGTGAGAAGCCTCGGGCAACAAATCTTGCCTTGTACTTCTCCACACTCCCGTCAGCTGCTTGCTTCACTTTGTAGATACATCTCGAACCCACCACTGATTTCCTTTCCGGCCTTGGGAAAATATCCCATGCACTGTTTCTGACAATCGAATCATACTCTTCCACCATGGCATCTACCCATGCGGGATCCTCCACGGCTTCCTCGAAAGAGGATGGCTCTGTCATGATACACTTTCTCATAAGAGTAATTTATCGAGTATACCGGTCAGGTGACTGTCTCTCTGCCTTTGTGATGTAGGTCCTCCCTACAATCTACGCATCTTGAGCTAGTCGCTCAACTTCTTTAGTGCGCTTCCGCACTCTGATGGTTGGCGCTACAAGAGTGGTCTCTTCCACTCCAGGACCCTCCTCTTGTGGCTGATACACATCTTGAGGCTCATCCTTAAGAACTAATAGCTCCTCATATACATGCAAGTGTGGCTCCCTCTCAAGCAAACACTTCATGGCTTTCTCCTCATGAAATTTGATATTCCGTCTCACAACAGTCTTGTGATTGTCTGGAAAATACACACGATAGTTGTGGGGAATATTAGTGTACCACAAAATATCCCAACCTCTGCATTCAGCTCCATCTTCTTCCTTGCATCCTTCGTCACATGAATGTAAACAGGTGAACCAAAAATCCTAAAATGGGAAATCTTAGGCCTCTTACCAGAAAACGCCTCCTCGAGTGTACTCATGCCAAGCACTCTGTGAGGAAAATGGTTTTGCACATAAACCACAGTATTACATGCCTCAGCCCACAAGTGTATGGGAATGCCCTGATCATGCAACATCGCCCATGCAGCACCCATGATCATTCTATTCTTTCGCTCCATGACCCCATTCTGCTGTGGGTTATGAGGCACAATGAGCTCTCTTCGAATTACTTTTTTGCTACAAAGGTCCTTGAAATCGCCGGAGATGAATTCACCACCATTGTCACTCCTAATATCCTTCACTTGCTTCCCTGACTCTTTCTCCACTAGTGCCTTGAACTCACAAAACTTTGAGTATGTCTTGCTCTTTTTCTACATGAAGAAGATCCAACACTTTCGAGAAAAGTCATCAGCAAATATCACATAGTACCTATGCTTTACTGTCAAAGCTACTGAGAAAGGTCCACACACGTCTATGTGAATTCTCTTAAGGATCATCGTGGCGCGAATATCCTTCTCGTCAAAGGTGGCTTTCACAAATTTTCCCAAATTACATCCCTTGCACTGATATGACTGCGCAAGTGTACCTTTGGGAAGCCCGGTAGAAATCTGCTGCAAAATTTTCAAAGCACCATGGTGAAGATGGCCCAATCTCCTGTGCCATAGCTCGCCATCATCCCGGCTCACCACTCCTTCTGCCTTGCCTGCCATTGCTGCACAGCCATCTACCTGCAATTGATAAAGGTTCTTAACTCGAACCCCTATCCTCTGGGTCTCACCAATTTCCTTACTACACAGGAAAGCCTTTCCCTCGCTAATGACAACATCATATCCCTTGTCTTCTAACATGGCCACTGAGATAAGATTCTTCTTCAATCCTGGAACATGCCTCACTTCCTTCAAAAAGAAGGGTTTACTAGACTCCCTCTTAAAGGAAATGGTACCGATACCAGTCGCACTGTATCTACCATCATCGCCCATCTCGATGTGCACTCCAAGATCTTTCTCATCCAGATCAGTAAACAAATCTTTGTCTCTGGTCATATGAAAAGATGCACCACTGTCAAGAAACCACACTGAACCCATCATACTTGAGACCAAGCATGCGATCAGCGAAAAAATCCATCTCAAACTGCGAGGCTAAGGCCTCTCCAGCTACAGATCCAGCAGCCTGCTTATTTTTCTTCTTCTGTGGAAAATTAGTGGTGTAATGTCCGTGTTGGTGACATTGAAAGCACTTCACCTTGGACATGTCCTGCTTCTTGCCTTTCACACCAGATTGAGAAGAATTCTTCTTGCTCTTCCCCTTCCTTGATTTGGCAGCCAAAGTGCAATTTTATTCATCTGAGTTCTTTGATGAAGATCTGTCCCTGGTACTTCACCTTATCTCCTCTTGCACAAGATCCGACCAAAGTCGCTCCCATCCTGGCAATTTCTTCTGACCATTGACAGAGTCTTGATAGGAATGCCAACTCTTCGAAAGCCCAAGGATAGCCAAGCTCACCAAGTCCTCATCATCTACAGTCACCCCCACACTTCGCAGCTCATCCCTGCATTGGATGAACTTCGTGAGGTACTTGGGCATATTGTTGCCTTTCTCCATTTTTATGTTCCTGAGTTTATCCTTGAGCGCCAACTTCCTCTGGTCGCTCTTGCTTTGGAATAAGTCTGTCAACGCTTTCCACATCAAGAATGGAGAAGCCTTACCATGAAGGCTGGACACTATGTGATTGTTTACACCTTCCAACAGAATTCTTCGACACTTTGCTGTCTTCTTTTGCCATGCGTCAAGTGCGGCAGCATCGGTAGAAGCAGGTTTTGGAATTTCTGCATCTATGAACTCCTTCAACCCATTTTCATCCAGCACCGCCTCCGTCCTATCCTTCCATGCAATATAATTCGAGCTTCCCTCAAGGGCATACTCCAATCGCAATCCATTGAAAGACATCTCAACTTCGACACCAAGAAAACACTGCTGCAAATTTGAATTCCAGTAAAACTCACTTGTGTGTTTCAGTGCTCCAATGATCAATATCGCTCCGATACCATGTAGAAATTTGAATAACTGATATATTATTCACCGAGATTCTCCTGATCACACACTATTTTAACTTCATGCAAAATACATAATCTCATCTACCATTGATCATTAATTGCGGAAATAAAAACAATCGCATGCGCACATTAAAGCCATAAACAATCACACATATGAACACAGTATTTTATGGGAAAGCTTAAATCTTAAAACCCCCAACTATCTATATATTATATTTCATAGAGATCATGTAACAATCATTATACAAAGCTCCTCACAAGCTCTCAGTATAATCTCCAATTGCTACACACTAATCAAGTCCCGATCTAGCAAATCTCATGCTCCAATCTCTGCCACCTGATAGCCTGCCTCTACTGCGCAATCCCTGCTGAAGAATGGCTCTGAATGAACTCGAATTGGTCCAGATTTTTAATCGTACAATAATCCTCATTGGCATCTCCAATCACCGGTTGTTGCAAATCTTGCAACAGTATAGTCACAACTGATAGTCACACTGCTCTTTCACCTATGTCTTCACTGATCTCCACTGAAACTGTCCATGCACTGAAGTTAACTGATGTATTCTTTAGTTGATTAATGAGTTTATAATTAGTGAATTAATTAATAATTAATTCACACCACTCTTACTAGTGTATCAATCAGTTAGACTAGATACAACTAGCTCAACTATGTTTAACTCAATTAAACTGAACACAACTCCATCAACTAGCTCAATAACTCCACCAAACTCTGTTACATGAGTTCTAACTAAAGTATCCATGCAATAGCTCCACTTAACCCTCAGGAATAGCGTAATTCCTTCTGTCAGCTCTTGTGCCACATCTGTGCACTTAACTGAAGTGCTCCAAGAGAATAAGATAATGTTTATAGTCCAAATATTATTAATTGCTAATAATATTCGATATATCTATTTTTAGACTGGCAATCTAAAAATATATTCTGCCCAATATGTCTAAAAATAAAATTCCATCTATTTTCCAACTTGACCAACCCTCCACAAATAGCATCCTGCAACTCATAGCATCATGATTGACATGTCTAAAAATAGACATAGTCTAAAAATAGACTTTGCGCCAAAAATAGCCTGTGGGCCCACTTAGTGAAGGCGACTTCTTTCCACTAAGCTCATCATCTTGTTGCAATCTCAACATTGTGTTCTCATGAAATATTAAGGGCATATGTTCTATAATTTTTTGTAGCCACATCATCTTTCAAGTAGAAACAATATTTCCCAGGAAATGTATCTACGTTTCGAGAAATCGTTCAATAACTCTGAAATCATTGGTTTAACACGTTGTCATAAAAATATCTTCTCTTCGACAAGTTGAATTTTCTCAAATCTTGGCCTGAAAAATATATGAATACTTTAGTTGCTCCATGTAGGTTATTTTGGTAATGTTGAAGTAGCCGAGTCAAGTTTAGACTCGGAAGGATGGATGAAAACTAGGGATCTATGTTACATTGATGAGGGAGGCTTCCTTTTTGTTTTGGATAGAATAAAGGAGTTGATAAAGTATAAAGAATTTTTGCAGACCTTTCTGGTTGAATGAAAATTCAAAATATTGATATTATCAAAGAAAACTTAGAATTTTTTAGGTTTCTTGAGTTGAATTAGAGGAGTTTCTCTAGTGAAACTGGAGATTTCTGATGCTTTTGTTATTTCTTGAGTTCCATTTACTCCTTCTTTCTCTGATATATTTCCCATTTATTGGGTTGATATACTTTAAAATGTGTACATGTAGTTGAAATTGCCACTTATTTAGCTAACAAATATTTTTAAGTTTGAGTTGGAATTCAAAATTTGGGCTCGTTGCACACAAAATTTGCAACATTAGTTGATTTTCTTTTGGTTTTCACATTAAGCCAAATATTTTGCATACATGTTAATTTATTTAAGCATGAAACTCTCTCCCTTTTGGATTTTTATATTAGTTATATTTATCTCGAAGCACATCAAATATCAATGACATTTGTTGTGAGAAAGTTGGAAAAAAATATCCACGATGAGGATATAATAAATTTTGTTGCAAAACAAATAAATGAAGCACTTGAGTTTTTGTTTGTTTCCTTACCCACTGTCAACCTAAGACTTCTGTTTTTCTTTTCTTTAAGATGCTAATTTCAAAGAGAAAATATTTTCTCTATCAATTCGATATACATCAGGTAGCATTTGTCAATTCAATTCCCAAGTCCCGATCTAGAAATATCTTAAGAAAAGATATGATTCATCAGCCGTTTTCCACCTCTAGATTGTGACTCACGTAATACAACATTAATCTCTATGAAGCAATCATCTTCTAGTTTTCAATTCAAACAACATACTTTAAAACTATGTTTAGGTCGTATAATCTCATAAAGTCAAATATGAACATATAAGGATTGATCAGCTTATTGGATCATTTGTATCACATAAAGTATAGTTTTGTATTCCGACTTCCTCAGTATTTACAGGCATAAACAATAGAAGAACAGCTGGAAAATATTTCATGGTCAGTCCCTATGCTTTGTGACACTTGCTTTTGTAACTTGTCTTTAGAACAACTAAACATAATTATATGCTTTGTTTGCATCAATCCTGGATGTGCTCACCAGCATGTATAGCATTCATTACGTGAGGAAAACTGGTAGCACTCCTTGAAACCATATCTATTTTTTGTACAAAACTTTATATTTTAAGACTACTTGTGATATTACAAACTAATAATTCTTTAAAAAACAAAAACAAGTTGTGTCAAAACTTTTTATTTTTCATGTGGAATTTTATGCTATTGAATACTCAAAGTCTAGAATTATTAGATGATCAATGTAACAAGGGCACAATCCAATGACAAAGGGTGTTCTTCAAATTGAAGGGCTAATGGTGACAATGGCCAAGATGTGTTTCTAATCATGAGGGTGGATAGTGAAAGAATTGCAAATTTGAGAAATCAAAGGGGCATGACAAGATCAAATGGTTAGATTTTCTTCTTGCCAACTAGATATTTTATCTTTGAAATATCTGTGATCAGCGTAAAGATGACCATCTTGAAACATGTTTAAGTTATTTAAAAATTTGAAGGGAAATCACCTCTATTATCAAATCTATTAAATCCATATGATTGCACTATCATCCACTTTATCCTGTCAATATGACACTACTAAAAAATTAGCATAGTAGTGGCCATAGTTGTTTCCGACTCTGAAACGATACATTTTATTGTGAGTGTTCCATGTAATTTCAAACTAACATTCACGATTCAATACTTGACATTTGTGTGTTATGGTCATTTGTTTTTCCCTGAATTTTTTTATTATAACTAGGTTATTAAAGGGCAATTCCTTAATCAAACTTTTATTAAAGAAGAGTTAATTTATTATCAAACCATCACTTATAAAGGGAAAAATTTTAAACATAAAATTCCTTGAGGGGAAACATAAAACTAAAAATGTAAAAAAAAACTGAACATATGAAGATGTTAGGCAATCATGATGAATGCATGGTCTAAGAAAGAGAGTGAGGAGGCTTGGGTTTGGATTATTATCAGTGAACTTATCTAAGAAGACGATGAGGGCGAGCGTGATTTATGGGCAATTGTGGACAGAAAATCAAAAGAGCTCATTGATGTTGATAGAAAGGGAGAAGGATAGAATCAATGAAAATGTAACGAACGACATAGTCTAACAAGTCAACAATTTACCCTTCATTTTTTGCACCCTCCTATCGTCAGCGACCCCCCTTTCATGGACCCTCATTGAATCGCCATGGGCCACATCCGTCTTTGTATCCATCTCGCAAACCTTCTCCATCTGCGTCACATGCTCTATTTGCCTCACGACGAATACGATAGGACATTTTTTCTACCACCCGCCAACTGAATTAAAACATGCAGCTTCAACTTTCCACATTCTCATTTCTGAAATCCCCTGTTTCAACGTCTAACCTACTTGACACCCCTACACCTTGACAGAGTTGAATTTTGGAGAAGCTGCAACCCAACATCATTGTAACCAGATGAGCAAAGGTTGTTGTTCCCATACTGGAGTGGAACAATAAGTTTTGTTGTTGTTTGTTATTTGCATTGTTTGTAAATTTCGTATGTTTTTTTGCTTGGTCATGTTTGAATATTAGACTATGGGGAATGCATACAATACTATACATATTGTGCCCCCTAATGCAAAAAATATAGAAACATGACCTTTTAGATTATTTTTCATAGTTATGTTCAATTTATTCCATATGAAAATAGAGATTCCAAGGCCCGTAAAAATCCTTCAATACAAGAATCCATTTGATTCATGGAAACAAATAGATATCTTAAACTCTAGTATCCATTTGATTCATGGAAACAAATAGAGATCTTAAACTCTGGTTTTATGATGCGCCCTAATTCTATAACTATAACTAGATGCATATGATAGTTCATTATGTGAAAATAAATAAGTCATTGTGAATAATATTTAACTTAAAATGCTATTAATTCTTTGTTGTTCAAAAATAACTGGTTGAAACTTGTGAATAATGTTTAACTTAGAATGCTATTAATTCTTTGTTGTCCAAAAATAACTTATTGAAACTTGAAAATGACTTCCCTAGCAAAAAAAAAAAAGAGATTTTTGCAAAATATTCAAATTTTAAGCATTGAAAATTCACAAAAAAAAAAAACACTAAGTTCTGACAAAATAAATTTATTTATGCTTTATATTATGCTTTAAAAGCTCAATCCATGAAAATAAAAATAAATTCAATAAATTCCCCTATCCTATAATGAAACTCATTTAATTATAACCAAAATAATTTCTTTATAAATAATTTTATAATGAAACACATTTCATTATAAATAAATATTCCCTTAACATTTCAAAATCTTCATTTCAAAAAATTAAAATACTTTTCAATATTCTTAAGAATAATGATAAATTAAAATAAGTTTCTAAAATTGAGATAAATTTTAAATCTTCATTTCAAATAAGTAAAATACTTTTCAATATCCTTAAAAATAATGATAAATTAAAATAAGTTTCTAAAATTGAGATAAATTTTAGACATTATTATATATTATTTTTATTTAAAATTCTAATTTCTTCTTAAATAATGATAAATTAAGTTTTTAAAATTAGATAAATCTTAAACATTATTTTATATTATTTTTATTTAAAATTTAGATTTCTTCCCTTCAACCAAATAAATTTAAGTTTAATTTAATCATAATAAAAATAAAAATAAGTAAAATTTTATATTATTTTTAATAAATTTAGAAATAAATTATTTTTTAATTTTAATTTAAAATAATAAAGAAATAAATTTAATTTGATATTAAGTGGTCTTTATGAAACTGCTAAATCACTTTTTAACATGGCTGATGCAAATCTCAAACTGGATTTATCCAGAAGATTAATAATTATTATTATCATAAAAACAATATAATATAAAAACGAAATAACCTAGAGAAACTTGCCTCGTGAAATAAAAAATGATATTGGTATTCAAGAACGTCTATCCAACGAGAAGGTAAATTGTTAAAATATTCATTGAGAGGAAAAAAAAAATCAGACAAAATTGCTATTGACGATTCTCTGACCTTTTCTGAGAGGAGGCTGGGGTGAGCTTCATTTATGGGCGGGTGTGGTGGACGGAAAACCAACGGAACCGTTTGCGGTTAACGGAAAAAGAGAAGAATAGGGTCGACGAAAAAAAAACGGTGCCGGTGACGTAGACGTAAAGTTAAAGGCGGTGGGTGCTGCACGAAAAATGAGAAGGGTGGGGTCGACCAAAATGGAAAAGGAGTTGTTGAGGAGAAAGTGGCATCTTTAAATAGTTGTTGGGTACGAATATGATTGTCGTTTACACTTGGGACAAATGATTCCTGTAAATTGCATGTTCCTCTCTTTATCGGTGTAACAGTAATAAGTTGATCCCCTTTCAAGGATTTAGGGAATTATATTTTTAATGTGGACCTTAAATTTTCATTTTATTTTATTTATATTTATATTTAGGCTGATAGGTCTTCTCTTTTGAAAGATAACCAGTTTTTCATCGTCAATATTTTTAATGTCTCGCTGACACGTGTTTCTTGACAGTTTTAATCTCTCGCCGACAGCTGTTGCCTAACAACTGTTCCGATCTGTTGGCAAAAACTGGGCGCCTCCAGTTTTCGTCCCCGCAGACTCCATATGGATTTTTGCTAGATTGAGGGCATCTGTGGCTTTCAAGACCAGTTTCAGAGGCAGTAGTTCACCCACTTGGTTGCATTGACGGCACCGGGCAGACCATGTCTTTGAGAGTTTTGCATGCTACGGAGGGTTGTCTCCTGAACCCGACCGGGAAACCCGCAGAGAGCAGGAGGTCAGGCTTACAAATCCTTCTATTTTGTTTTTCTTCAATTATTTTAGCAGTTATTTGTGTTGGAAATTAGTCTTATGACTATCGACCTCTTCAATAAGTAGTATAAAGGGCTATATTCTTGCAGGCTAGGGCCGCTTTGGCCGCAAATTCAGATCGGTATGTCGAAAAAATACGACCCATTCCAGATCGTCAGGTAAGAGAAACAAATCTTTATAGGGCTAAAATTAAAAAGCCTTTGACTATCTTGTTCAATTGTTTAATTTGCTCTGCAATCAACATGAGACAGGGATAATCTATGGGAAGGGGAAACAATTGGATAAATCAGAGGACTAGATTGGATTTGCACTGCAGCAAAAATATATTGTAAGTCCGATTAATGATTTGTCTTTTAGTGGCGATTTTTCAGACGTAGTACAAGTTGTAATGGTTCAATGCCCAATTCTTATGGGAATATCTCAAAATTGGCCGAGGGTTTATCCCTACAATGTTGAAACTTGAAAATTTTGTATTGGGTTTTTCCATTGGCGCTTATGTATAAGCCTGCTTAAAGGCAGGATTCTCCTCCATGCCATTT
Organism: Pinus albicaulis; assembly: GCA_034641835.2. NCBI lineage: Eukaryota > Viridiplantae > Streptophyta > Pinopsida > Pinales > Pinaceae > Pinus > Pinus albicaulis. The sequence continues at coordinate 170,734,744 of CM076584.1, forward strand.
TATATAAAATTGTCTTTTTTTTGGTTGCTATAATTTTTCTGAAATTTTCGTGAAATTTCCGTGGATTACAAATGTTTTTCGGCCAATGGTTCGTAAAATTTAAGGGTATTTGTAAGTTTCTATTTCAACTGAACTGTCTGGGTTTACTTGCTCAGACTTTATCTTATCTGGCATACTCAAGTAACTAGGAGATTAGGGAATAGGTGGTGTCTCAATTTTGAACCGTGAATGATTCAATCCATAACTAAGTTTTTAAACCGACATTCTACTCCAATAGAGGCAGACTATAAAATTCAGGATAATTTTAGGAAGAATGATGTCTTTGGAAAATTCTTCAGAAACTCCATACCTGGTTAATTTTAAGCTCGATTCGTGTTTGTATGTCTTTTTTCATTCCTTATTTCCATTATGATTGGTCGGATGTTCATATCAGCAGTGAAATATTTCCGATTTTAGGTCAAGGGGATAATTCTATAGACAACTTCTGGAGTGAAGCTGTCTGGTATTATTTTTACATCCTTGTGTTTCTTTTTACATTAGAGACAACTTTTAAGGTGAAAAGAGGTTGACATGTCATGTGGTTATTTTAGTTGGCTTCTCAATAACAATGTCATTCTAGAAAGTTGCTTCACCTTATATGTATATAGATGACGAACAATTGGATGTTGTGCGAGAACTTTGAAACTGCCTTTCAAAGATTATTTTTCTGTTCATAATCTGTTCAGGTCCACACATATCCTGTGAGTGTTTGAAGGAAAATTTGTGTACTACAACTTTGGAACTACCTCTTAAAGACAATTTTTTGTGTTGTTCATGATCAGTACAGGTTCACACACTTCCTAGGTTGGATTGACAGAAAACTAGTGTTTTAAACTAATTGTAATTTGTGATTATGGGCGTATCCTACAATTTTGGAATTATGTTTTAAATATCGTTCATGATGTGCCCAAGATTATTTGAAGTCCAGATATTGCACTTCTTGATTTCAGAATCTGGATCATCGTCTATTTAATAAGAAGACGTGATCTTGATAATAATGCATTTAGTCTTCATGCCAGTCATAACGTGCTACATATATGTTCTTTAAAACAATTTATACACAAAAGTGCTTTTCTTTTGTTCATACACAAAAAAATGCTTCTATCTTTTATTTGACATTTTTATTATTATTTAAGGAAATGTTCATTATATTAACCAGTTGTCACCAATGTCGCTTCTCTATCATGTTACTCAAGAATATTCTTTCTTCTAAGGCCTTTTACCATGAATTCCACTCAAACTCACATCACATGTATGTACAACAATTATTGGTTCGTGAAGGATTCGGGAGATATGGTTTTGTTAGCGGTAATTTCTACCCTCTCTCTCATGTTATTGCATTACACGAAAGATAAAGGTTGTTGAATACGACTATACAATTATGGATTTTATTGGAAGGGTATGAGTAAAGATTTGATGGAGTAGGTCTAGAAATGTAAAGATGATGTGATGGAGGAGTTCTAGAAGTTCAACTCATATAATAGGTTATAGGTTTAAAATCGACTGGTAGAGTATGTATGCTTTTGTAGGCTTAGTAGTCAAATCATTGCGCAAAGGTGGGTCCTTTGCCTCACAAACAAGGGGGTCTCATATACCAATTTGGTGTTTGGTTTGGCCGTGACCTTAAAATTGGATATAGGGTTTTGCATGCTACGGAGGGTTGTCTCCTGAAGAATGTTAGAAGACTAAGTTCCAGTGAAATTTGAGTATTTCCGTGGGATTTTGCCCTACTACAATTACCTTTTAGGAAGATGGTGCTATAAACTCTCACATATACATACTGATAGCAAGTCTACAACAGAGATCTAAGTTTGAAGAAACAGATTGACAGATTTTTTTCACTCCATTATACTGATAGGGACTGACCAGATATCAAAATAGGTATGAACAGTTACAAAATCAATTCCTGTCATTTGGTTATTGGTGATGAAATCTGTTCCCACTGCGAATCCTGTATGAATACGATGGTCTCGTAGGTATGAACTGCTTGTATGTCAATATGATGGGCTTGTATATAGGTTTCTGCTCCTAAGGGTGGCAGGCCTAATCAAAAACCTCAAATTTCTCCCTCGTTCATTAAATATCAGCCCCCCACCCTCCCTTTTTCCAAAAAAATTAAAAGAGAAATTATTGCAATTTAACAGATATATAATAGCAGGTTATACCTTTCTCTATACGCCATTTTTTGGAGCTTTATATCGTTAAATCTATGTAATCATCTTTACAGGTCTCACATCTAAACATGGTAATTGGAAGATTTTTTTTTTTGGAATATGAACAGAAAATGAAAGGATCGCTTACTGGTATTTCATGGGGCTTAATTTTATTTAATTCATTCAATTTTCAAAACAGAAAACACAGCTGCGAGAATCAAAAAACACAGCTTTTGATTTGATTTTGTCTCTAAGGATGAAGGGCCTTTGTCTACTGGTATTAAAATTATAGATGAACAGGTTGATCTGAATATTCAGACAGCATAAGAGAATGAAGATCCTAATGCCTTTGCAAGTGAAAAACAGAAAGCATGTGTTCAAATTGCTAATGGCAGGATTCTGCTCCATGCCATTTTATATAAAATTGTCTTTTTTTTGGTTGCTATAATTTTTCTGAAATTTTCGTGAAATTTCTGTGGATTACAAATGTTTTTCGGCCAATGGTTCGTAAAATTTAAGGGTACTTGTAAGTTTCTATTTCAACTGAACTGTCTGGGTTTACTTGCTCAGACTTTATCTTATCTGGCATACTCAAGTAACTTAGGCAATTAGGGAATAGGTGGTGTCTCAGGTTTGAACCGTGACTGATTCAATCCATAACTAAGTTTTTAAACCGACATTCTACTCCAATAGAGGCAAACTATAAAATTCAGGATAATTTTAGGAAGAATGATGTCTTTGGAAAATTCTTCAGAAACTCCATACCTAGTTAATTTTAAGCTCGATTCGTGTTTGTATGTCTTTTTTCATTCCTTATTTCCATTATGATTGGTCGGATGTTCATAACAGCAGTGAAATATTTTCGATTTTAGGTCAAGGGGATAATTCTATAGACAACTTCTGGAGTGAAACTGTCTGGTATTATGTTTACATCCCTATGTTTCTTTTTACATTAGAGACAACTTTTAAGGTGAAAAGAGGTTGACATGTCATGTGGTTATTTTAGTTGGCTTCTCAACAACAATGTCATTCCAGAAAGCTGCTTCACCTTATATGTGTATAGATGACGAACAATTGGATGTTGTGCGGGAACTTTGAAACTGCCTTTCAAAGATTATTTTTCTGTTCATAATCTGTTCAGGTCCACACATTTCCTGTGCGTGTTTGAAGGAAAAATTGTGTACTGCAACTTTGGAACTACCTCTTAAAGACAATTTTTTATGTTGTTCATGATCAGTAAAGGTTCACACACTTCCTAGGTTGGATTGACAGAAAAATAGTGTTTTAAACTAATTGTAATTTGTGATTATGGGCGTATCCTACAATTTTGGAATTGTGTTTTAAATATCGTTCATGATGTGCCCAAGATTATTTGAAGTCCAGATATTGCACTTCTTGATTTCAGAATCTGGATCATCGTCTATTTAATAAGAAGACGTGATCTTGATAATAATGCATTTAGTCTTCATGTCAGTCATAACGTGCTACATATATGTTCTTTAAAACAGTTTATACACAAAAGTGCTTTTCTTTTGTTCATACACAAAAAAATGCTTCTCTTTTATTTGACATTTTTATTATTATTTAAGGAAATGTTCATTATATTAACCAGTTGTGACCAATGTCGCTTCTCTATCATGTTACTCAATAATATTCTTTCCTTCTAAGGCATTTTACCATGAATTCCACTCAAACTCACATCACATGTATGTACAACAATTATTGGTTCGTGAAGGATTCAGGAGATATAGTTTTGTTAGCGGGAATTTCTACCCTCTCTCTCATGTTATTGCATTACACGAAAGATAAAGATTGTTGAATACGACTATACAATTATGGATTCTATTGGAAGGGTATGAGTAAAGATTTGATGGAGTAGGTCTAGAAGTGTAAAGATGATGTATGAGGAGTTCTAGGGTTATAACCCATATATCAGGTTATAAAGCCTAAAATCAGACTGGTAGAGTGTGTATGCTTTGTAGGCTTAGCGCTTCTCAACTCAAGGCGCAAAGGTGGGTCAAATGGGTCATGCTATAGAAGTGGGGGTCTCATATACCTTTTTTGGTGTTTGCTCATTGACCTTAAAATTGGATATAGGGTTTTGCATGCTACGGAGGGTTGTCTCCTGAAGAATGTTAGAAGACTAAGTTCCAGTGAAATTTGAGTATTTACGTGGGATTTTGCCCTACTACAATTACCTTTTAGGAAGATGGTGCTATAAACTCTCACATATACATACTGATAGCAAGTCTACAACAGAGATCTAAGTTTGAAGAAACAGAATCTAAGTTTGAAGAAACATATTGACAGCTTTTTTTCACTCCATTATACTGATAGGGACTAACCAGATATCAGAATAGGTATGAACAGTTACAAAATCAATTCCTGTCATTTGGTTATTGGTGATGAAATCTGTTCCCACTGTAAATCCTGTATGAATACGATGGGCTCGTAGGTATGAACTGCTTGTATGTCAATACGATGGGCTTGTATATAGGTTTATACTCCTAAGGGTGGCAGGCCTAATTAGAAACCTCAAATTTCTCCCTCGTTCATTAAATATCGGCCCCCCACCCTCCCTTTTTCCAAAAAAATTAAAAGAGAAATTATTGCAATTTAACAGATATATAATAGCAGGTTATACCTTTCTCTATACGCCATTTTTTGGAGCTTTATATCGTTAAATCTGTGTAATCATCTTTACAGGTCTCACATCTAAACATGGTAATTGGCAGAATTTTTTTTTTTGGAATATGAACAGAAAATGAAAGGATCGCTTACTGGTATTTCATGGGGCTTAATTTTATTTAATTCATTCAATTTTCATAATAGAAAACACAGCAGCGAGAATCAGAAAACACAGCTTTTGATTTGATTTTGCCTCTAAGGATGAAGGGCCTTTGTCTACTGGTATTAAAATTATAGATGAACAGGTTGATCTGAATATTCAGACAGCATAATAGAATGAAGATCCTAGTGCCTTTGCAAGTGAAAAACAGAAAGCATGTGTTCAAATTGCTAATGGCAGGATTCTGCTCCATGCCATTTTATATAAAATTGTCTTTTTTTTGGTTGCTATAATTTTTCTGAAATTTTCGTGAAATTTCCGTGGATTACAAATGTTTTTCGGCCAATGGTTCGTAAAATTTAAGGGTACTTGTAAGTTTCTATTTCAACTGAACTGTCTGGGTTTACTTGCTCAGACTTTATCTTATCTGGCATACTGAAGTAACTTAGGCGATTAGGGAATAGGTGGTGTCTCAGGTTTGAACCGTGACTGATTCAATCCATAACTAAGTTTTTAAACCGACATTATACTCCAATAGAGGCAGACTATAAAATTCAGGATAATTTTAGGAAGAATGATGTCTTTGGAAAATTCTTCAGAAACTCCATACCTGGTTAATTTTAAGCTCGATTCGTGTTTGTATGTCTTTTTTCATTCCATATTTCCATTATGATTGGTTGGATGTTCATATCAGCAGTGAAATATTTCCAATTTTAGGTCAAGGGGATAATTCTATAGAAAACTTCTGGAGTGAAGCTGTCTGGTATTATGCTTACATCCCTATGTTTCTTTTTACATTAGAGACAACTTTTAAGGTGAAAAGAGGTTGACATGTCATGTGGTTATTTTAGTTGGCTTCTCAACAACAATGTCATTCCAGAAAGCTGCTTCGCCTTATATGTGTATAGATGACGAACAATTGGATGTTGTGCGGGAACTTTGAAACTGCCTTTCAAAGATTATTTTTCTGTTCATAATCTGTTCAGGTCCACACATTTCCTGTGCGTGTTTGAAGGAAAAATTGTGTACTGCAACTTTGGAACTACCTCTTAAAGACAATTTTTTGTGTTGTTCATGATCAGTAAAGGTTCACACACTTCCTAGGTTGGATTGACAGAAAAATAGTGTTTTAAACTAATTGTAATTTTTTATTATGGGCGTATCCTACAATTTTGGAATTGTGTTTTAAATATCGTTCATGATGTGCCCAATATTATTTGAAGTCCAGATATTGCACTTCTTGATTTCAGAATCTGGATCATCGTCTATTTAATAAGAAGACGTGATCTTGATAATAATGCATTTAGTCTTCATGTCAGTCATAACGTGCTACATATATGTTCTTTAAAACAGTTTATACACAAAAGTGCTTTTCTTTTGTTCATACACAAAAAAATGCTTCTATCTTTTATTTGACATTTTTATTATTAGTTAAGGAAATGTTCATTATATTAACCAGTTGTCACCAATGTCGCTTCTCTATCATGTTACTCAATAATATTCTTTCCTTCTAAGGCCTTTTACCATGAATTCCACTCAAACTCACATCACATGTATGTACAACAATTATTGGTTCGTGAAGGATTCAGGAGATATAGTTTTGTTAGCGGGAATTTCTACCCTCTCTCTCATGTTATTGCATTACACGAAAGATAAAGATTGTTGAATACGACTATACAATTATGGATTCTATTGGACGGGTATGAGTAAAGATTTGATGGAGTAGGTCTAGAAGTGTAAAGATGATGTGATGGAGGAGTTCTAGAAGTTCAACTCATATAATAGGTTATAGGTTTAAAATCGACTGGTAGAGTATGTATGCTTTTGTAGGCTTAGTAGTCAAATCATTGCGCAAAGGTGGGTCCTTTGCCTCACAAACAAGGGGGTCTCATATACCAATTTGGTGTTTGGTTTGGCCGTGACCTTAAAATTGGATATAGGGTTTTGCATGCTACGGAGGGTTGTCTCCTGAAGAATGTTAGAAGACTAAGTTCCAGTGAAATTTGAGTATTTCCGTGGGATTTTGCCCTACTACAATTACCTTTTAGGAAGATGGTGCTATAAACTCTCACATATACATACTGATAGCAAGTCTACAACAGAGATCTAAGTTTGAAGAAATAGATTAACAGCTTTTTTTCACTCCATTATACTGATAGGGACTGACCAGATATTAGAATAGGTATGAACAGTTACAAAATCAATTCCTGTCATTTGGTTATTGGTGATGAAATCTGTTCCCACTGCGAATCATGTATGAATACGATGGGCTTGTAGGTATGAACTGCTTGTATGTCAATACAATGGGCTTGTATATAGGTTTTTGCTCCTAAGGGTGGCAGGCCTAATCAAAAACCTCAAATTTCTCCCTCATTCATTAAATATCGGCCCCCCACCCTCCCTTTTTCCAAAAAAATTAAAAGAGAAATTATTGCAATTTAACAGATATATAATAGCAGGTTATACCTTTCTCTATATGCCATTTTTTGGAGCTTTATATCGTTAAATCTGTGTAATCATGTGTGTGTGTGTAAAATAAAAGTTTGAAAATTTCTAAATATTTAATTTTAAATTTTTCAAGGTTTATGTTAAATTTTATTTCAAATTTAATTTCAAATTTAAAGAAATAACATTTTATATTTTTATTATTAGTTCATTTATATAAGTCCTAATATTGATGAAATTTTAAAATTAATTATTTTTAAGAGCATAATTGGATCAATATTTATATATACATTATTTAATTAGTGATGTTTATAATTTATTGTTGGACATTAAATAAGCAACATGTAAAGCCTCCTCCCACATCTACCAAATTTCACTAGTCTGTCAAGGTAAACATGAGATAAAGAGTTATTGTGACATAAGTTGACCTTCAATATCCAGTTAAGGAAGTGGCGCCTACAAACTAATCACAACTAACAACTCACAACATCCCTCAGGGCTATAGGACACACAACTACACCAGGTGACCAAACCCTGAGTTGGAGCTCGAGATCCCAATCGCACCCTTGAAATTGCCTGCATGCGGTTGAAGACCTCCAAACACACGCACAAGCCTTGCTCCATGTGGTTGTGACCTAAATTACTAAGTTCAGTGACATAAAAACGATAATAAAATTACAAAATTTGAACAAGAACTTGACCTATCCAAGTTTAAATTTTAAAGTATCCCTATTAATTTCATCATTTACATTGGCTTACGAGAAAAGATTGTTGTTCCATTACCATTTTTTATGTTGACAGATAGTTGGTAGATTCAAGAAATAGTTTCTTCAATAATCAGTTGGTTCAGTGGTTGTAACTACTAGAGAGTTACCTTACCATTCGATTGTGTTCTTGGGAAGGGAGTACCTCCATAGTTCATCTCATGAATTAATTCTCTTAGCAACCAACAATCCACCAAAGAAAGAATGGTTTGTACACTACAATGGGATTTTATGGTTCCCTCAATATTCTAGTCAACACTAGTGAATCAAGACACCTCTCATGTAGCTTTTCAACATAGAATCCACCCTCGCACACCAGTCTTGTAGCTTTTCAACATAGAATCCACCATCGCACACCTGTACTAGTGGATGGTTTTCGTGTGCATATAATGGTCTTGAAGACCACGGTTGATGCATTGTATTCTTACGAGATTGGTCAATGGAGGGACAAGTGTGTACCCTATTGCTTGGTTTCCTTTTGTTGGTTACTGTGCACAAATTTTCCCTCGCTGGAACAAAAGATGAGTTAGTGTGTGAGAATTAACATCACAAGAATATTTCTAGTTCAGAAACATGTCTCAGTAGTATGATGAGATCCATACCTGCTATATAATAAATGTCTAGCGCTTAGTCTAAAAAAGTAGCGAAATGGCCCAGAATCCAGCAAAGATTTTATCAAAATCTTGTTTATAGTTGTTAAACTTTAGTATTTTGAGTGCCCTAAGGGTTTTTGATAGTGTTGAATCCATTTCCACTATCAAAAATGGATTCCAAACACTCCAACTACCTGATTTTTTGAATTTTATTTTACCGAATTCCGGCAAAAAACTACCGTCTGGACTATTCCACACGCTGGGTAGACAACTTCAATGTCTGGTGGGTTTGGGTGTACGGAGGTTTTTCCTATCTACTGGAAGTCTATTTACCGAGTGATTTTCCTAAAAAGGAAAATTTCTATATATTATGCATTTACCGAGTGATTTTCCTAAAAAGGAAAGTTTCTATATATTATGCATGTAGAGGATATTGATGATGTTATGTTTTTGGGAAAATAATGCATGAGAAAATTACACATAAAAGAATATATGTTGAAAGGGATATGTTATTAGTATTTTCATGGTTTCCCTACTATATGTTTGGAAAGAATATATATATAAAATAAAAGATGATATAAAAGTTTTCTAAAAAAGAAAAGAATATTATATTTGATTTGTTTAGATTAATTCTTAGAAATACTTACATGGCTTCAATTATAAGTTAGATATGGTAATTTTTGATAATTTTTTATAGGTTGTGAAACAAAGAAAATTAATTAGATTAAATTTCTTGAAAATAACCCATAAATATTTATGCATAGAAAACATAGGTTATCCAAATTGTTGTTTTGAAAAGTTGTAGGAAATTTGTATTTTTATGCATAAAAGAGAAATTGTTATTTTAGTATTCTTTGGATAAAAATTTGTATTGCAAACAAAGATAGATAATTATTGTGTTATCATTTGAAAAAAAATAAGTTGTTGGGTTTTTAGTCACGGTGAAAGGAATAAGTTAATTACATGCCAAAAAAATAAACTATTATGTTTGATATTTCTTGGAAAAAAAAAGTTATTTGCATGCATAAAAATTTAACTAGTTAGTTTGATATTTCTTGAAAGGAAATAAGTTCCTAGCATGCACCAAAATAGAACTATTATGTTGGAAATTTCTTGACAGGAAATAAGTTATTTGTGTGCACAAATTAGAAATATTATTAATGATATTTCTTGAGAGGAAATAAGTTATCTACATGCACAAACCATAAATACTATGTTTGATATTTCTTGAAAAGAATTGTGTTATTTGCTTGCCCGAAAAATAGAAATATTGTGTTTGATCTATTTAAAATAAATATGGTCTTCGCATCGATGAAAAGTACAACTATGATTTTGGATTCTTTGAAGAGAAACAATGCATGGAAATAATATAATTATTGTGTTAGCCCTTTTGAAGAGAAACAAGAATTTGTGTGCAGAAAATAATAATTACTACGTTAGAATTTGGAAAGCAAAACAAGTAATTGCATGCAATAAATTCATTAGCTTTGTAAAAATGCATATATCCGCATGCAAGAAATAATAACTAACACATTAGTTCCTTTTTAGAACAAAACATGTATTTGTGTGTACAATAGACTTTGTGAATAACTCTATCTTGAGAAAGATGCATTTGGAAAAGGGACCTGCACTTGCATGCATGATAATAGTATCTATTATGTTAACTTTCTCTTAGAAGGGGACATGCATTTGCATGCATGATAATAGTAATCTATTATGTTAACTTTATCTTAGAACGGGGCATGATAATAGTATCTATTGTATTGGAAAGTTACTTAGTTATATGCACAAATAAGAAGTTGAGGGCTAGCTTTCTTTGAATAAGTTTTTATCTAATTACATGCACCAAATAAAAAGCTAAGTTTTTTGTATTCATTAAATGTAAATGGATGGGTACCATTGTTTTCCTTTGGAAAAAAATGTGTGCTTGTGTGAGAAGGATCATAGTAATGTGGTATTTATTTTGACATGTGTTTGCTTATAATTAATGCATGAGCAGTGTTGTTAGAAGAAACATGTTGCAATATTTCATTTACATTTATGTATGCAAATGAATAGTTGTTGAAAAATCAATTAAAGATTGATTATTGGTTGATACTCTATATAATCATGATATCAAAGTTTGTTGATGACAACAATGGTAGGACATGATGGTGACTTGTGCAAATGATAGATTATGTTTAACATGGTGACTTGCACAAAGGATATATTATGTTTAACATTGTCGTAGGTAAAGAACTAATGGTCCATGCAGATGAGTACGAACTGCAGGATGGTCCACTGATGGAACAACTAGACCACAAAGATGTGAGATTGAATATTTGTGGGTAAATGATATCATGATGATTATAATAGCTTTTAGTTGGATATGTTGTGTTTTAATGATATTTCTTTGTAATATTTTATCATAATGGTTAAGAGATGGACTCCCTTATAAGCCATTGAGTGAGGGGTGAACATGCTCACGAGCATTTAACAATAAAATTAAACGTTTGTTTGTTTTCACCCTACGGAGTGTCTAGGGTATATAGGTGTCTAATGATGTGGTTGCATGTTGTGCTACTTTTATGATGTGTATTCCTTACATGAGTCGATGTTTATAATATCAAGTATGTATTTAACTAATCCAGTTAAAGGAATCATGAAAATTATGGAAGATTACATCAAAAAGTTTATGTTAATATGCTACAACAGTGGTTCTTCATGGTTAAATGCAACTTCCTATTCCTTTACTAAGGTTACTCTATGTGATGATGAATATTATATCTAATGGTTAATGAGGAATATAGAATATTAATTTGGATATTTACCTGTGGGTGAATTGTGTACAAAAATTCTAACTCCATGCATTTTATGCGAGGTTTACCCGGAGATTTTACAAGTGGTGTCATAGCTAAAAGTTGCAGAACTAGCACATTTTTGGAATTGGTAAGTGGAAAGGAAGTCAAGGTATGATACTATTGGGCATAAGCTCACGTATTATTTTAACAAACTACATAACGATATATGCAGTAGAGTATTTTTTAGATGAGATGGACGACACATGTTTATAACTGCATTGAAGAGCAGCAATTAATAAAGTCTACTACACAAATGTGTTCATGATATTTCAATCTCGTTGAGTATCAAAGACAATAAAACCTTTGCTACACCTATGAATAACCTGAGTACTCACTAGTGAAAGTGAGAGTTGACTACCAATCTATGCATATATGAAAATATTATTGATACACTTAATGAACATGAGTAAAGTTACAGTGCACTGCTTATAGAGAATAAATGCATGAATGTAAAAGATCCTTGAAGAGGACGACATAGTGTTTTAAAGGACATTGAAAGAACCCCTTTAGATGTTAAAAATAAGCAATGAGTCAAGTAGTGAGACTTGACTATAATAGCTAGTTTCTAGTTGAGTCTTGTCATGGTTGTGTTAATATGGTTGGTAGCATTGATTAGTTAGTGTTGCATGACTAAATATCAAAACTTATATGCATGAATTGTTTTTTATTAAAACTTATTGTAAGTTGTAAATGAGTGATTATTGTAGCACTTCATGTGTTGGTCTGTTGGTAACAATACACTGTGGGAAATTGGAAATGTTAGATTGTGTTAGATTGTTACTCTAAATTTTATAGAAATTTACACGTTAATGAATATTTGTATATAAATTTATGCATGAAAGTATTGTATGCATGAAACTAAAATTATAGTTAAAGTGAATACTTGTTTAAACAATGCAGATTTATGACTGACTTTGTTGATGGGATTAAGCAAGGGTGGATTAATGGAAACATGAGAAACAATGAATGTAATGATGCAATGTGAATTGTAACCATATGAGATAATATAATGTTATGATATGCATGATTGTGTTATTTGGAAAATCAGAATGTATACCACCCATATGTCAGTTATGATTTTTGTTAAGCTAGATATTGTGAACCCATGTTGAGGATCAAGTATAAATGCATGGTGCACATAAATGTTTCTTTTTCTTTAATGATAATGTGCATATTGTTTTTTATGTAAATTATTATGGAAAATAGTGCTAAAATAGGATTTTACATGCCAAAGAGTTGTGAAAGGTTAGGAGGCCTTGGGTTGATGTCGGTTGTCTAATCGAAGGGGTTGATGGAGCTTTCCTTCCCAAATTTCTCGTCCTTAGAGATAGATGATCTCAGAAAGGGAAAATAGTTGGCCAAGATGGTGAGAGATGAAAAAGCCTAAGGAAAATTTGTTTATTTTGGAGATTTTTGGAGGAGGCCCAAAATTCCTCGTAGATGGGACGCTGTTAGAGGAGTAGGAAGGACGTTACCAAGAGGAATCATGTATTGAAACCTGTGTGTTCGTTTTAATTCTTGAGTTGGTTGGCTAGTGCATCCACAATGGACCTGGTATGTTCTCTATGAGATAATTTTCTAGATGTGAAAATGGCTCATTCTGGTTGTGGAAACCAGTTCCCTTCATTTGGAGGAGCATTCTTTTGCCAATGTGGATGTCACATAAACACATCACTTCTAAGGCAATGGGTATTTAGTTAGAGGGAGATCCTTACTTCAAGATGGGCATGACCATGGTGGATTAGTACTATAAAATTGAAGGCCAACAATCTTTCTCTTACGATACTTATCTTAGTCTTTAACCACATGCTTAACCATATCCCTGGAGCGTCAAATTTAGATTTCAAGAAAAAACATGTATATGAATAAATAAAAAGGGGAGACAAATTTTTTCTTCACCTGAAGAAAGAAATTTTGTGTGAGCATTTTTCAAGTATATATAGTCTTGCCGGTATTGGACCACAAAATTTGTGTAGACTAAATTTCCTATACAAATCTCTCCACCTAACAGTGAGACCTCATTTTCTATAAATATGAGAAACTATTTCTATCTTCTTCGAAACAACTACAAGAACTATAGAGACCAAGTTTCCACACCTAACCATTAGACCACATCCTCTAAAAACTTGAGCGACTATTTTTATCGGTTAGAATGACCACCCATATAGGGTACAGGGTTGGAACAGGGCATCATTCCAATCCAGCGATCTCTTTTGGGATGTATCTCTGGAAGTGGACTCCCAGATTGTTGTGGTTCACAGATATCTAATTGGAGAAGGATTCAGATTGTGGAATAGAGAATTGTCACTGGCTTACTCCTCCCCCTTCCCTTGAAGTAGTACTTGTCACACTATAAGTGAGGCTTTTTTGAGGCACCAAGCTGATTGTGTTTGGAATCAGGATGCAACTCACCTCAATTGTGCATTGTAAGCTTGCAAAGATGCCCTCTCCCCTGCTGATTTCGTCGGTGTCAAGGAATATCTGCAAACCCCAGCTGGTGTGGGCGTGGTAGAGATGATTGACAAACCCTCTCCTCACATCGTTGGTCCTCTGAAGCTCAAAAACACATCGTATAGTTTGGATTGCAATTGCAAAAATTGACTCTTAAGAATTCTATGGAAAATACCTTGTAAAGGAGATGCAGACGCAAACGCTTCCTCCCCATATAGACAAATATCAATATTGGGGGAGCAGGCAATTAGGGGAAAAAATGGAGCGATGGGTGGGCATTCACCTTGATCGCCTGGTCTGAGAAAGAGGGCGAGGAGTCTTGAGCTTGGATCAAGATCTCTGACCTTTTATAAGAGGGGGCTGAGGGTGAGCTTGATTTATGGGCGGGTGTGGTGGACGAAAAACCAAAGGAGTCCTTTGTCGTTGACAAAAAGAAAGAAGGATAGGGTCGATTAAACTGGAAATGAGACCGGTGACATTGACGTAAAGTTAAAGGTAGTGTGTGCTGCACGAAAAATGAGAAGAGGTGGGGTCAACTAAAATAGAAAGGAGTAGTTGAGGGGACATTGGCATCTTTGCTATGTGTCGATAATGTATTTATAAAAAAAAAATAGGTACCAAGTTGATAATGCATGATTGTTGTGGGTTAATATATTAGTGTTTTAAATAGTTGTTTGGTACGAATATGATTGTCATTTACACTTGGACAAATTGTTCCTGCAAATTGTATGTTCCTCTCTTTGTCGGTGTAACAGTAATAAGTCGATACCCTTTTCAAGAATATTTCATATGGATGAATGTGTGTGCATTATACTCTACATATTTTCCATGGTATGATAAAGGATGATTTGTGTTGATGAGAGAGGATAAGAAAACATATTTTATTCCCATCATTATTGTCATTCTCACAATACTGCGAGAATCACGAGTCTGAGCTAGAAGGGAGAATTTGTATAATTTAAAGTTTTAAAAAAAAGTATTTATATTTTTTGAAATTTATTTTAAACAATAAAAATACAATTAAATTATAGTAAAAATTCAAAATATTTTTTAATTTTAAATTAAATTTAAATTTATAAAATTTATAAAATCAAATTTTATATATAAATTTGCATTTCTAGCCCAATTTTTTTTATTGAAATTGTATGTATGTATATATATATATATATATATATATATATATATATATATATATATATATATATATATATATATATATATATATATATATATATATATATATATATATATATATATATATATATATATATATATATATATATATATATATATATATATATATATCAATTAGTCTTTAAGTGCTACTTTTTAGAAAGTTTTCTGGTTTATTTTCCAATCTGATTTGTTTACAAAGTTTCATTGAAATCACAATCCAAGTGCCATAGGGTTTTTGAGAGTGTTGAATCCATTTATGCAGTCAAATGCATTTTTTCATGGATTCTAGCCAGAAATCCACTAGAAATTCCAACAAGTTACACTTAAAGATTACTCCTATATAATTACATATTTTATATGTGTATAATAAAATTTTAAATTTAGGTTTCAACAAAAAATATTATTTCTCATAAAATTGAAAATCAATTAAAACTCTTAGTTAGTCAAGAGATGGGCATGGGGTGAAGCTCAATTGGACCATGTAAAAAAAAAAAAACCTCTTAAATTTTGGAAAAGAATATTAGCCTTTGGCTTGAAAGCCATGGTAAAAGAGTTACAAGCCAAGTTGGGTTTAGGAGATATCGTTCAACTATGGACCATCTTGTTACTCTTAGGATAATTATAAAGAAATGCCATAATAATAAAATTGATCTCTCGTGCTGTTTTGTTGACTATGGAAAATATTTTGACACCATTCCTAGAGAAAAGTTATGGAATATGCTAGAAGAGATAATGGTTCATGTCGAGTTGAGGGTTGTTGTGACAAAGATATACAAGAATGTTATTGCCAATATTATAACAACTAAGGGTCAGTGTTCAAAGGAAATTAAATGCAATATTGGAGCTAGACAAGGGTGTGCATATCCCTTACCCTTTTTGGTAGATACATTAATAAGCTAGAAGAGCGTTTGGATGATACAAGTTGTGTTGGACCCATGCTCACTGGTATGGTCATAACTCTTCTACTTAATACTAGCAATATTATTCTTTTGGTAAGGAACCATTACGATCTTGGAAAGAAAATGCTCCAAGGTAGATATGATTGTAAGAACCACCAAAACTAATGTCATGACAATTAAATCCAAGATGATCACCTATGATCCTTTGACTTATGACAACAACTCCTTGGAGGAAGTTCCTCATACAAATACATAGGAATTAATATCCATCATAAGCTCAATTGGAATTATAGCACTTAAAAACAATTGTAAGTTGGCAGATCTTTGGATTTGGGATAAAAAGTAACTCCTATTTGAGACTCTTTTCACTCATTTTGTTTTATATGGATGCAAAGCTTTGGGTTGTAGTATATCCAAAGAGTCATGGGGGGAGATTGAAAAAAATACAACAGCAATGTATAACCTACAACCTAAATTTGAAATGAATTACTCCCTACCTTATCCTCCTTGTTGAAGCAATCATTTCCCATATTGAAAGCACATCTACGACTAGGTATCTTTTGTATAATAAGAAGTTATACAACATGGATGCTAAGAGGTTTCCAAAAATTTCGTCTAACTCTAGCCAAAACCCCTACCTTCAACTCAAGCGAGGGTGACATAAGGATGCCTATTCTTGTCTAGACCATTGGCGAATAAAGGAGAATGTCATCTTGCAGAATTTAGATAATATTGAAAATATTTTTACTTCCAAATTTAGGAAGAAAGTTTGGGGAAATAAAGAGTTCGAGGGAAAAAATAAAACTACGATATTATGAGAAGGTGATCAATCCCAATCTTGAAAACAAAAATTATATCTCTATCTTGATTAGTGTTAACAAGAAAATGAAAATTTCTAAGATTAGTATTAATTCTCATGAGCTTCAAAGTGAAACTACACATTGGTCAATTCCCAAAACACCATGGGATGAAAGAGTTTGGCACCTGTGTGATCCTAGGAGGGTTGAATTTGAAAATCACTTTATCTTACATTGTCCATCTTATACTCATATTCAATATTAATTTCAAAATACATTTCACACTACCAACCTTCTTGATCTTTTAACTCAGCAAAACTATGGTAATGTAAGAGTGTTTCTATCACTTCTTTTTTAGCATAGAAATAATATAGTGTTAACGAAACATAATTAATCTCTTACCTTCTTAAGGCCTAATAGACCATAAAGGTCTTAGTGAACGTTAATAATCATAATTATTAAAGTTAATAAATTAAAATTAACAATTTACTGTTGGGAATTAGTTGTTGCATCTCTACTATTTATTGGTTCTCCGGTTCATGCGATCCATCCATGTCCTGATGATGAACCATGGAAAGTGGTTCGAAATGCCTTGGCATAATATTTGATATGTGATTTCTCTGGAAAGTACTTTATATTAAACTTCATAATTATTCTCATAATGGTATGATTTTAATATGTGTGTGTGTGTAAAATAAAAGTATGAAATTTCTAAATATTTAATTTTAAAGTATTCAAGGTTTATGTTAAATTTTATTTGAAATTTAATTTGAAATTTAAAGAAATACATCTTGTATTATTATTGTTAGTTAATTTATATAAGTGATCATATTGAAGAAATTTTAAATTTAATTATTTAAAAAATCATAATTGGATCAATATTTATATATACATTTATTTAATTGGTGATGTTTATAACTTATTGTTGGACATTGGATAACCAACGTGTAATGCCTCCACCCACATCTACCCAATTTCACTGATCTTCTAGGGTAAACATGAGACAAAGAGTTACTATGACATGACCCAACCTCCAAGATCCAATTAAGGAAGTAGGGCCTACAAACTGATCACAACTAACAACTCATAACATCCCTCATGTCTACAGGACACGCAAGGGCCAGAGTACCAGACCAGGAAACCAAAACCTGAGTTGGGGTTCCTTTTCACTTACCTGGGCTCCCAATCACACCTTTGACACTTCCTAAATGTGATTTAAAACCTCCAAACACACTCACAAGCCTTTCTCCATGTGATTGTGACCTAAATTACTAAGTTTGGTGCTTGCGGTCCTAATATCTGAGCAACAATTCCAAGCCATCCTCTAGAACC
Organism: Pinus albicaulis; assembly: GCA_034641835.2. Lineage (NCBI taxonomy): Eukaryota > Viridiplantae > Streptophyta > Pinopsida > Pinales > Pinaceae > Pinus > Pinus albicaulis. The sequence goes on from CM076584.1 coordinate 170,753,021, forward strand.
TTGCCTAGAACTACCTGTTAGGTCCATATAATACTAGTGTATCCCCTTATTGTTGTTAGTGTAGCCCACTTATTGTTATTATTGTACCCCTATAGGCCCCACATTGTTATTATTGTGCCCTTACATTATTATTTTTAGGTCGGCTAGGATTATATTGTGACCCCATGGACTTCTATATATAGAAAGAAGGTTTTGTCATTTGTATCATCCAAGAATTGTTCATTTATGTAATGTAACGGAGGTTGCCCCCTCAAGGTGGTTGAATTATAAGGAATTTATCTCTCTTTTCTTCTATTTTTGGAGCTGGTTTCATAACATTTGGTATCATAACTTTGGATTATGGGGTTTCGCTACTCCAAACATGTCATTGTGCCATTTTTTCTATAACTTGTTTTCTACAAAGTTTCAGAAGCTCAAATTTTTACCACAAGAACCTGAAATCCCGAGGAACATCTTGTGAAAATTCAGATCATGGTTCGTAATATTTTCAGAGATATGATCTATGGAAGTTAGGGTTTTTGCAGGCTCCTGAATTTCATCTAAAAGAGGTGACCTTGGGAAAATTGTCATAACTCTCACCCTGAGCATCAGATTGGAATTCTGTAGAAAGTTGTCGAAATTACATGGAATGTAGTTGTTTGTGTATCAATTTTAGAGCCAAAGGAGGAAACAGTGACATGTGGCATGCCGTAGAAGTTCGCTCTATTGAACCCATCCATAATTAGGACATTGTGGGAGATTGGGCATAACTTTGTCTTGAAGAATCCAAATAAGGTCATACCTATGGCATTTTAAATAAGATTCAGAGGGATACTATAGAACCGAATTTAAGATATTAAAGATCCGAAATCACAAAGATAATTCAGGTTTAATATCAACCTCCTAAAAAGCAAGAAAAAGGCGTGTATTTGTTTTTTTAAATTGCATAACGTTTGTTTGAAAAAGCAATTTGAAGTGATTCCAAGGGAATATTGAAGCATTTTTATTAGTATTGGCTTCTATAATGCCTCCCAAAAATAATTCCACACCCATTAAGCCCTCAGACAGATCTACTATGACGCATGAAGAGGAATAATTGCAGTATGAGATATCAAATTACGGTACCCACTGAAACACATTTTGATATTACAAAGAGAAATAAAATATGACATAAATGGTTTAAAAGAAAAAATGGAGGCTAAGTTGGACGGTTTGAAGGATCAAATGAAAGCTAATAAGGATGATAAAATAGTGGAAAATCACATCGAACATCAACAACAAGTTCTCCAACTCTCAAAGAATAACCTAACTTTGGTGCATGACTGAATGAAACAACAAGAAGATCAACATCGTAACAAAAGAAGTTCTTAAGAAATCACAGGAACAAGAACTCGACAACTACCAAATCGATCAATTTCAGAGTATCTCAACAATTGGAAGAACTTACCCGTTTAAGATTCCACATGGGAGGATGAGAATTTTATACAGAAGCATCCATAAATAATCAAGCATTGAGGGCAACACTTTTTTGAAGGAGAGGGGCATGTTAGGTCCCTATAATACTAGTGTATCCCCTTATTTTTGTTAGTGTATCCCCCTTATTGTTATTGTTGTACACCTATAGCCCCCATATTTTTATTATTGTGCCCTTACATTATTATTGTCAGGTCATCTAGGATTATATTACGACCCCATGGACTCCTATATATAGAAAGGAGGTTTTATCATTTGTATCATCCAAGAATTGTTCATTTATGTAGTGCAAAGTAAGTTGCCCCCTCGAAGTGGTTGAATTCTAAGGCATTGATCTCTCTTTTCTTCTATTTTTGGAGCTGGTTTCATAACACTACTTGAGACTTCTCATAATGATAAATGACATGAGGATGATGCTAAAGATATAAAACTTGAACAAGAAATTGACCTATGTAGGCCTAACTATAACATCCCTATCAATTGCATTTACATTGGCTTATCGGGAAAGATTATTGTTCAATTACCATGTTTGACGTTGATGGATGTTTGGCTTATTCAAGAAATGATTTCTCCAAGAATCAACTACAATTTTGTTGTTGTAAATACTAGAGAGTTACCTTACCATTTTATTGTGTTCTTGGCGAGGGAGTACCTCCATAGTTCATCTCATGCATTAATTCTATTTAGCAACCAATAGGTTGCACGCAAGAAATACTAATTAAAACATTAGTTTTATTTTAGAACAAAGCATATATTTGTGTATACAATAGACTTTGTAAATAGCTCTATCTTGAGAAATATGTATTTGGAAAAGGGACTTGCATTTTCATGCATGATAATAGTATCTATTATGTTATATTTCTCTTAGAAGGGGACACACCTTTGTATGCATAATAGTAACAATAATAATATCTATTGTATTCAAAATATTACTTAGTTACATGCACAAAAAAGAAGTTGAGGGGCTATATTTCCTTAAATAAGTTTTTATCTTATTACATGCACGGAAAAAAATATAAGCTGCTAGTATCCTTTAAATGAAAATGGATGGGTACCATGGTTTTCCTTTGGAAAATAATGCATGCTTGTGTGAGAAGGATCATGTTAATGTGGTATTTATTTTGACATGCTTTTGTTTATAATTAGAGTAATATTGCTAGAAGAAACATGTTGTGATATTTTATCTACATTTCATGTATTTACATGAATATATGTTGAAGAATCACTATGAAATATTGATTATTGGTTGATAAATGCTCTATATAATATTGATATCAAAGTTTGTTGATGACAACAATGACAAGAAATGATTGTGACTTGTGCAAAGGGTAGATTATGTTTAACATTGGGGTAGGTAAACAACTAATTATCCATGCAGATGAGTGCGAGCTGCAGGATGGTCCACTAATGTAACAACTAGACCACAAAGATGTAAATGTTGAATATTTGTGGGTAGATGATATCATGATGATTGGAATAGATTTTAGCTAGATATGTTTTATTTTAATGATATTTCTTTGTAATATTTTATGAAAATGTTTGAGGGATGGACTCCCTTTAAAGTCATTGAGTGAGGGATGAACACCCTCACGACCATTTAATAATAAATTAAGTGTTTTTTGGTTTTCATCCTATGGGGTTTCCAGGGTATATCAGTATCTAATGATGTGGGTGCTTTTTGTGCTACTTTTATGATGTGGATTCCTTGCATGAGCCGATGTTTATAATATCAAGTAATTTTTTAACTAATTTAGTTAAAGGAATCATGAAAATGATGCAATATTACATCAGAAAGTTTATGTTAATATGCTACAACAATGGTTGGTAATGGTTATGTAACTTTCTATTCCTTTACTAAGGTTACTCTATGTAGTGATGAATATTCTATCTAATGGTTAATGAGGAATCTCAGATAGTAATTTGGATAATTACCCATGGGTGAATTGTGTAAAATTTTTCTAACTCCATGAATTTCATGTGAGGTTTACTGGGGGATCTTCCAAGTGGTATCAAAGCTAAAGGTTACAACACTAAAACCTTTTGGGAATTGGTAAGAGGAAAGGAAAACAAGGTATGATATTACTGGGCATAAGCGCAGGTATGATTCTAACAAACTACATATCGATATTGTAGTAGAGTATTTTTGGCATGAGATGCATGATGCATTTTTATAATTTCATTGAGGAGTAGTAAGTAATAAAGTCTACTGCAAAACTATGTTCATGACATTTGAATCCCGTTGAGGATAAAAGACAATAAAACCTTTCTTGGACCTATGAACAACCTGAGTACTGACTAGTGAAAGTGAGATTTGACTACCAACCTATGCATATATGACAATATTACTGATACATTTAATGAACATGACTAAAGTTATTATGCGCTACTTATAGAGAATAACTGAATGAATATAAAATATGGGGAACATCTTTGAAGAGGAAGATATAGTGTTTTAAAGGACATTGAAAGAACCTCTTTAGATGTTAAAAATAAACAATGAATCATGTAGTGAGACTTGACTGTAATAGCTAGTTGTTGATTGAGTCTTTTCATGGCTGCATTAAGATGGTTGGTATTATTGATTAGTTAGTGTTGCATGACTAAAATTAAAACCTATATGCATGAATTATTTTTTATTAAAGCATATTGTAAGTTGTAAATGAGTGATTATGGTATCACTTCATTTGTTGGTCTGTTGGTAACAATACAATGTGGGAAATTGGAAATTTTGGATTGTTACCCTAACTATTATAGAAATTTACACGTTAATGAATATTTTTATATATCTTTATGCATGAAAGTATTGTATGCATGACACTAAAATGATTATGAAAGTAAATAATTCTTTAAACAATGCATATTTATGACTAACGTTGTTGATGGGATTAAACAGGGGTCACTTAATGACAACATGAGAACATTTGAATGTAAAACATTGCAATGTGAATTGAGAAAATATAATGTTATGATATGCATGATTGTGTTATTTGGAAAATCAGAATGTATACCACTTGTGTGTCAATTATTTTTTCTTTCAATCTAGATACTGTGTACCCATGTTGGCGGTCAAGTATAAATGCATGGTGTACATAAATGTTTCTTTTATTTTAACGAGAATGTGCATATGGTTCGTTATGTAAATTATTTTGGTAAAGAGTTATAAAATATGATTTTAAATGCCAGAAAATTATGGATAGTTGTGAAAGGCTAGGAGGCCTTGCGTTGATGGCAGTTGCATGCCCAGAGGGGTTGATGGTGTTTTTCTGCCCGAATTTCCTCTCCTTAGAGATAGATGATCTCATATCCCTAGAGATAGATTATCTCAATAAGGGAAAAGAATTGGCCAGGATGATGAGAGAGGAAAAATCATGAGGCAACTATGTTTTTGGAGGAGGCCCAAAATTCTTCATAGACAAGGCAGTATTAGAGGAATGGGCAAGATGCTGTCAAGAGGAATCATTTATTGGACCCTGTGTGGTTATTGGAATTTTTGAGCTAGTTGGATAGTGGAATTCCTGAATGGACCTGGTATGGTCTTTCTGAGAGAACTATCTATATGTGAAAATGGCTCAATCTGGTTGTGGAAACTAGCTCCCACTAGTTGGGAGGAGCATTCTTTTTCCACTATGTTTCTCGTGGCATAAAAAATTAACAAATCAGTTATGTGTTGTGTTAAAATTTTATTTTCTAATTAATTGTGTACATATTTTATGTACATATTGACAGGAAATGAGCCTAGTGCTCGGAAAGGAACTGCTAGAAGTGTAATTCCATTTATTGTATTACTAATCTTTTGAATGTCTTAGCAAGGGCTAGGACAATATGCACTTGGTGCATTTATTGATAATTTCGATGATTGGAGAAGTAGGTGCTCCCTGAGTACTTTTAGAATTACTGTGTGGATGTCTTTAGAAGGAGCTAAGACAAAAGATAGTGTGCACATGGTGCAGTGATTTATCATTTTGATTATTAGAGTGTTGATGCTCTCTAAGTACTTATAGAAGTAATGTGATTGAAATATCCCCTGACCTTACATAATTGATTGATAGCTAAAATTATTTCATATAATTGAAAATGCTGAGACTAATACGATTATGTTGGATTTGTTAGTCACATATTACAGGGTTCTTTCCATGGAGTGTAGATGGGTTGTCGAACCCTCTTTAGAGAACTTGCATAAAAGTGACCATGACTTTCAAGGTTAATTGGTAAGTAATGGTAAGTTGATACAAATATTTTGTTTTGTATTTTATGAATTTGAATAATGACCAAGTGATGGAAAGTAGAACTTGAATATTCTTGCACTTATAAATGCTTATGAATATTGATAAAATGTTATTGTTTTTTCTTATTTGTATTTCATGGAAATGCAAGTTAGTCATGTTGAAGGGGAATGATTCCCTTTTAGTTGTAGAGATTGTTATATCATGTATAAAACTACTGATGAACACCAAGGAAAGTGCTCTCTTCAAGGGGGGAGTATGGAATATCACTATTAATTGAATTTAAATTGGCTTACGGGGAAATATTATTGTTCAATTACCATGCTTTACGTTGATAAATGGCTGGTTGATGAAATATTAATGTTTTATGTTCTTACCATTATATATTTTATGTGTTAAGAATTTGTTTGTAGGTAATTTATGTACATGGTTAAAACCTACATTTGGTATAAGAGTAGTTTCAGCTTCAAGGGGGTGCCTTTTTTGCTAAGGCGCTTTTGCTTGGGCCTGTGGTAGACCCTATTCAGTGTGAGATCTATGGTATATGTTCTTGCGGTGAAAGAAGATGGCGAGCACTAGAAAGATAGAGATCAAGAAATCTAATGGTAATATTTGTGAGTTGTGGAAGCTTAAGATGGAGGATTTGTTAGTGGATAAAGATAAGTGGATCGCGGTAGATCCAGGGACTAAACCAATGACAATGTTAGATGAAGACCAAGAGGAAATGGATCAGAAAGAAAAGAGCACAATACAGTTGTGTATCTCATATTTAGTATTGTTGAATGTATCAGGGGAAGTTACAACGAAGGCTTTGTGGGACAACTTAGTGAATTTGTACCAATCTAAGACTCTAGTGAACAAATTGTTCCTACAGAAAAGGTTGTATAACCTAAGGATGAAGGATGGAGACTGGGTGACAGAGCATCTAAACGCCTTTAATACTGTGGTTATCATATATGTACAGTATGTTATATTTGGTTTGATTACCAAATCCCCAAGCTCTGTCCTGTAAATAGAATGACTAATTTGAATTTTCTCAACGAGATATTTGAGCATCCAAGCCCTCAGAACCAAAGGGGGAGATTTGATCTTCCAGGGATTGATGTGTTTGTCTCTACTACTAATCCAAGAAAGGATCCTCCACTTGTTACTGCCAACATTATTCTTTCTATTCTTGTAGCTAATTGGGCCTATAGAGAAGTGCCCTTTATACTTATATGATGATGGTGGGTTTCTTATCACATTTGAAGCTCTTTTATAAGTTGCGATATTTTCCAAAATCTAGGTGCCTTTCTGTAGAAAGCATATCATAAAGCCTGGAAATCTCGAGATTTATTTCAGCTTAAAATGTTACTTTACAAAAATAAAGTGAAACTGAATTTTGTGAAGGTGTGTGGGAGGGCTAAGAGAGAGTATGATGAGTTGAAGGTGAGGATCAATTCATTGCTAGATTATATCACGAAAATTCAAATACTTACAATTCTCATGAAGAGATTCATTCAAAGAGAGCAAAAATTTAGTTAGGAGGTGATCCTACAAATCCCCTAAAGGTATTGAAGCTACACGGATGGAAGATGGGACTCACTAACATGGAAAATATATTTCCCCTGGAAGAGAACGTTCCAAGGGAGATAATCCAGGCATAATTCAAGTATAAGAAACAACATATACTCATATTTTTCTTTTAACTTTTTTGTTTTTGTTAATGCACCAAGATGTAATGCCCATGAGGTTGCATTGCACACAACATATTTCATTTGGCTTAGGTTCCAAGTCAGATTTCTTCAGGTGTTGTATTATCAAGACTCTTATGAGGACTTCTAATTTGAATGTACACAATTGTCATTGCAGAGTGAGAAATGGTTGAAATGAAAAATTGATGACAAATGTTTTACAAATGACTTATTGCGTAAAATATTTTTATTCCATCCCAAAAATTTGGCTGCAACGACAGAAAGGTAAACAACTGGTAAATAATGAATTCTAAACAAATAGGTATGTTAAGAAAGGTAAGCAACTAGCATGTAATGAATTATAAACAAAAAGGATGTTAAGGAACTTATTTCCACCTGAACTTATTCCCCGTGGATTTGTTTTGCAGATGAACGTTGACGCTTCAAAGCCAAAGGCGCCATCCATATTTACATGACTTGCTTGCAAGGTTAAAATAAAGAAATTTCCAGATAAATGCATGCTCGCAGACGATCCCTTGAAGCTTTTTGGGCACACAAATTTTTCGGAAATGTTGATTCTGATATATGAATTAAAGAAGATATGAGATAAAAATTCTGATATATGAGTTAAAGAAGATATGAGATACAAAATTCAATATCGTTGTTTGGTTGTTCCAAAAATTTATTTTCGGATCTTCACCGTCAATATGATCCAACAATACAAATCATTTTAATCGTCTAACACACAAATCGACAATACACAATGAGACATGGTGGCAGCTGGGAGAGTTCTTCTCAAAAGGGAATGCCTTACATCGTAAATATTAAAAAGTCTCAATTAATATATTTCTTTCTTGAGGTCGAATAAACCTCATTGGTCTCAATAAACTTTAATAATCATTATCATTAAGTTTTGTATATATTTATATGTGTAATTCTAACCTATAACTAAAAATAATTTATAAATTTATAAATAAATTAACAATAAGTTATGAAATATTTTAATAAAGTAATGTCTACTTTATTTTCCTTATGTTGACTTTATAATCATTTTTCTTATTTTATGTATTTATAAACTACAAAAATAAATTAACAATAAATTCTAATAATAAAGTAATGTTCATTATACTATTTTTTTCCTCGTTATCAACATTATTTTTTTCTTTATATCAATGATATAATTTTTATGATGATGAACGTCAATGATCGTGGTAAGCCATCAAGAATTTATGCTCAAATACACGTATGATTATTAATATTAACAAATAAATGTAAATGATAATTTGATAAAAAAAAATTAAACTACAAAAATAAATTAATAATAAAGTAATGTTCATTATATTATTTTTTCCGTTGTTATCATCATTATTTTTTTCTTTATATCAATGATATAATTTTTATGATGATGAACGTCTATGATCGTGGTAAGCCATCAAGAATTTATGCTCAAATACACGTATGATTATTAATATTAACAAATAAATGTAAATGATATTTTAATCTAAAAATATTATGATATGATTATTAATATTAACAAATAACTGTAAATGATAATGTAATCTAAAAAAATTGTGATAATAATAACTTGAAGGAATCAATCAAATCAATATAATTTAATTAAGTAAAAATATTGAAAATAAATGAAAATAAAAAATAGTCGAAAATTTATTATGGGATTAAAAGCAATTATATATTAATAAATATTTAGAAATAATTAATAAAAAAACTTCTCTTTAAAAATTTCATTATTTAATTATAAAAATATAAAATTTATAATTTATAATAATACACTCGTGACCCTATAAGAAAATACGCCCTACGACAAGTAAAATACCTAATCTATAACCAATTAAACTACATGAAAAAACATAACAAGGAAAAGCCTTAAAGTACTTTGAAGCTCCAACTAAAACCACCTTTGATTTAACCGATATGGAAATTGGACTCTACTACTATGATAATGGACAATGGAATGCAAACCAATTTCTACTACTATGAAGGAGGATAGAATATGAATAAATAATTGAGACAAACAAACATCATTGTTTCTGTTTAGTCGCCTCATTTATCAAGCAAGAAGAACGATTAAATCAGAGAAATAGAAAAGTTCATAAAGGTGGAAAATTTCGTAAATTGAGCAGGGCCTAAAAAGAAAGCTCCTAAAGGATAAGCATAGTGGCTAGGCTCTTTTCAGGATCGTAACATGGTAGAGGGCAACATTCGGCACTTAGTGCTGGAACCATGAATCATAAAAGCAGGTGTGAAGGACCTTTCCGTCGGGTTAAAAGGAAAGCGGAAAGGTAGAAAGGCAAGCCCCCAAAAAAGGTGACGTCACCTTGTGGCAGGCCAATCATAAGCTTTCCGTGGGGTGGTAGAATGGCTCAGAGTGCCGTTACGAACCCTGCCGGAGTTCTAAGTGGGCCCATCAAGCAGGATGGCTGGTACCGGTAATAAAAGGTAAGGTAAGTCTAGGGAGATGGTACGAAGATCGGTACAGGCCTTAACTCGGCATGTGGCTTTCACCTACTCAGCTACTGCCAGCCAATAACCCATCACCACGTGTCCCACTGTTGGCGTCCTTATGATGCCAACCCTACAGCTGTCACCTCTGTCTCATATTCCACAAAACTCTTTCTAATATAATCTTGTTTTACCCCCAGACCATGTAAAATACTAGTTTTTACGGAATTGTCAGGTAGAGAAGGTTAAAACTCCAGTGCAAGGTTGTTTTCAACCCCCATGTCACTTTCCCCTGGGCTTCCTCACTATTCTCAGGTATTTAGTCATTTCTTTGCCTCACCATTTTCCTTCTATTTTTGCTTTTTCAATGGTTATGAGGAAAATGAAAACCAAGAAGTCTGAACTTGAAACCCCACAAGATCGCAAGGTCAGGGATCTTCCTAGACCCGAACCCCTCATTGACGCCCATACACGAATTCATGACCTAGTTTACCCTTTCCGTGTAGCTCGGATCAGACCTGAGTTATTCAAATGTCATATAAAAGGTCAAGATAGGTTCAGAGTCGTTGAGTCGGGTCTGTATTACCAAGTCGCCCCTACCACATACCCTGTTCCTTTGTTCATTAGTTGGCTCGGGGAAGCCTATGATGAGCACAGAGACATGTTCCTCTCCTCTCAAGGTAACAAGATTTTTCGCATATCGCCTGAACTCATAAAGAAAGATATTCGTTTCCCTCCCAGTAAAAATTATGTTGAGTTCTGTAAAGTTTCCCTACCCTGTCAATTCTCAAAATTACCCTAGGAACAAAAAAGTGGCTTCCTTAGCCACCTCTCTGATCCCTGCCTGACAGCTCTCCCACCCACGGACGTGGCATTGGAAAGAGCCAACAAGCTGAAGGCAAATACAATATTAGCCACATTGCGTAAAGAGCTCTTCCTACTTTTTCAGGTCAAGCAATTCCTTGATGTCCAAGTCGATTATACTGAGTTGACCACCATGCAGACCCTTCTTGAAACTTTCGTTACAGTACCATCTCCAGGAAGTAGTGCGTGGAAAAAGTACCTTGAGTATGCTAATACTCTGGTCTCTTCGTCCTCTCATCAGTTGCCACCTCCTTCGACTCGTCCATTGGTGTCCTCTTCATCTTCAGTTCAGTCAAAGCCGACCTCTTCCGGGACCCCTCACCGGAACACTAACATATGAAACTCATGACTTAGCCCACACGGCCTATTTAGTTTTATGTTTTATTGTAAAAACGGGTGAAATCTTCATTTCAACCTCTGCACTCTTTTATTTCAGTTGTGTTTTAGTTAGTGCCTTTGTCAGGCCATATTATATGAGATGAGAGGTCGTTTTTCCTCATCATCATTTTTGGTTTTTGATTAAGACTAGGAACAGAAAATATCTCCAGAGAATATTTTGTTTTAGAAAATATCTTCTCTGAAAGCTCATGTGAAAAGCTATAAAATATGGAATCAGAGACTAGGAATAGGTCCCGGATTTTCTAGAGAAGAAGCGTTAGTTTGTGAATTGTCTCCTTTTGTAAATTTTGAGGTTCTCTCATAGTGCATATTTGAAGAGTCTTTTGGGAAAAGTAATACAAATCAATCTGTTGTTTCGATGGATTCCTACTGAGATATTTGAACAGTATGTATTTCTCTTGGCAGTGACTCAATTTAATGTTCATTGTATTTTCATAATCTATGTGTTATCATTGCTTTCAGAATGCGAATGTTTTGTAAGTTAGATGTGAATTTATCTTAAATGGTACTCATGTCTTATATTTCTGTAAAATTTTAAATACGGCTCGAGGCATGATTCCTGTTTCAAGTTCTTCTTACAGATCATTATTCTTCTTATGTCATTTAAAGGGTAGATTCTTGTGTTGATATAATCCTACCTTGATTTGATATTATCCCTGATTTTCTTACATTGTATCTCATCTCCATTTACCTTTATAACTGTTCACCTATTTCACAGAAGTCCCTGCTTACGACAGAGTTTCCTTATGACTGCTTCGGGCCAACTCTGAGAAACCCTTTCTCTATACAGCTAGAGCTTATCCCTACCAATATTCTATCTCTAATATCTTGGACCAATATTCAAAACTTTGATTACCTTTTCATAACAGGAGGTTCCTTCTTACCAATATGCAAAATACCTTTAAAGCCTCTTGTATTAAGATGTCTTAGGCACTGGTATTTAACAACTCAAGGTTGTCTCTAGGAGTTACAACATCTTTTTGGCGTTGTTTTCGGGGAACAAAGTTGAAAATATTTTCCCTGGAATACGAAATTTGAAATTCACCCTTCAAATCAAGTAAGCACAAAGGGTTGAGAGTTGTATATCCCTCTCCTTGGTGACTCCACTGTTATCAAAATTCAAAATCATTTTCAATCTTGGCTTATCACAAGGAACATCTAAGGTTAGATACCTCCAAATTGAGAACACCCTCATTTTTTGATCCTGAAAAAATCATATTCAAGAGAATTTGGAAGGAGAGGTAGCCAGCTCAAACTGATATACCAAAATTCTCACTAGAAGACTCTTCATCCTCTTATCAACAAGCTCAAGTCCACGGCCCTGGTTCCACCACCCAAGTACTTGAATACCCCCCAGATAACCCTGTTTTGGACCATAATGTGTTAAAAGACGAGGCAAAGTCGACATATACATCTGGGGTCTCCTTACATCCTACCCTCGAAGCTGAAGAGATTAAACAAATTACCATACTCCAGACCTCTCCTCACATAAATTTTCAAGCCACCACCCAACACGTACCCATCATCATTCATCAAAACCCTCCACATAATCGACCACCTCCCATGGTTATTCCTGGATTTTTATTGAATAAATATGCTCCACTAGTGCTCCCCCAAGTTTTAAATTATATGCCTCAAGATTATATGAATCTCTTGCCTCGGTTCACCGGTGAAGACAGTAGTGTTTCCTAAAAGCATATTGAAGATTTATGTGCTTTTGCTGATAATTTCAATGTGGAACATTTGGATGTAGTATTAAGGCTCTTCATTCAATATTTGGATGGAGAGGCCAGAAAATGGTTCAAAACTCTGGATGACCACACCATTACCACCTAGGAGGAGATGGAAAATTATTTCACATGAAAGTGGGGAGAGAAGAGAGATCATGGCTACATCCTTATAGAGTTCAATGCCTTGAAAAAGAGGCATAATGAAGATGTCACTGAATTTATCAAGAGGTTCAACAAGTTGTACAATAACCTACCTGCTGATATGAAACCTCCCCAAACAGCAGCCAAGGTAGTTTTTGTGGGATGTTTTGAATCAGAGTTTGGTTTCACCTTGAGAGAGAGAAAATATACATCATTGGACCAGGCACAGACTAATGCATTGGAAGTTGAGGCCAATTTCACCTCTACAGGGAAATAAAAAGGAAGGATAGATCATGATTTCAGAAGGAGGGGTAAAGAGGAGGCCTCCTCTTCAAATCAAGAAAACAAATCAGCAGACTATAAGATCAAAGAAATGAACAAGATGATAAAGAACCTCTCCAATAAATTGGTGAAACTAGAGATGGAAGCTAAAGGTTCCTTCTCTCGACCAAATCAGGTCGCTCCTAACAGGGGTTTTAACCCATAGTACTGAAAGCCACCCCTGTAAATACTACAAAGAGATAGGAAATAACAACAAGACCATATCCAGCCTCCTCTCTATTTAGAAGGACAAATGGAAGGTCCAACTGAAGATGTTCCTGACAGGCAGGACAATCAGTATCTTGCTTACTCAGAAGGTGAAGAGGTTGAACTTACTCTACGGGAAGATGTAGAAGAGAAAGTAAATTCCCTTGAAGATCTAGACATCGATGATTATTGCAGGCACTTTGTAGACTTCATGCAAGCTCAGTTCCACAAGAAGTACGATCTTCGATCTTCTAGAAAGATGACCTGGACGCAGGATAAAGAAGAAGAATCAACCTCAAAAGAGTTGGTTCCCCAGAAAGCTGATAGTAAAGGTAAAAATCCTGTTAAAGGGCCTTTGCATCAAAAATCCACCACTCCTTATTCCTCTAAGTCAGTTCCTGAACCCCCTATAAATCCTAAGGATATCTTGTCCGTCATGAAACCGCCTATCTAGCCTAAAGAGCAACCTAAAGAAGTCATCCCAAATAAGAACCCTGTTGTTTTTAATCTCCAAATGGAATTAGAGAAAGTGAAAATACCGATCCCCTTAGTCGATATTTTGAAGAAACCTTCTTATAAAGCTTAGGTGTCCTAATTTATGCTCCCTCATGGAGTAGCTCCTCCCCCAGATAGTCTTAACCTCTAGGAATAGAGACCTATGGTATTCTTTTGCCTGCATGTGGAAGAATTAGACTCAACAACCCCGCTGTTTTATGTACCCCTGGTCATCCATGACCTGCTGCCGCACAATTGCATGTTGGATTCAGGGGCTTCACACAACCTGTTGCCTTTTTCAGTCATGGAGAAAATATGGTTGCAAATTACTTGCCCATACAAAGACATGTATTATTTTGATTCTAAGAGGGTTAAATGCTTGGGAATGATTAAGGATCTGGTGCTGAACCTGGCCTAGATCCCATCCAAAAGTGTCGTGATGGACATTGTAGTTGCTGATATCCCAGCGGATTCGGGATGTTGTTGTCCATATCATGGGGGACTAAGATAGGTGGGTTGATTAAACTTGACCTCACTTATGCTACCATCCCAGTATTCAGGGGACAAGAAAGGAGGTTATATCGGGAATCCAGATTCGTGAAGATGGTGACTAAAGCTGATGGCTCAGTCAATTCCCCTGTATATAGCAAGGAAGGTGAGTTTTCTTGCCTGATGCTTGAGGAGGACGAATATTTCTTACAAGAACCGGAATTCCACCCTTTGAGACCGAAACAGTCTGCAAGTAATGAATCGAGGGACATATGGACGCTACATTTTGATTGGGATAATTCAAGAGAAGGAAATGGAGCAGGGGTCTTCCTAATCTCACCTATGGGTCAGTTGGTACCTTTCTCTTTCAAGTTAGAATATGAAGCTACAAAAAATATGGCAGAATATGAAGCATTGCTCTTGGGGCTGCAGACAGCTAAGAACATGAATATTCAGAGCCTCAGAGTTTTCAGAGATTCAGAGCTGGTGGTGAGGAAAATCAAGAATCAATGCCAAGTTAAAAACCCTCAGGTTAGGGCTTACAGGAATGAAGTGTGGGATCTGGTGGAGAACTTATTCCTGGCCTTTAATATACAATTCATGGCGAGAGATCAGAATCAGATGGTTGATTCGCTTGTTGTTGCATCTAGTAATTTCCACCCACCATAGAACCCGCTCCTCAGGTATGAAGTTGAAATACGTTATCATCCCTCTATCCCAGATAATGTTAAACACTGGCAAGTGTTTGAGGACGAGGAGCAAGTGAAACAATTCATAGAGACCGTTGGAGAATTCTCTAACCTAGTGATTGATGATGTGGAAGAGGAGCTTGAAGAGCAGCCTCAAAACAAGTGGGAAGAGTCAGTGGCAGGACATCAGGTACTACAATTAAAAGGGAACGTCATCCCTAGAGGCTTGGTGCCCTTAGAGAGATTGTTTGACAAGAATGACATCCCAATTAACCCGAGCAAGTTGACACAAGAAGACCAAGTGGATGATATAAATATTGGGATGGAGGGAGATCCAGAGGAGTCCCAGAGGAGTACTGAGATCAATACTTCCATTTATTTCAAGCTTACAGAGATGTTTTCACATGGTCATACCAGGACCTGAAAACGTTTGACGTGGAAATCATCCAACACAAGATCTCGCTCAAAGGAGATGCCAAGCCCCATAAGCAGAAGCTGAGGCAAATTAATCTGTTGTTGCTTCCATCTATTGAAAAAGAAATCAAGAAGTTGTTGAAGGCCAAGATTATAGTCCCCTTGAGATACTCTAAGTGGGTGGCCAATCTAGTGCCAGTTAGAAACAAGAATGGGGAAATAAAGCAGTGTGTATATTTATGGAATTTGAACAAGGAATCTCTCAAAGATAACTATCCTCTCCCCAGGATGGACCACATACTGCAGAAAGTGGTGGGATATTCCCAAATTTCTATGATGGATGGCTTCTCTAGGTATAATCAGGTGTCAGTTCTCCTTGAGGATCAGAAGAAAACTCCATTCACTACACCATGGGGGACATTCATGTATGCTAGAATGCCATTCGGCCTAATAAATGCAGGAGCCATTTTCCAGCAAGCGATGGGTATTTTTTTTGTTGGAGAACAGGATAAATTCGTGGTGATATACCTGGACGATATCACTGTGTTTTCAAATAATGATGCTGAGCATATCAAGCATTTGCACCGGACCTTCGAGAAGTGCCGCAGGTATGGTCTATCACTTAATCCTAAAAATTCCATGTTTTCTCTAAAGGAAGGAAAATTGTTGGGACACATTGTAACAAAAGAAGGGGTGAAAATTGACCTAAAAAGGGTAGAGGTAATGAATGGCATATCACTACCCCGAAATAATAAGGAAATACAGGTGTTCCTGGGACGCATAAACTTCTTAAGGAGGTTTATCTCGAACTATGTTGAGATAGTTTGACACATCATGAAGATGCTCAGAAAGAACAATGAAGTAAAATGGACCCCAGAGTCGCGAGAGGCTTTCAATAGAATTAAAAATTCTTTTGTAGAAGCACCAATATTGGCGGGTCCTAATTACAGTAAGCCATTTATAATATTCTCTTTCGCATCTCCGCACACAATAGCTGTAGTGTTACTGCAAAATAATGTAGATGGGTATGAGCATCCCATTACCTTCTTTAGCCAGGTATTGTGGGATAAAGAGTTGAAATATAATATTCTGGAAAAGTAGGCGTACACCCTAGTTAAGTCCCTGAAAGCTTTTAAAATGTATGTGCTATAGTCCGCCATCACTGCTTTTTTTCCCACAACTGCGGTGAAAGATATTCTGATCTAGGGAGATAGTGAAGGCAAGAGAGGCAAATGGATTTCCAAGATTCAAGAATACGAACTGGACATCCGCCCCACGAACCTCATTAAAGGACAAGGGCTAGAAAAAATCTTGTCCGAGTCAAATTGTCAAGCATTGGGCATAAATCTTACCATGGAAGGAGGAGAGGTACCCAAGGGTGTGGAGGCACAACCTGGAATAGAAACCACAGTAAAAAAAACACATATGAAGTACCTTCTCAGGACGTGGTACAAAGATATCGTAGAATATCTCCTAACTCTTAGGTGTCCCTTAAACTTTGACAAGGCAAAGTATCGTACTCTAAGGTTCAGATCTCAGAAGTACATTGTAGCAAATGGTTAACTGTATTGGAAGGACCCTTCATGAATTCTGCTTCTATGTCTTACATAATCTGAGGTGGAGGAAGTCATGGCTGAGTTTCACGAAGGCATTTGCGGGGGACATTACAGTTGGCGGTCCACTGCACATAAGATATTGAAAGTTGATTTCTTCTGGCCTCAGCTGTTCGGAGATGTGCATGCGTGGGTTCGGGCATGCGGAAAATTCCAAATGTTCGCAAAGAAGCATAATTTCACTCCCCTGCCCATGAAACATGTACATATCGAAGAACATTTTCAGCAATGGAGAATTGATTTTATCGAGGAAAATCCCGCATTAAGTAGTCAACACAAGTGGATCCTCACTACCACTGACTACTTCACTAAATGGGTAGAGGCTATACCCACCAAAAATTCTACTGATGCAGTCATGAGCAAGTTCATGGAGGAGAATATAAGATCAAGGTTTGGGTGTCTAGCTAATATTGTCACAGACAACGCTCAAGTCTGCAATTCCACCAAGTTTAGCAGTTTTTTTCAGCAGTATAATATTACTTTGGGGCACTCTACAGCCAATTACCCTCAGGGAAACGGATTGGAAAAGTCTTCAAACAAAACCTTGGTAAGGGTGCTAAAGAAGATGATAAGCAAAAACTAGAGGAACTGGAACTCCCAGCTAAAATTCATACTATGGGCCAATTGCATTACTAGTAAGAGGTCCACAGGTAAATCTCCCTGTGAGCTAGTATATGGCCGTGCAGCAGTGTTTCCAATTCACCTTGCCTTACCTATTTCCAAGTTTCTCCAAAACAGCCAAGAAGAGCCGAATGACCTAATATGGAGAATGAACTAGCTGGTCGAGTTGGAAGAAACTTGAAACCAAGTAAATAGCAGGTTATCAGGTTATCAGGAGAAGATGAAAAGCTTGTTCGATCAGTGAGCAAAAGATAAATAACTGCAAGCAGGGGACCTGGTGCTGAGATGGGATGTCAGGAGAGTAGATAAGGGTAAGCATGGAAATTTTGACCCCTTGTGGTTCAAACCATTCAAAATTTCTGAGGTGAAAGGAAACAATACTTTTATATTGGAAAAATTGGAAGGTGATCTAATCGAAGCGCTCGTGAATGGGAAATTTTTGAAACCTTACTTCCAATACTAACAATGGCCTCGGCAGCCTGTTGTACATATACCTCATATTCTATGTACTTTCCATTTTTATGTTTATGTTGTTGTTTTTGTTCAATTCATCATAAGAATGCTCGAAATTTTGAAGGAGCTCCAGATTTTGATGGGTGTATAGGCGAAGGGTCTGTGAAGTTCTCGGCACCCTCAAAGAGCGAGCGTGTTGTCCCCAGGTGGAGCCAATGTTATTTAGTCACCTCATTTATCAAGAAAGGGGAATGGATAAATCAGAGAAATAGAAAAGTTCGTAAAGGTGGCAAACTTCATAAATTGAGTAGGGCCCAAAAAGAAAGTTCCTAAAGGATAAGTGCAGTGGCTAGGCTCTTTTCAGGACCGCAACATGGCGGAGGGTAGCGTTCGGGACTTAGCCCCGAAACCATGAATCATAAAAGCAAGTGTAAAGGATATTTCCGTCGGGTCAAAAGGAGAGTGGCAAGGTATAAATGCAAGCCCCCAGAAAGGTGACATTACCTTGTGGTGGACCAATCACAAGCTTTCTGTGGGGTGGTAAAATGGTTCAGAGTGCCCTTACGAACCCTGTCAGAGTTCTAAGCGGGCCCGTTAAGCAGGACGACTGGTACCGGTAAGAAAAGGTAAGGTAAGTCTAGGGAAGTGTTACAAAGACCAGTACAGGCCTTAACTCGGCACATGGCTTTCACCTACCCAGTTGCTGTCAGCCAATAACCCATCGCCACGTGTCCCTCTATTGGTGTCCTTATGACGCCAGCCCTACAGCTGTCACCCCCATCTCGTATTCCGCAAAACTCAGTCTAATATAATCTTGTTTTACCCCCCGATTGTGCAAAATACTAGTTTTTACGGAATTGTCATATAGAGAAGGATAGACTCCAGTGCAAGGTCATTTTCAACCCCATGTTGCTTTCCCTTGGGCTTCCTCACTATTCTCAGGTATTTAGTCGTTTCTTTGCCTCACCATTTTCCTTATGTTTTCTATTTTTCAATGGTAATGGGGAAAATGAAAACCAAGAAACCTGAACCTAAAACCCCACAAGCTTGCGAGGTCAGGGCTGTTCCTGGACCTGAATCCCTCATCGACACCCATACACGAATTCATGACCCAGTTTACCCTCTCAGTGTAGCCCGCATCAGACTTGAGTTATTCGAATGTCACCTAAAAGGTGAAGAAAGGTTTAGATTCGTTGAGTCGGGTCTGCATTACCAAGTCACCCCTACCACATACCTTGTTCCTGAGTTCATTAGTTGGCTCGGGGAAGCCTATGAAGAGCACAAAGACATGTTTCTCTCCTCTCAAGGTAACAAGATTTTCCGCATATCACCCAAACTCATAAAGAAAGCTATTCATTTCCCTCCCAGTCAGAATTATTTTGAGTTCTCTGAAGTTTCCCTATCCTGTCAATTCTCAAAATTACCCTAGAAACAACAAGGTGGCTTCCTTAGCCACCTCTCTGATTCCCGCCTGACAGCGCTCCCACCCATGGACGTGGCATTGGAAAGAGACAACAAGCTGAAAGCAAATACAATATTAGTCGTGCTGCGTAAAGAGCTCTTCCTACTTTTCCAGGTCAAGCAATTCCTTGATGTCTGAGTCGATTACATGGTGCTGACCACCATGCAGACCCTTCTTGAAACTTTCGTTACAACACCATCTCCAGGAAGCAGTGTGTGGAAAAAGTTCCTTGAGTATAATAATATTCCGGTCTCTTCATCCTCTCATCAATTTCAACTCCTTCGACTCGCCCATTGGTGTCCTCTTCATCTTCAGCTCAGTCAAATCCAACCTCTTCCGTGACCCCTCACCGGAACACTAAAAAATGAAACTCATGACTTGGCCCACGCGGCCTATTTTACTTGTATGTTTTATTGTAAAAACGGGTGAAATATTCATTTCACCCTCTGCACTCTTTTATTTCAGTTGTGTTTTAGTTAGCGCCTGTGTCAGGCCATATTATATGAAATGAGAGGTCATTTTGCCTCATCATCATTTTTGGTTTTTGATTAAGACTAGGAATAGAAAATATCTCCAGAGAATATTTTGTTTCGAAAAATATCTTCTCTGAAAGCTCATGTGGAAAGCTATAAAAGATGGAATCAGAGACCAAGAATAGGTTTCGAATTTTCTAGCGAAGAAGTGTTAGTTTTTGAATTGTCTCCTTTTGTAAATTTTGAGGTACTCTCATAGTGCATATCTGAAGAGTCTTTTGGGAAAAGTAATACAAATCAGTCTGTTGTTTCGATGGATTCCTACTGAGATATTTGAACAATATGTATTTCTCTTAGCAATGACTCAATTTAATGTTCATTGTATTTGCATCATCTTTGTGTTATCGTTGCTTTCAGAATGTGAATGTTCTATAAGTTAGATGTGAATTTATCTTAAATGGTACTCATGTCTTTTCTTTCTGTAACATTTTAAATACAACTCGAGGCGCGATTCCCGTTTCAAGTTCTTCTCATAGATCGTTATTCTTCTTATATCATTTAAAAGGTAGATCCTTGTGTTGATATAAGCCTACCTTGCTTTGACATTATTCCTGATTTTCTTACATTGTATTTCATCTCCATTTACCTTTATAACTGTTCACCTGCTTCACATTCGGCCCTGCTTACGACAGAGTTTCCTTATGATTGCTTCGGGCCCACTCTGAGAAACCCTTTCTCTATACAGCTAGAGCTTATCCCTACCAATATTCTATCTCTGATATCTTGGACCAATAATCAAAACTTTGATTACCTTTTCATAACAGGAGGTTCCTTCTTACTAATATGAAAAATACCTTTAATGCATCTTGTCGTAAGATGTCCTAGGCACTAGTCTTTAACAACTCAAGGTTGTCTCTAGGAGTTATAACAGTTTCACTCGATGTCAATTTGGAATGGTCTTCTTCACTATTTTTTGCACGAGGAAAAGTGATATCAATTTATTAAAAAAAAAACAATTATCACTAAACACACATTAGAATTATTAATTTTTCTAAACAGAAAAAGAGAGGAATATTCATCTTGGTGTCACCACTTGTGGGAATTATTTCTCATTCGGATTTTGTGATAAACTTTAAAGTTGAAACTCGTTGAAAATACGCTGAAACATGACTAAACTTGAAGTAACTCGTGTATGGTTAAAACAGAGAAAAAAAAGAAGAAGCTTAAATAGACTTGCAATGTTTAAGATTCAAGAAATACTAAACGTTAACAGTCTAGAAGGGGAAATCAAAACAAACAAAGCAGAAACTAAAATAATAGTTTAGACTAAGATGGCAACCCTACCAACAAACAGAAATTACAATAACCCTTTGGAAGGAGTAACATAAATTAAAATAACTATTTGGGTGGAGACCTGGTGTTCCAACAAACAAACAGAATCAATATAATTGTTTGGATGAATAAACTTCAATGTAGATAGCTTGATCAAGACACTTAATGCAAATTAACTGGAGACTTTCATATGTGTTGTTTTTCTACTGGCTGGCTGAGCATTTCAAGAGATCGTTGCAGAAGAAAGTCTCATCATTAATGCCATGTCACACTTGTTTATGCAAATGATAACAACGATGATGGGACTGATTATCAACATAGATTTTGGACACGTGTGACAAGAATACCACCATTTCAATCGCGGCTCGGTATCGTAAATGTGAAAAATACACAAGTTATATAAAAAAATTCACAAAAGTCTGTACCTTTGGTATAGCCATAAATAATTTTGCACAACACATCTTATGGACTAAAGGAAAAATAGGTATCGAATTCCTCCCCATTTCCAAAGGAATTCAGGGCAATAAACTGAACAGAGGATTGAGTAACATGTCAGAGAGAAAAACCACAGGAGCACCGTTGAGGATGGATAATGAGAAGGAATTCAGTTCAATAAACTGAACGGATGATTGAGTAACATGTCAGAGAGAAAAACCATAGGAGCACCGTGGAGGATGGATAATGAGACTAAAATGAGGAAAAGGTTAGCTAATTATGTTCATAAGTTATAATAAAGATTAACAAAATAAATTTTCACAAATCAAAATTTAGTTAACAATTAAAGCAATGAGATCTAATGGTGAGAAAAAATTCAATCATTTAACATTAGATTTAATGATGCACAAAAGTACAAAATAACAATTCAGGAATTCTTACCAAAAAATACCTTATATTTTAATAAAGATTGATTCAATTTGCAATTCCTCCTCGTCTATAACAACTTAAAAAGTAATTTACCAATAATAAATTTACTAATGTCCATTATTAAATTATAGTTTTAATAAATAAATAATATATACATACATGGACCCCATAAAATAAAATTATATTACATTAAAAAATATAATAATTATTTTAATTAATATTTTAAATTAAGAAAATATTGAACATTTTTATTATTAAGTAAAATCGATTGATGATTAAAAAACCATTATAAAAATAATATCAACTCCAATATCTTCTGAAAAATTCTTTTACTTTTCAAATAAAGGAATGTGATATTTCCATTACAATATTAGCGCGTGTTTTTTTAATCATATTGATTTTCATTTAGATGGAAAATAATTTTATACTCCTTTATAACCTCTAGAAAGTAGGAATAGTTCGAGGAGGGTCAATAAACCTGAAATTCATCTAAACTTTCTAGCCCAACTGCCCTGTTAGTCATTTCGGACAGCGACATAATTTGAAACATTTCCTTTCCATCCACCGCTAGCAACGGCATCTCTTGGAATTAAGTCCTAACCACCCTTATGAATAAGACAATGGCAGCAACCTATGTTTCTTTGAATTTTGTTGTAGGGAAGGACGAGCACAAATTTAAGAACTAGAGGCATTTTTACGCAAAAGATCAAAGAACAGAATATCTGGCCATACTCTGTGTTTATTTCTTGAACCACTGCATTAACTTACCTTTGCTAGCAATGCGCAATCGAAAGTTTTTTGGTTTACCCTTAAGCCTTTGCCACAATGTTAAATCCCTGTCGATGCGGTATCTGGCGGGACCCACCTTAAACCTTACCGCATAAACCAAACTGTGAAAACCTTTCTTTTCCGCCTATTTCCTTTATATTTCACTTACCGCAGTTTATCGTCCGCAATATCGCACTTCACAGATTTTAAACCTTACTGTTAAGCCCCCGCAAATAACTATGCGTTGTTGCAATGCAATATTGCATCACACATCGCAATCGCAATAGTTAACGCTTTACGCCAAACTGCCCGCAAACTATGTTATTTGACATGCGATGCGATTGTGCTATGTCACATCGCAATCGCAACATTTTAACTTTACCTTCTGCCACCCGCAAGTTATGTTGTTTGTTTTGCGATGCGATATCGTCGTCGCATATCGCAAGCACATAAGTTTAAGGTTTTCGTTGAAGTGCCCACATGTATTATATTTTGGTTGTGATGCAATGTTCCACGTCACATCGCACATCGCAGTTCGCAATGTTTAAATAGATAGTGCCATAATTAAAGGTTGATATCGCCGAAATGCAATAAGGCAATAGACGCAACGTGAGTTCAAAGCTGGAACTGATAAAACTTCAGGTCTGGGCTTTTGTGTTTTGAACGTGTTTTGTACGTGTTTCATGTATAAACCAAAATATGGTTTGTGTGCCATTTTAATGAAGAAATGGGTTTTTTGACAGCAAAAGGACGAGAGGTCATTGAACGTCCCTCCAGCATTGAATAGCATTAAATTTTCAGGATTCGGCTGTAAACAATAAAATTTCATGTTTTTAAGAAAAGAGTAGAATAAATTGAAAAAACTGTTTGCTCATATTTTACTTTAACTGTTAATTCCAGAGCCATTGTATATTCTCTGTATTGTGGAGAAGCATTCCTCTGTGTATTGTTTTCATTCAATATTTCCAACAACGTCGGCCTAGACTGGTTATTACTGAAATTCAACTGTTGGGTGACGGTCCAGTGCCACTGCCCACCCGATGGAAAAAAGCCTCAAGGATTTAGTGATCGCCTTGGATACGCACTGACGTCGGAGAAGGCGGAGAGGGAGTTACATCTCTCACAATATCACTGTCTATAAAATATCCCCATGTTTCCCCACCCAAGTCTTCCGACTCTCTGTTTTCTCGTTTTCTCATACTGGCTGACATCTTCTTCTCCCGCAAATCCGTCAAATATCGTATTGTCTATGTTTAAAATCATCTGATAGCATACGCATCTGCTCTCTTTGTACCTCTCTGTCATATCATATAGGTTGTCTGCTAAAATCGAGATTTATGATGAAAAGCACTATAATGGCACTCCTGATTATCATCTCCTTCCTGCTCCTTGCTGGCCATAGCAACGCCAGGTTTCTCAAGAAGAATAACTTGTTTATTGCCCCAGACAGTCTTTGGGCCATTGATCCTAGCCCCAATTCCCCTGTCGACAGATGAATCTAGCTTGCAAACTGCCAACGGTCATATGGTGAAAGATCCGTTGGGGTGTGTTCAAGAGATCCTAAACCCCAGAAGAAGTTGGTCCTCAAAGAGTGCTGCCAACAAGAAGTCGTTATCTATCAGGCTGAACCAGAGTGTCTCAATGACTGATAAAATGGAATCGTCTGCATCATCGAAGAAAGTTGAAGGCGTAAATTCCATGGTTACGAAACAACGACTCTCCACATCCAGAAATAGCCCTGGGGTCTGTCACATGCAGATAATCAGTCATAATTTTCAAGCAAGAAATGTCAACATCATCAAACCCCATCACAGAAATGGAGATGATCACCTCCAGCGGAAAAAAAGCAGCAAACGCAAGCTGGATTCTACTCCAAGCCCGGGAGGCGGAAATTGATGGTATTGAACTTCATAAATAATATTAGTGCTACTGCGGAGTTCGAAGCAAACATACCAGTCTTGCAATTCACAATTTACTGTCTTTTATAATGAATTTGTGCATCACAATTCCAATCCCAGGTATAAAAGAATGTTCCAGAAAATGAGCAGTCCGGTTTCAATCCAGGTTGCTAATTATGAGCGAATCACAAGTCTAGTTGATGTATCAATTTTGATCCAAATAGGTGTGAAAAAGCCCTCTGGCTACAAAAAGCCCTACTTGGATCAATGGGTGAAAAGGTAAGGAGTACATTGGAAAATGTATAGATCGATTCATGATTAGTATGGGTTTAAGATTTGCTATTAAACATCTGGAGGCTGATGTCGATGACCTCACAATATCTTATCATAGACCAATTATAATGGATTGGGATTTTGAGGAGAAAGCATTTGGGTATTCTTTCAAGTTTAATAGGTTTTGGATCGAGGATGATGACTTCAATGATTTGATTAAGGGGTCATTGTCCTAGCATAAAAGAAGGTCGGGATCCTCTGCCATGGGTCACCTTATAAAAATTCAGAAGGGTCTAAAGAAGGAGGTTCGGGGGTAGGAACGGAGGAAAAAAAGAGCACACAAGTTGAGGATTCGGCATATCATCATGGAAAGGGCGAGAATTTACTCGGAGGTTGCTAACGATATACAAAGTAAAAAATTTTGGGAGGATCTAAAAAATCTGGAAGCCGAATATTGGGCCTACCTATTAAAAGAGGAGGCGGAATGGAGGTTAAAGAGCAGGGTTGTTTGGCTTAATGTTGGCGACAAAAACACTAAATTTTTTCACAAGTATGCCTCGGGTAGGAGGCGGGAAAGCTCAATTTGGGAAATTGAGGCTGGTCGAAAAACTTTGTGTAAAAATTCTAAGATTAAGACAGCGGCTGTCAACTTTTTCGGTACCCTTTATTCTAAAAGAGATATGGAGGTTTTTGTTGAGCATTTGGAGATGATTGTTGAATATCCAGTGATGTTCAATGATGAAGATAACATGATTTTTTTGGAGAAGTTCACTCCTAAGGATGTGAAGGGAGTATTGACCTCTTTTTCTATTGATAAGAGTCCGGGGTCGGATGGCTAGACCCCGGACTTTTTTCTCCATTTAATTGATGACTTTTTACAGGACTTAACAGAGATGGTTGAGGAGGCTCGTGTCTCTGGGAGGGTCAATGGGGCCGTAAATTCCACGTTCATAGCTCTCATTCCTAAAAAATCTAGTAAGCTATCCTTTGATGATTATCGTCCGATTTCTATTTGTAACACTCTCTATAAAATTATTTCTAAAGTCATTGCACAGAGAATTAAGGGTACTTTATCAAAAGATATTATGCCCGAGCAATCGAGGTTTCTGAACAATAGAAATATACATGACGCTGTTGGGTTGACACAAGAAATCATCCACACCATCGGGTCAAAAAAGAAAAATGCTGCAGTGACTGAATAAAGCGTATGATAGGGTTGACTGGCTATTTCTGAGACTTGTGCTACATAGGATTGGGTTGGGCACAAAAGTTGTTGCATGGATTATGGGTTGTGTGACAAAAACCTCAATGGAAATCATCATCAACGGATCAGCCACCAATTTTTTCAGCCGGGAAGAGGATTAAGGCAAGGGTGTGCATTATCCCCTTTACTCTTTATCCTTGTCATGGACGCTTTGAGTCTTGGGATTAGAAGAGCTACGGCCCAGAATTAATTTTAGGGGATTGAGATCAGTCCTCAACTAAATCCTACCCATAGTATTTTTGTTGATGATATCTTAATATTTGGCATGTTAGTTTATAATAGCTGGGTGGCTCTAAAAGGAATTTTTTCTGTTTTTTGTGATGCCACAGGTATGGTGATTAGTGATGCTAAATCTTGCATTTATTTTGCGGGTGGGAATGTCATGATTCAGGATGATCTGTCCATGTTTTTTGGTTTCTCTTATGCTTCTCTATCAGATGGTATTACCTATCTTGGGTTTTGGATGAAAGCCTTGAGTTATTCCTCGAAGGACTGGAGGTGGTTACTTCAAAAATATCACAAGAAACTAAATGGCTAGTCTTCTAAATGGTTATCAAAGGGTGGCAGATTGGTTTTGTCACAGGCTGTCCTCCAACAGATCACTGTTTACTGGGGTCACCTGTATATCATTCCAAATAAGATTGTTGTTGAGATTCGTAAAATTATGGCAAACTTTATTTGGGGAGGGAGGGATTTAAAAAAGGCTATACACATAGCTCGATGGGAGCTGCTTACATGCCCAAAAGAAAGGGGGGATGGGGTCTTTTGGACTTGGGGTTATTTGGAAAATCACTATTGATGAAAACTATGTGGAGAGGTCTACATCCAGGTGATTTTTGGCAAGATATTATAAACCACAAGTACTTGGGAGGCGCTTCATTGGAAGATTTGTATGTTTCGGGATGGAAAACTGGGAGTGAAAGATTGGCTATATGGAAGGGCTTTGAAAAACTGTGGCCGACGTTAAGACAATACTTGATATGGCAGTTTGGATGTGGTAATAAGATCCTTGCGAGGAACAGAAACATTATGGTCATAGGAAGCTACATCTCGATTTCAGATGGCATTATATATTCTCTAAATCAAAAAGGGATTTTTTATTTACAACAAAAAATCAAGGCTTGGGAGGGTGACATTCCGATCTGGAAAAATAGTGTGGATTTGGGTTTGGATTGTAGATGGGGGGCCTCATGGGATTCATATATAAATCTGTTAAGAAGCCAAGGAATTTCCAGAATTCAAGAAGGGGATCGACTCAGGTGGGAGGGTTCTCGTTCTTAAGGGGGTATGAGAGTTAAGGACATATATTCAACCTTGATAAATCAAAAGCTGGAGTTGGAACATGATTGTTGGTTTGGAGTTTTCTAGAAGGCTGATGTGCCGATTAAAATGATTATATTTCTCTGGCTTGTGAGGTATGACAAAAACCTCACTTGGAGGAATCTTCAAAGAAGGGGATGGCAGGGTCCTGGATTGTGTCTTCTCTGTGGCTCACATGAGGAAGAAAACTCACACTTTTTTTATTCCTACTCCTTCACTTCTGAGTCCCTTCAAATATTGTGTGATAGTCTACATGTTCAGTCTCCACTATATAGAAGCATGGAGGAATGCCTGCGGTGGTGGTTGCAAAGAGGTAAGAACTGGTAGTCACTCCCAATCTTGTTCCACTGGCATATCTGGTGCTGCAGGAATAAGAGAATTTTTGAGGAATGCTACATGTCCTCGGTTGATGTTGTTCATAATATATACAGGGAATGGAACAGTATGAAACATGTGGAGAAGCCTGTTAATGATCTGTCCAAAAGACTACAACCTTATGAATTTCACTTTCCTATTGGATATTTTGATGGGGCTACCCAGCAAACAAACCGTGGTTGTGGAGCATGGATTCTCTTATCTCCGGGATGTGAATATGAACTTTTCTGGAATGGGGGAAGTGGAACCAATATGAAAGCTGAAGTAATGGCGTTGTGGGGTCTAGTGGAACCAATATGAAAGCTGAAGTAATGGCGTTGTGGGTTCTTTTGTGGTGGGATTCATATCTCTATGCTGATAAAATCTGGATTGTGGGGGACTCAAAGGTCTTGATTAATCATTTGAATCACAAAGAAAATATAAATCCTTGAACTCTCTCACATTGGCTTTGCAGAATTGATAGATTAAGAAGTGTTTTTGCAGCAATTTCCTTCCATCACATTTATAGGGAAAAGAATTTTATTGCAGATGGACTTTCAAAACAGGGGTTGAATGCAGACTTTGGGAAGATATATTATCAGCTACATAACGAGCATGGACTTGAGGCAGAAGGTTCTGTCCCAATCATCTGAGAAGTTTGGGAATTTCAATGTTTTTGAGCAATATGTATTTTTGGGAAGCTGTTGGTAAATTTCTATATATTGGGTTCTGTTGATAGTTTGTATATTTTGGGTTGTAACAGAATATTCTATGATGTAGTGCCACTATATTTACCTTATTGAACAGGCGGCATGGGTTAAGGCCGATCTTTTTGGTCAAACTGACATGACATTGTAAACTTATCTTGTGATGAATTTTTCCACTATAGTCACTTTTTTTGAACAGGCGACATGGTATATAGCCATTCTCTATGGTCAAACTGATATGACTTTGTAAATGTCTTGGAAGTTTTATAGTATTTTTCTAGTACTGAATATAAACTAGAGTATTTTTCTTAAAAAAAAGGTATAGAAGACTGTTCCAGCTGTGAAATGGTAGAGCAACGAAGTTCCTCTTGCCCACATACTCCATTTTTTATTCTTACATTATTTAATTTTTTGGTAGTACAATACTGTCAATTTGAATTTAAAGTTGATGTGCAATCTGAAAACATCGTTCGGGAAGGGAAGCCTTGTAATTTTTAGAAGCGAAAAGGCAACCCGTAAATATCTAAATATCCTATATGTCTGATTGTGATTGTTTCCTAGCATAGATATGAATTAAGCACAAAATTTCTCATTTTGATTCACCTAAACTTATATAAATATATATATATATATATATAAACATGGTGTCTGGAGCTAACGGGAGAGAAATGACATTCAAAATTCGAAAGGAAACAAAATAATTTGCATAAGTTATATACAAATAAAATATTGAGTATTAAAAAATGTGTGTTGAGAATTATATATATATGAAGTTCATCCAACTACATTAGACAATAATGTTATTGTATCTATACGACAAACAATGTGGCGTGGGATGAAACGTTCCATAGAAAATTCATGGATTTTTTTACGAGCAAATTAGGCCGCAAAAACGTTCATATGGCATTCATTCAGGTTATTTTGTTCTTATGTTCCTACGTTCAAAACAACCGAATTAGAAAAATTGACTTCATTTTTTTCTAAATACTTCTCCTTTTCTATTGTCAATTCAAAGGGTCAAATTTTAAGCCTCCTTTTCCATTGTCAACCTCAAAGACTAAATTTTTCCTAATGGTAGAACTCTACTTTCTCCATTATCAAATTCAAGGACTTTTTCGTGAAATGCTTGTATTTTTCAAAACAATGACAACTTATTTAAAAACATTACATCAGTTCTCAAAGATTATTTAAACTAATGTTTCTTAGTGTTTTCAATTTCAAATAATTGATTTCTAGTCATTGAAAGCTTGGCATTTTTCATCTACTGAAAGATAGGCATTTCTATTCTTTGTGATATGAACAATAATTTAAATAAGATTAATATTTTTTGGGGGTGTTCTTGTAAATTGGTTTTGTTTCAATAAAAAAAAAATTGGGTATACTAGAATGATAAGTTTAACTTATATAAAGGTTTTTGGAAGTGTTATATTTATTTATACATTAAAAAAAATATTAATTTTTTTTTTATTAAAGGCATTAGATGCGTTCTGTTTTCTTTATTGTTCAATTTCAGGAAGTAGCACTCAGAGATGACTAAGAAAGGAAAAAAAATAGTCGAGGCTACTGCGTTTGAAGACTTAGACATGCATCTAGTCTTTACTAATACTACATGCAACAAAAATGGTGGAACTACATTGTGGGAAGCAATGTATAATTTACTGTAGGATGAAAATCCAACGGTACTAGAAATCAAAGCAATAGCCGTTGCTAAAATCTCATCTGAGACTTCTTATTTTGAAGCAGCATGTTATTTTCCGCACAAGACAGTTGCAAGGCCCAAAATCCTGCCATACACGGATATGGTGAAGCGGGTTATTGACAATGCGGATATTTCGGTCAGGACATTCAGAAATTCAAGGCAGGAAGTCATGGGGTCATTTACCTCAGAAAATTTACGCAGAATGTATCACCTGCCAGAACCTAAAAAGCCCTATGACAAAGCTTTCATTAGGGGAGTCTAAAATGGGCCTCCTAAGAAAAATGTACAACAAAAATAAACTTTATAAGAACCAATCGGATTCAGGATGATGATGTCAACCATGGGGGCTGATTCACCAATTTTTAAATAAAAGGGTAAAAAGATTAAAAAATAATAAAATAATAAAACTATTTTTTCAACTCGTGTTTTCAA
This sequence comes from Pinus albicaulis, assembly GCA_034641835.2. Taxonomy (NCBI): domain Eukaryota; kingdom Viridiplantae; phylum Streptophyta; class Pinopsida; order Pinales; family Pinaceae; genus Pinus; species Pinus albicaulis. The sequence continues at coordinate 170,784,111 of CM076584.1, forward strand.
CTTATATCTAAAATTTTTGACATAAATTTCGAGTGGGAGTACTCGTTGGATGAAAAATTTAATTCCTCATCTAAGGAGCACCCATGTTGCATACTTTTGATGGACCATTCTACACAAAAAATGAGAAATACATGAAAAACGTGATTGCAATCATGTTTTTCATGTGTTTCTCATTTTTCGTGAAGTAGGATCCATTCAAAATATGCAAAATGGGTACTCGTTGGATGAGGAATTAAATTTTGCGTCCAATGAGTACTCCCGCTTGAAATTTGAGTAAAAACATTTGGAAATAAGTTGAAAATAATAGTTGAAAAAAGTAGTTTTTTCTTTTTTCCCTCTAAAATTTGATGATGTAATCAAATCTTATTTTATTATTTCCACTATTATTTTATAATTTCCTTAGGAGGCCCATTTTAGACTTCAAAATTCCCCTAATGCATTGAGCAGTTCACAAGAGAAAATGAAGACCCGATAGATGTTATGTAGACTTGGAGGTCTAGCTCTAGCAAGTTCAAGCAGGAGAAATCTGGTATGTACCCAATTGCACCCTTATGAGCCCCACATAGTTATGTAGTTGTGATGATGTGTAGGTTGTTTGGAAAATATGACAGTATCAAGTTTTCCATGGAATGGGTTCCCTTGATTGATGTGGTTGTTAATGCCACAATTATGAAATGGAGTAATATTTTGTCAGATAATTTGGCTATATCCATTAGATAATACAGGCACAACAAATTTGTCCCCACTTGGGTTATCCCTCCCATTTTTATGAGTGCATACGCAATGGATGTTATTTATTTTTGTTCATGATTTCAAAACATGGGTTGGAATTTGACTCTGAAAAACCCTACTCCCATCCATGTTTATCATAATATTTTATGGAATCGCAGTTTCACCCTCATTTTTACAAAAAAATTCAAAGAATTATGTTGCCAATTTACCAAACCATTTTTGATGTAAAAGCCCCTAGGCTTTCAAAGGAAGCAAGGATAGACATATTTCCGGTGGTAGGATGGTTTGGCGAGGAATCATTTACTTATATCATAATTTTTTGGAGTATTGCACCTCCACATGTTCTTCCATATTATGTTCCTAATAAGCTATTGGCAAGAGAGATTGTCTATCAAACATTAGGGGAAGGTATTACCAAAACCCTCAAATATATGAAGAAATCTATCTGGCCAATTTTCCCAGTGCAATGTGGTTCCTTTGCATTATTTGATTTTGGACATGCAATTAAAGAGATACAGAATATTGCATTCTTGAATATGCTATTATGTTAGGAAAACAATATGATTCTAACAAAGTCGCTCAATACTTCACTGCCATGGTCAAAATCAGACAATTCATTCACGAGAAAGATGAATTTGATTATCTCTTTGAAAAGGCTGAGATATTCTCTTGGGTCTTACATTTAGCATCAATAAAGCTTACCCCAGCCGACCTCAATCATTTTCACATATACATGAATAAAATATTGATAGGGGTCCATTTGGACCTATTACAAATTGAGGAAATACGAGAACCTACTCCTAGTGTAAGCCTGGAGGAAAATTCTAATCACAATTATGATCAAGAATCTCCACAGAAGTCAATTCAAGGTTTAGAACATTCTAAACATCAATATCATAATCATGAGTAAAACCCTAAGGATGATCTTGAGAAGGATACAGAGAAAAATGATGGAGCAATGACCAAAGAGACGTCGGATGAAGAAAAATTGGAGATTTCCTCTACACATGTTGAAGCACAGACAATCATAGTCAATGATCTGGACAAAGAATGGGAGAAATTCAAACAAAAGCTCCAAGTACAGTAGAAAAATACAGGTATTGAAGGAACTTCTGGATTTCAGGCCCCTAAACAGACCCTACAGGTTACAAATCTAGAAACAGATGTTGAAATCATCCCAACCTACCCAACTTCACAAATTGTTTTAAGAATTGAGGAGACATCCCCACTGGATATATTATATAGCCCAGAACATAAAGCAGTAGTAAGGAGGCAAAAGAAGAAAAGGAAACTTGATTCATCAGCAACAACTCCAGAAAACGAATCAATGGAGGTAGTATGGAAAGACAACCCCATTGATCCATCAGAAAATCTTACAAGGACTTTGCAGGTGTTTATGCAACAACAACAATAGATAAGGCAGTAGAGCTTAATCTTTTGTTTAAAGATAAATATGAAAAAATTCAGTTGTTGGAGCAACAACTTGAACAAGAAAAAAATAGCACCAATAAGAAAGCAGAGTTGCAAATGGCACAGTTTCAAAAATATTTTGAGAAAATGAGGTTACAACTCCAAGAAAGCATCACAGAGAAAGATACACAGATTCAACAAATGCATAATGAAGCAGATAAACTCAGAAATCATCCTCAAACAGAGGAATTCATCAAGGAGACAATTGAATTAAACACTCAATTGTCAAAACAACAAGAAATATCCTGCCAAAAAAACTCAATGATCAAACCATATTGTGAAACAAGTGATACATTAGTTAATCAAGTGGTTGATCAGAGATTAGAATATGAAGAGGTCGATAAAAATATTTCAGAGTTTATTTCTTGGCAAGAATATGAAGAAGGAAGAAAATCCAATTTGCCAAAGATTGAAGAATTCCACAAAGATATTCTATTCATGGATTGGGATATGCAATTGAACCAAGAAGAAAGGGAAACAATGAGAACAGATAGTGTAGCAAGAAATAAAATTGAAGTTGTTAATGAAAATATTCATAATATAAATCTTCTCAAAGAATGCAAGCGAGGAGTTTTCCCAAACATCAAACAGTTAGAGAAACAGTGGAAAGAGACCGCCGAAAATCAAATTGAGGCAGTCAAACAACTATCTAAATTTACCAAGAAACTTACTTGAATTTTATAGTGAAACCATACAGTTAATGGATGGTTTTCCATTTTCTAACGAATTCCACTCAAAAGATTGTGCCACCACTCTCTGATGTTCTGTTTACAGGACAACTAAGATCTAAATTCGGCCAACCACCCTAGGTGAAGCCAATGATGTATATTTGTGAACTCAAGAGCTCAATGGAAAATAAAGATCATTCAACATGAGAAAGCACATCATCATTTTTTTTAGTTTTTATCTTTTTATTTTTCGTATTTTGAGCAAGGTTGTTTGAAAGCTCCTCATCTTTTTATGTAATAATCTATTTTTTGACACATATGTAGTATTATTTAAACCTCTCTCATGCATTTAAAGAGGGGTCTAGGATTTTGTCAAAAACACTTAGCAAAAACTTGCACTTACGTACTTTTGTGACTGTTTTGATGAAATATATGGAACTAGATCTTGATTTTCTTGGAGATTGAAGCATACTCTACTGAATTTTTATTTCTGTACTCTTATAGTATATTTATATGAAAAAAAACAGATCAACATTATTGATTTCATGAGAAGGACCTTTCATATCTGGTACTTCTATCTTTATGATTGAGTTTTGTTTATGAATTATCAATAATATTTCTTATATTGTATTATGTATGAGATCTGAGTTACAGTTTTTCATTAAAGCACTTTTTTATGATGTTTCAGATGTAATTCCTTATTGAGTATATGATCAATTGATATATGCGATATAGTTTTCACAATTATTTTGCCTAACTATTTAGTCAAAATAATTATCTTTAACAATTTTATCTCTTATAGCAATTGAATAGTCTTTATTACCCGTTGCTTTAAGATATCTTTGTAGATCGCATGATTTAATGTTATTCCCAAATATAGATTAAGATAAATATCAGATTAAATAGAAGCATGTGTTTGTTGTTTAAATAGATCATTTCTTTTAGTTAAAAACAATTTTCCATTTCACCTTATATCAAACCCACATCATTATCATATCAATCCTTATTGGGAAATTGGTCCCATTATCCCAGTCGGAGCCACTATCCCAAATGGAAAAGAGCTGCTTCCAAGGTCCAGACCGGGTGGTTATTCCCCATGTTGTTGCAATGGAATTATGGGGCTTCAAGAGAGAGATACAAATTGAAGGCGAGAATGACAAACCTAGGGCAGGGAAGCACCCAACATGCCACTTAAATATCAAGGAAGCCAACAACTATGTCATTTCCCCCAATCTTATCCCCATTGATCGAAAATAGAAAGACTTATGGGACTGCAAGCATTGGCCAAAAATTTCCATATTTCTCTGCTTAATCATGCATAAGAAAATCCTTACTTGGGAAAATCTCAGAAAGAAGGATTTCACTGGCCCCTCCAGATGCACACTTTGCAGAAACATAGAGGAAGCCACAAATCACCTACTAAATGATTTCACCTTTGCCTCCAATATATGACATTGAGCCTCACTAGTCTTCAGAGCTATTGACAGGGACCCCTCCTCCATTTTTCCTAACCATTGAATTATGGCACTCCTCCTTCTCCTCCAATCCGCAGATCAAACACGCTTGGAACCTCCTCCCAAAAATAATATGTTGTTCTTTATGTAAAAAAAGAAATGCCAGAATATTCAAATACCCGCAGAGGCTGGAAGAACAAATCATATCCTCCATGAAGTAGATACTCTGCGAATCGGTTTCCCTCTCATCGTCTGTCAATCCTTCTAATCCAACTTCTTAGGAGGACCTCCGCATTCTGCACATTTTGGACATCTCTATCCTTGTCCCTCACCATATATCCCATACCTCACCCCCTAAGTTGTAGATCTCTTATGGCTACCTCTCGAGATTGGTTTCATTAAGCTAAATTATGATGGCACTGCCAAGGGTAACCCAGGTAATTCGGGCTTCGATGGAGCTTTTAGAAATCACACAGGGCAAATCGTAGGGATCTATGACGGCAATCTAGGCCATTCAGCAATCAATGCAGCTGAACTGCAAGCTCTTGAACATGGTTTGGCGAATATAAGGGACCAACACTTCTGGCCTCTAATTGTGGAAGGGGATTCGATGGTTGCTACCAAAGTTTGCGGAAAACTTCAACAAGGCCAAAGCGCTACGAAGGTTTCAGACTGTTGGTGGCTCAAAAATATTCTCCATTGGATAGACATTCATATCAACCATGCCAAGGGGGTCTCATTCCAAGTATTCTGACACAGATCGAACCAGTTGGCGGACCAATTGTCCAATGTAGGGGTGGAAGGAAATATTCGCCTCCTTTCCCAAGCATGGGTTGATCTCAAGTAATATACGATTAAAGAAGAGTGTGCCATCATAATGAGGAAACAGATGCCGGAAAGGTATAACACAGATCGAATGCCTGTCGATCATCCCTCGACTACATGATCGCAACATCCCTCAACATCCTTCACATAAAAGGTAGTACTATGGCCTCCACGTACTCTTCTGTCTGCCGCCCTTGGAACCTATCCATCTCCATGCAACTCTGCTACATTACCTACCCTCTGGTCCACGCGTGCCTTCTCATCATTCTACTCCCCTCGATTTCTAATCATCCTACTACACCTGCGACCTATGTATACCCGGCATCGAGGTTCATTGTTGCATTCCCCTGCCATTTTTCTCCCAAGCGCCTTCCCTCCCCCTACTTTCCAAGGTTATGCCCTGTGTCTCAGCCCTGCAACAATCCACTCTCCACACTCATTCATCACAGCTCCTAGCGTAATCTACCCCGCAGCCTTCTGTTCAACAAACCCTCCATCATCATGCCCCCTCGCAGCTCTGTCTCTCCTGCCCCTGGGAAGCGAGGATGCAGTCGTCGCTTGTGCTGGTCCTCCCCTAACATACCTTCAACAATAAGAGTAGCTTCCGCTGCACGAAACACAGCAATAATTTACAAGAATACCCCTCCGGGTACTAAAGCTTCTGCTCTCACCCAGATGCCTACTATGTAATCTTCTTTTCCAGATGTTAATAGAAATTTTTAATTTACAAAAAAAAATCATCCACTTCAACATCTACCCTATCTATAAATTTTATCATTCCATGTTAAATTAGTTTCCCATGGTTAAATGATAAAATTCTATTACTATCCCTTTCTATATGTTAAATAAAACCAAAGCCTCACTTATAAATTAGACATGCATTCATTTATTATCTATTTTTTTCTAGTTTATGGTTCAAGCAAAACTATCTCTATGCTTTGAATGACATAAGAGGCCTAGATTAAAAAGTTACCATTTGCTCTGTGTATGTGAGTCTCCCTGTGTTGAATAAGATGTTGATTGAAGGTATTTATTATTATTTAGGGTTATGGATCGACATATTCTAATGGGGTAGTGTCCTCAAATGTAATCAATGAAGAAAGAAAAAATTATGGAACAGCGGGCTTGCTTATAGCAAATGTGGAAACTAATGTGGTGGAGGTGACCACTGGCAAAGCTACGCCTCCTAACCACAAAGGAATCTGGTTGCAGGTACCTATAATCATGAAAGGTATTCCCAAGTCATAATCTCATTTTTCCCCGGGAGACTACTTTCACAACATTTAACTAATTTCAAGACCTAGTTGCTTTGAGTATGTATTTCAATTTTTTGATTTTGAGAGAGTGATTTGGATAATACTTTGATCACTTGCATTACTATGATAAAAATCTTAAATAATTATGTTACGATGAATAAAAAACGATTCTTGAACTTCCTAGCAAGAATGACGGCATGGGTGCCTGGTAATCATGTTATACCGCATGCCCAAATTCTCCTTAAGTAATCTTCACCATCTCTATTTAAAGGCATTCATCAAGCTAGTTTGTTTCCCCACAAATGCACACCTTGTGCTCTCGTGAAATATTAAGGGCATATGTTCTGTAATTATTTGTAGCCACATCAGCTTTCAAGCAGGAACAATATTTCCCAGGAAATGAATCTATGTTTCGAGAAAGTGATCCACGCAATAATTTGAATAACTTTTAAATAATTGGTTTAACACGATGTCATAATAGTCTCTTCTCTTCGACAGGTTGAATTTTCCCAAATCTTGGCTAGAAAAACTATATGAAGATTTTAGTTTCTCCATGTAGGTTATTTTGGTAATTTTGAAGCAACCGAGTTAACTTTAGACTCGGAAGGATGGATGAAAACTAGGGATCTATGTTACAATGATGAGGAAGGATTTCTTTTTGTTGTGGATAGAACAAAAGGAGTTGATCAAGTACAAAGCATTTCAGGGACCTTTCTGGTCGAATGCAAATTCAAAATATTGATATTCTCAAAGAAAACTTATATTTTTTTAGGTTGATTCAATGGAAATTAGAGGAGTTTCTCCTATCAAACTAGAGATTACTGATGCTTCTGTTATTCCATGAGTTCCTTTTACTCCTTGGTCTGATATATTTTCCATTTATTGGGTTGATATACTTTGAAATGTGTACATGTAGTTGGATTTGCCACTTATTGAGCTAACAAATATTTTGAAGTTTAAGCTGGAATTCAAAATTTCGGTTTGTTGCACACAACATTTGCAATATTAGTTGATTTTGTTTTTGGTTTTCACAGTAAGCCAAATATTTTTGCATACATGTTAATTTATTTAAGCATGAAACTCTCTTCCTTTTGTATTTTTATATTAGGTATATTGATCTCAAAGCACATTAGCAATGACATTTGTTGTTAAGAAGTTGGAAAAAAATCTCCACGTAGAGGATATAATAAATTTTGTTTCAAAATGGGTAAATGCAACACTTATGTTTTTGTTTGTTTCCTTATCCACTCTCAACCTAAGACTTCAGTTTTTCTTTTATTTAAGATGTTAATTTCAAAGAGAAAATATTTTCTCTATCAATTCAAGATACATCAGGTAGCATTTGTCAATTCAATTTCCAAGTCCAGATCTCGAAATATCTTAAGAAAAGATATGATTCATAAGTCTTTGTCCACCTCTAGATTGCTACTCACATAATCCAACATTAATCTCTACGAATAAGTCATCTTCTACTTTTCAATTCAAATAACATATTTTAAAACTGTGTCTAGGTCGTATAATCTCATAAAGTCAATTATGAACATATAAGAATTGATCGGCTTGTTGGATAATTTGTATCACACAGAGTATAGTTGTGTATTCTGACTTCCTCGGCATTTACATGCATAAACAATAGAAGAACACTTAGAAAATATTCCATGGTTAATCCCTATGCTTTTTGACACTTGCTTTTGTAACTTGTCTTTAGAACAACTAAATATAACTCTAGGCTTTCTTTGCATCAGTATTGGATGTGTTCACCAGTATGTATAGCATTCATTAAGTGACAAAGGAAAACTAGTAGCACTCCTTGAAACCATCTCTATTTGTTGTACAAAACTTTATATTTTGACCCTACTTGTGATATTACAAACCAATAATTCTTTTAAAAACAAAAGCAGGCTTTGTCGAAACTTTCTATTTTTCATTTAGAAATTCGATGTTATCGAATATTCAGACTCTACAATTATTAAATGCTCACCTTCTTTCTAAAACCCACCTCTATGCATGAAATGTAACGAGGGCACAGTCCAGTAGCTAGGGGTGTTCTTCAAATTAAGGGTTGATGGTGATCATGAGGTTGGATAGTGAAAGCCCTTTTGAGAAGGTATGTTGATTGCATGTTTGAGAAATCGAAGGGGCATGACAAGATCAAATGGTTAACTTTTCTTCTTCCCAACTAGATATTTTATCTCTGAAATATATGTGATCAACATAAATATGACCATCTTGAAACATGCTTAAGTTATTTAAAATTTTGAAGAGAAATTGTGTCTATTACCAAATTTGTTTTAAATCCATATGATTTCGCTATCATCCACTATATCCTGTCAGTACGACACCGCTAAAACATTAGCATAGTAGTGGCCATGGTTGTTTCCAACTCTGAAATGATACATTTTATTGTGAGTGTTCCATGTAATTTCAAACTAACATTCAGGATTCAATAAGACATTTGTGTGTTATGGTCATTTTGTTTTTCCTTAAAAAAAATTATTGTAATTGTGTTATTGAAGGGTAGGTTTCTAATCAAACTTTTATTGATGAAGAGTTAATTTATTATCAAAACATCACTTATAAAGGGAAAAAATTTAAACATAACATTCCTTGAGGGAAAACATAAAACTAAAAATTAAAAAAAAAAAAATCCTAACATATGAGGATTTTAAGCGATCATGATGATTGCATGGTTTGAGAAAGAGGGTGAGGAGACTTGGGTTTGGATTAGGATCAATGAACTTCTCTAAGAGGAGGATGAGGGCGAGCGTGATTTATGGGCAGTTGTGGACAGAAAATCAAAAAAGCTCATTGATGTTGATAGAAAGGGAGAAGTATAGCATCAATGAAAAGGTAACGAATGACATAGTCTAACGAGTTAACAATTTACCCTTCATTTTTTGCACCCTCCTATCATTAGCAACCCCCATTTGGCAGACCCTCGTTGACTCACCATGGGCCACATCCCTCTTTGTCTCCATCTCCTAAACCTTCTCCATCTCCATCACAAGCTCTATTTTCCTCACGATGAGTATGATAGGACATTTTTCCTACCACCCGCCAGCTGAATTAAAACTTGCAGCTTCAACTTTCCACATTCTCATTTCTGAAATCCCCTATTTCAATTTCTAACCTACTTGACACCCCTACAACTTGACAGAGTCGAATTTTAGAGAATTTGCAACACGACATCATTGTAACCATATAAGCGAAGGTTGTCATTACCCACGCTGGAGTGCAACAATAAGACTTGTCATTGTTTGTAAATTTCGTAAGTTTTTTTTTCTCGGTCATGTTTGAATATTAGACTATGGGGAATGCATACAATGCTATGCATATTGTATGCCCTCTTGCAAAAAAATATAGAAACATGACCTTTTAGATTATTTTTCAAAGTTATGTTCAATTTATTCCATATGAAAATAGAGATTCCAAGCCCTGTAAAAATCCTTCAATACAAGAATCCATTTGATTCATGGAAACAAATAAAGATCTTAGAAACATGGACTTTTAGATTATTTTTTGGAGTTATGTTCAATTTATTCCATATGAAAATAGAGATTCCAAGGCCCGTAAAAATCCTTCAATACAAAAATCCATTTGATTCATGGAAACGGATAGAGATCTTAGAAACATGACCTTTTAGATTATTTTTCGGAGTTATGTTCAATTTATTCCATATGAAAATAGAGATTCCAAGGCCTGTAAAAATCCTTCAATACAAGAATCCATTTGTTTCATGGAAACTAATAGAGATCTTAAACTCTAGTTCTATGACATGACGCTTGCCCTAGTTCTATCACTAGATGCATATGATAGTTCCTTCTGTGAAAATAAATAAGACATTGTAAATAATGTTTAACTTACAATGCTATTAATTCTTTATTGTTCAAAAATAACTTATTGAAACTTAAAGATGACTTCAATAGCAAAAAGAAAAGATCCTGCAAAATATTCAATTTTTAAAAATTGGAAATTCACTAATAAACAAAACCATGTTTTAACAAAATGAATTTATTTATGCACTCTATTGTATTATTGTGTGCTTAATCCATGAAAATAAAAACAAATTCAATAATTTTCTGCATTCATTAGAAATCAAAATAATTTCATTATAAATAATTTTATGATGGAAAACATTTCACTAAAAATATTTTTTCCCCGCAACATTTCAAAATCTTCATTTCATAAAATAAAAATACTTTTCAATAACCTTGAGAATTATGATAAATTAAAATAAGTTTCTTAAATCTGAAATAAATCTTAAACATTATTATATACATTTCAAAATTTTCATCTCATAAAATAAAAATACTTTTCAAATAATGATAATTTAAAATAAGTTTCTTAAAACTTAGATAGATCTTAAACATTATTATATATTATTTTTATTTAAAATTCTGATTTCTTCACTTTAATCAAATAAATTTAATTTTAATTTAAAATTTTATTCCATTTTAATCAAATAAATTTAATTTTAATTCAAAATTTTATTTAATTTATAATAAAAATAAGTAATATTTATAAATTTAATTTTAATTCAAAATTTTATTTAATTTATAATAAAATAAGTAATATTTATAAATTTAACTAGCTCAAAGAAGAAAATTAATATAGCCAAGATTAGAACGAACTCTCATGAGTTCCATAGTGAAACAGGGCGTTGGACAGTTCGTAAAACACCATGGATGAAAAGAATTTGCCATCTCTATGAGAATATGAGCTCAATTTCATAATCTTTGTTGCAAGACTGACCTTCTTAGCCTTTTAAGATGCCGAAATTATAGTGAGTTCAGGAGACTTCTCTCTAAGCTTTTTGAGCATAGAAATAAAATCTTAAATCAAATTAAATAACTCTTTTCTTTAAGTCACGATTGACCAAAGATTGGTCTTAGTAAACATTAACCATCATCATCATCATCAATAAAATAAATAATATTTATAAATTTAATTTTAATTCAAAATTTTATTTCATTTATAATAAAAATAAGTAATATTTATATTGTTTTTAATAAATTTAAAAATAAAATACTTCTAAATTTTAATTTAAAATAAAAAAAATAAACAAATTTAATTTGATGTTAAGTTGTCGTTGTGTTCTTTATGAAACTGCTAAATCACTTTTGAACATAACTCATGCAAATCCAAACTGGGATTTACAGGAAAATAATAATTATTATTATTATAAAAATAATATTATATAAAAAAAGGAAATAACCGAGATAAACTTGCCTGGTAAAAAAAAATATGATATTGGTATACAAGAACATCTACTCAGTGAGAAGTGAATCGATCATCGATATTCATTGAGAGGAAAAAAAATCAGACAAATTGCTTTTGACACAGAACAGCAATAAAAAAATCTTTCAAATACATTTTGGCTTTGTGTGGATGTCACAGAAACGCATCGCCTCTGAGGCAATGGGTATTTAGTTAGAGGGTGATCCTTCCTTCAAAATGGGCACGACAATGGTGGACCAGTACTATAAAATTGGATCCGTCTCTTACACAACTTATCTTAGTCTTTAACCACATGTTTCACCGTCTCTGCAGAGCGTCAAATTTAGATTTCAAGAAAAAGCATGTGTAGAATAACTAAAAAGGGGAGAGTTTTTTTCACCTGAAGAAAGAAATATTGTGTGAACAATTTTCAAGTATATATATATAGTCTTGCCGATATTTGACCACAAAATTTGTGTAGACTAAACTTCCTATACAATTCTCTCCACTTAACAGTTAGACCTAAATTCGAGTAATTTTTATTTTCTTCAGACCACCAACAACAAAGATAACCACAAAACCTGTATAGATCGAACTTTCCCAGACCACATCTTCTAAAAACAACTTGAGCACCTATTTCTAACCGTTAGACCACATCCCATAAAGCTAACAGTAACTATTTTTATATTCTTCAGACCACATCCCATAAAAACTTGGGCAACTACTCCTAACCGTTAATCCCATAAAAACTTGAGCAACTATTTCTAACCGTTAGACCACACCCTCTATAAACTGGAGCAACTATTTCTAACCGTTAGCCCACATCCTCTAAAAACTTGAGCAACTATTTCTAACTGTTAGACCATCCTCTAAAAACATGAACAACTATTTCTATAAAGTGACCACGGGTAGGGTGCAGGGTTGGATTTGGGCATCCTTCCAATCCAGCGATTTCTTTTGCGCTGTATATCTGGCAGTGGGCCGCTAGATTGTTCCGGTTCGCAGATATCTAACTGGAGCAGGAGTCAGATTGTGGAACAGAGAAAGGCCACTCGCGGACTCCTCCCCATTCCCTTGTAGTAGTCACTTGCCGCGCCGTAAGCGAGGCTTCTCTGAGGCACCAGGTCGATTGTGTTTGGAATGAGGATGCGACTCACCTCGATTGCGTGGTGTAAGGTGGCAGAGATGTCGTCTCCCCTGTTCATTTCCTGGGTGTCAAGGATTACCCGCAAACCCCAGCTGGCGTGGGCGTGGTAGAGATGATCGACAAACCCCTTCCTCACATCGCTGGTCCTTTGAAGCTCAGAAACACGTCGTATGCTTTGGATTGCAATTCAAGAAATTGACTCTCCAACAATTCTATGGAAAGGAGGAGACGCACACGCTTCCTCCCCATATACACAAATATGAATATGAAGATTGGGGGAGCAGGCAAGCAGGGGAAAAGATGGAGCGATGGGTGGGCGATCATCTTGATTGCATGCTCTGAGAAAGAGGGCGAGAAGTCTTGGGCTTGGATCAGGATCTCTGATATTCTCTGATATTTTCTAAAAGAAGGGAGAGGGTGAGCTTCATTTATGGGCGGGTGTGGTGGACGGAAAACCAAAAGAGCGCTTTGCCGTTGACGAAAAACGAGAAGGATAAGGTCGAGAAAAAATGAAACGGGGCCGGTGACGGAGACGTAAAGTTAAAGGCGGTGGGTGCCGCACTAAAAATGAGAAGAATGGGGTCCACCAAAATGGGAAAGGAGCAGTTGAGGAGAAAGTGGCATCTTTTGCTATAATGTAATTATTAAACAGTTTTTCGGTACCAAGATTGATAAAGCATGATTGCTATGGGTTAATATATTAATGTTTTATATATTTGTTTTAAGATATTCCGGCCTCTCTTTTTCGGTGTAACAGTAATAGGTTGAATTAAACTTTTCCTTTCCTTTTCAATAATCTTTCACATGGATTAATGTGCGCGCATTATGGACGAAGATGATCCGTGTTGATGAGAGAGGAACCAATAATAAAACAGTGTAGTTTTTGGGTGTTTTTTTTTTAAATCATTTTACTCCCGTCAATTGCGTGAGTTTGAGTTAATAAAACAGTGTAGTTTTTGGGAGGTTTTTTTTTAATCATTTCACTCCCGTCAATTGAGTGAGTTTGACTTTTGAGCGAGTTTGAGTTGTGATGGATAATGTAAAAATAAAATAATTTGTTTATATTTTTTTTTAAGGGGTAGTATAATTAGGTTTTAGATTTTTCAAAAAAATTATGGAAATCTTGATAAGATTTTGTTTAAGTTAGTTGTGATGTTGAATCTATTTCCATCAAGTTAGTTAGTTGTGATGTTGAATCTATGCTTTCTTCATAGTGTTTGATAGGGAGCAAACACTTAGTCTCAGCCACACCACCACAATCATTAATTCAGATGGAAGATTTATCATTGCATTGCACTCTTGTTGAGAATGATGCTCAAAGAGTTACAAAGGAATTTATTTATTTATTTTGGGTGCCTCTAACCATTGCACTCTCGTAGAGAATGATGCCCAACTAGTTACAAAGGAAAGTTTTTATTTTGGGTATCAGTATTAGGTTAGATTCAAAAGGTTATACATGAACAAACCTAAACAAACTTATAAGATAAAAAGTGGTAGTAAGTATGGAGGCCTTGCAAAGAAGAAAATTTTAGGCCAAATGCAATTACCATCATGCCTATACAATGAAAATTGTGGGTTCCACGTCATAGAGAAGAGACTATTTTCCATCCTTGGCAGTTGCCTTGGCATTGTGCTAAGTATTGCCTTCCCGCCTTGTGCTAAGTATTTCCTTCCTGCAGAAAATGTGCTTGTGCATAAGAGTCATACTGTCAGAACCATGGCCATTTCCTCCTTAAAGCAATCCGCAAACTTGGGATCCAATACTTCAAGCAATTCATTATTTTTCTCTATTTTATTGCACATCCACTTCACAATATCTTTGTTCTCTCCAAATTCTAGATCTATTGGTTGTCTTCCTGTCACCAGCTCCAAGATCATTAATCCAAAAGTATAGACAAAACTTTTTGCATTCACTTTGAGTGTGTAGGCATAGTCTCCACAATGCAAGACATAAATTTGTCAAAAAAATTGCAAAATTAAATCAAAATCTAAAAGAAATCCAAATTACCACTAATATTGGCTTTCTATTCAATTTGCAAAGATAGTTCGACAAAACCAATTCAAATAAAAACAAACAAATTCAACAAGAGTTGATAAAATGATCACATAATAAGAAACAACATTCTCTGAAAAATAAAGGTCAAAAATTTATGAGACGCAAGACATTGCGCACCAATACTCATGGAGACCCAACTGGGCTAAACAAATTGAATATCAATGTATAAAACAATCACATAATAAAAAAAAAACATTCTCTACCATAAAAAATAAATAAATAAATAAAAATAAATAAATAGTGTAAGAATTGTATTAAAAATAAGCACTTCCCACCACTGTTCACCAAATCCCAATTGTAGTATTGGAATTTTGCAACATTTTAATAAAATATTCATGTTTTTACCTATAAATTATTTTTCTAATTGCAATCCTGCTAAAAAATTTCTCTAAGGACGTGATAAACACTAATAATACATTAACAAAAAAAGAACAATATAAGAGAGTCTTGAAGTTATAAAGAAGTGTAATAGATGGAAAAATATTAGGGTTGAAAATTGAGAAGGATCAAAAAGAATTTTGGTAACAAGAAGAATCGATTTTAAAATTTAGTGGTATCAATGTCTGATTTTTATTTTTCTTTTTCGTAAAAGGATGTTTAGTAATTATCTCTTTACATATAACTAGGTGGATCATTTTGTGGACAAAAATGATGTTCATATAATTTTAAAATATTTTTTTTTCTTTACTTTTTTTCTCAACAAAAATTATGCTTATGGAATTTATATGTGCCTACACAAATAGGCTAAGTGATTGTGACCAGGAACATACATTGATATTATAATTATGCTTATGGAATTTATATGTGCGTACACGAATAGGCTAAGTGATTGTGACCAGAAACATACATTGATATTATAGCAGCTTCCGACTAATAACTTACTTTACATGAGTGGATTCATCACACACAACAATATCAAGCAACACAAATATAGAGTAGCATCTTAATAATTTGGTTCAACATCACTATCATCGCACACAATTATAACAAGAAACTAGGATAAAAGAAAAATATCCCAAATTATAGGGAGTGGAATCGTACAAAAACATTTAATTGATTGTTGTTGATCCCTCTTTAACACACCCTAACAAAAACAGGGTTGGGTTAAGATGGATAGTGGGATCTGGGCATAGCGTTGATTGTGGGTTAAGATGGGTAATTGGATCTCAACGTAGTGTTGTGTTGATTGTCAATCCCGAGGATTAAGATGGATAGATGGATCTGCACACAATGTTTATTATGGATCCCGTATTTGGGCTCTAAAATAGAAAAACACTGGAAATCATTTAAAGCATACACCAAGCCTTGTGAAACCATAATAAAATTAATTTTTGAAAAAAAAAAATTAATCACATGCAAGGTAATAAACAGATAAACATCCATATCATCCTAGAAAATAGGAAAATAAATCTATCTGAAATTCATACATAGAGGTTAACATTAAAATCGTGTACAAGAAGCCAACCATTTTCGATGTAAAGTAATAGTATTTCATGAAGGAGGATAATAAGAAAGCCAACCATTTTCGATGTAAAGTAATAGTATTTCATGAAGGAGGATAATAAGAAAGATCATGACTCAGGAAAAAGAGTGGCTAATTGTCTACTTAATTAGTTAAATAATCTATTTTTGATTTGCTCACTTGACAAAGGGTGGCAACTACCAACATTAAATACTGATTATTTCAAAATTAATATTGAGGTGATCTATTAATTAATAGCATAACAATAATAATGGCGATATAGATTGGAGGAGCTCTAAAATCATTATATAGCACTGATAAAAAAGATGAGAATTATTGGGAACTGAAGGAATTCGATGAAGAAAATTTCAGGTGAAATTTTCAACGTAGATGCTTGAGGCCATTAGCAATGTGATAAGCTTCTTAGTGTCAGGATTTTCAATTTTCAAATTTATGAGGGATACAACATCAAGATGCAACTCTTTTAAGCTAATATCTAACAAATTTAACTTTTCCAAAAACAGATTAAGTCCAACTTTTTGAGGCAATAATTACTTCTGGAGACAACTTAAGAGATCTAAAAATTTAAGCCAAGTCAGATTCCAAGTGTTTCAGTGCATTGTTACCAAGTAAGATTCCTAACGTATTTGTCATTTTTATGCCACTGATAAGCGCCATTCAGTGCTAGAATCCTTCAGTCCCTGGTAAAATCCCTCTCCAATTAGAGGAAACTCCACGTCGCTTGGCATAGAATTCACATACCTACTCCTCGGACCTGCTCGGACCTGCCACTGCTCTAAGTGTCCTTGCAACCTTCAAACATTGTCTCCCCAGATCCTCGAACAATTTTTAAACTCCTAAAAAACTTGAAATCCCATCTCAAGGAAAGCAAGTGGACTCACAAACAAAAGAAACATACCGTTTTTCTGGTTAGTTTTGTCATTGATGGGAGGGTGAAACATTTCGAATCCTTCCATTGGAATTAGGGGGAGACGACGCCTTTGCTACAAAAATAAATCTAAAGCGATTGTAGAAAATTTTGTGATGGATGGGGCTAATGATGTCGCCTCATGAACCTTCTTCAAGAATGATGTATATGCAAGAAATACGGCGAATCAAGAAACGAAAAAATAGACATTTAAAACAATGATACATTCAGAAAACCCTACCTTAGCATATACTTTCCATTATGCATGTATGTATCAGGTGTGGGTGGTTTCTTTATACCAAAATTAGAATACAACTAATTCAGGGAGCCACATATCAATAGGGGTGGTGGCATAGTTGGTTAGCGCGTAGGTCTCATAGCTTACCTGAGAAATCTTAAAGTCAAGAGTTCACAATTTGAAGCACCCTCTCTATGTTTCTTGCCATCTATAGAATCTCTCATTGTCTCTTCATCATTAGGCTATAATTCTTGTTCTTGGCAAATGACACCGGCATCTCCCCAGATGCTATCGGAGGAGGAGGAGGAGGAGCAAGAGTCAAGGAATTGTTGTCATTGGCGTTGTCATCTCTTTGTTGCATGCTAAGGTCAAGGAATCGTCAACACTTTTTCTTGGAAAAAAACATTCGGTAAGACTCTGGCATCAAGCCCGTGTTCCCTCAGCCCCTGTAGAGCCCGTGGTGCATTGTTTTGAGCAAGCTTGGAATTGAATGGTGTGGTGAACGTGGATGCGTTGTTGATGGTCAAAATTGTGGTACGTTATTTGAGGTATGTTGGTTGTCCATTGTATGGTGCATAAATGGTATGCATTGGTGCTTTTGAAATCTTTGAATGTTGGTTGAAATCTTGGTATGCATGAGCCATGTGGTATATGGTGCAACCGGTTTATGGTATGCTATTTGTTCCGTGTTGTGTTGGAATGAGGAAAGGAACAAGATTTTCATGAATGGTGTGCCATGAATGCTAATATTGCTTACTTCTAGTGAGCTTGGAGGTGTGGTAGTGCATAGCACAAAGTTAGAACTAGTGTTGCAGAGTCGTGATGCAACAAACGAGTTGAATGGTAAAGATGAGTACTGGTTATAAAGCTAAGTTGTGTTGGCTCATGAACTCTTGACACTTTGGGTGTCTGTCATTTATTTTTTTGGTGTGTCCACTTGCCTGCAACACAAACTAAAAACCAGATCTTCCACCGACCATGGACATCATGTATTCATTCTAATAGATGAAGACAACCTTAAAGCTCTATTTTTGAATCTGGATAAAATCCTACACCCTGTGTTTGTTTGAAGTCGTTGAAAAATTACTCAAATTAGTGAAGTATTAGACTTATTAAAGACTTTCATACATTATACTCTTCATGATAAAATCGATCAACAACTAAAAAAAATTCATTGTGAGCCGGACCTTGTATTATTTTAAAAAGGATAGCACCTTGTTGTTATTCTTGATATCCAAATTTTGTTGTTATTCTTGATGTCCAGGTTCTGCACTACACTTACATTTGGTGTTGATAATAGCCCTTCTGTAAGTTCTGTTGACACTCTTAGCCCTGGTGTAACATTTAGATACATCTTCCTTTAGCAAAGGGAGTACTCTTTTATTCTCTTTTAGGAGCACATTTAGATATATGAATTTAAACTTTTGACAATGGCCAGACTAAATGGGTTTTTAGAGCTATTAAGCACACTAATGGAGTCTACTGCTGACAACACAGTTAAAATCAACAAAGACACTCTCTTTGATATTCAGACTTGCTTGCATCATCCATAAGAAAAGATTGATTTTCTGCAACTAGGATCTCAGCTACAGTGAGATGAGTTACAATAAAAGAGTTGTCATTCCGAAATTTTTTTTGTTCACAACATGGAGACAAACTTTCATTAACAAAAAGAAATTGTTCAACCCAGTACAAGAGAATATTTGCATGCAGAAGCAAACATCCATCCTGCAATTCCCAAGCCCATCTTTAGACCTTGGGAAGAGCTTGTCCATAAAAAGCACAAAAAATGTCTTGGATATGACAAGGATTTGTCATTTCATATTCCAGACTACTCCAAGCCCATAAAATTTCAGAGTGTCAGATTTCTTCATGATAGCTCACCTTCAATTATTCTAGATTCTGCTCCTCTTCCACAACAACAACAACATATTGTAAAATGCCAACACTGTGATCGAGTTGGCCATATGAAAGATCATTGTTTCAATATTCACCCATGCAAGCATTGTGGTCGGCACACCCATTCTTCACACATATGCTTTAGAAATAAGCCTCCTGCAAGAACAAAGATTCATCTTGGATGGATCGCTTCTTGGCAATGGGCATCGACAACCAAGAAGATGTTTAAGTCATATGATATAATTTCTTCTAGAATATTGAACAATCTTGCAGTTGAGTTTTCACCATCATCTCACCTTGTATCTAACAGGGGGGGAAATGGTGGTCATCTACAATATTCAAAGCCACATCAAGTGAGCCTCAGCCACAACCTATCATTCCAGATTCAGAGTTGTAGCCAGAGACACAGCAGTTCAAGTGAGCCTCAGCCACAACCTGTCATTTAGGATTCAAAGTTGTAGTCAGAGACACAGATGCCCATGAGCATACCTTTGGTTGGTGATTAGCCTTAAACCATCTATGCGAGGTTGATATTCTTCCTCTTCAAAGAATTCAAGACACTTCCTCTAGCAGAAGACTTCAACTTCTTGCCAATTTTGGAAGAGTTACAGGAAATGCATCAAGCAGTCCAAAGTGTTCCATGTAATTTCAAACTAACATTCAAGATTCAATAAGACATTTGTGTGTTATGGTCATTTTGTTTTTTCCTCTAATTTTTTATTATAACTGTGTTATTGAAGGGTAATTTTTTAATCAAAATTTTATTAATGAAAAGTTAATTTATTATCAAAACATCACTTATAAAGGGAAAAATTGTAAACATATCATTTCTTAAGGGGAAACATAAAACTAAAAATGTAATAAAAATAATCCAAACATATGAAGATGTTAGGCGATCATGATGATTGCATGGTCTGAGAAAGAGGGTGAGGAGGCTTGGGTTTGGATTAATATCAATGAACTTCTTTGAGAGGAGGATGAGGACGAACGTGATTTATGGGAAGTTGTGAGCAGAAAATCAAAAGAGCTCATTAATGTTGATAGAAAGGGAGAAGGATAGCATCAATGAAAATGAAACAAATGACATAGTCTAATGAGTCAACAATTTACCCTACATTTTTTGCACCCTCCAGTCGTCGACGACTCAGGGACCCTCGTTGACTCGCCATGGGCCACATCCCTCTTTGTCTCCGGCTCGCAAACCTTCTCCATCTCCGTCATAGGCTTTGTTTGCCTCACGACAAGTAGAATAGGACATTTTTGCTACCACTCGCAAGCAGAATGAAAAATTGTTGCTTTAGCTTTCCATATTCTCATTTCTGAAATCCCCTGTATCAATGTCTAACCTACTTGACACACCCACACATTAACAAAGTTAAATTTTGGAGAAGCTGCGACCCGACATCATTGTAACCAGATTAGCGAAGGTTGTTGTTGCCCACACTAGAGTGCAACAATATGTTTTGTTGTTGTTTGTTATTTTCATTATTTGTAAATATTGTAAGTTTTTGTTTGAATATTAGACTATGGGTAACACATAAAATACTATGCATATTGTGCCCCCTTATGCAAAAAATATAGAAACAAGACCTTTTAGATTTTTTTCAGAGTTATGTTCAATTTATTCCATATGAAAATAGAGATTCCAAGGCCTATAAAAATCCTTCAATACAGGAATCCATTTGATTCATGGAAACAAATAAAGATCTTAAACTCTAGTTCTGAGGATGAATCACATTAAATGGTTCGAAACGTCGACCAAATCCTAATGATGTGATTAATCCGAAAGACATTTATCTACATTATAAATCACAAAAGTCTTAGATCTAACTCTAGTTCTATGAGGCACCATAGTTTTATAACTAAATGCAAATGATAGTTCATTATGTGAAAATAAATAAGTCATCGTAAATAATGTTTAGCTTAGAATGCCATTAATTCTTGTTGTTCAAAAACAACTTGTTGCAACTTGAGGATGACTTCCCTAGCAAAAATAAGAGATCCTTGCAAAATATTCAATTTTCAAGAATGAGAAATTCACTAATAAAAAAACCATGTTTTAACAAAATTAATTTCCTTAAAAGCTCAATCTATGAAAATAAAAATAAATTCAATAATTTTCCCCTAGTTTATAATGAAATGCATTTCATTAGAAATAAAAATATTTCATTATAAATAATTTGAACATTTCATTATAAATATTTTTTCCTTGCACTTCAAAATCTTCATTTAATGAAATAAAAATACTTTTAGATATCTTTGAGAATAATGATAAATTAAAATAGGTTCTTAAAATTGAGATAAACTTTAAACATTATTATATATTATTAATGTGATTAATCCCAAAAACATTTATCTACATTATAAATCACAAAAGCCTGAGATCTAACATATATTATTTTAATTTAAAATTCTGATTTTCACTTTAATCCAATAGATTTAAATTTAATTTATAATAATAATAAAAAAAATATTTTATATAATTTTTAATAAATTTAGATTTTTTTTTTTAATTACACCGAAGGTGTTCTCTTTGCTGGCTTTGGCTAGGAAACACTGTTCATCTTAGCCAATCCCAGCAATCCACATCTGCTCAAGATTCGCCCTTCTGCCCTGTCAAAATTTGACACTTGGCAGGCATCCTACCTCCTGTTGTCCAATCCTTGACTTGCCCGTGCTGCTGTCATCTCGTTCGCATGCTGTCATCTCGCCTCCCGGGAGTTGGAAGACACGCCTTTGGTGTCCTTCATCACTTTTTAATGAACAAGTACTAGTTTTAATTTAAAATAAAAATAAATAAATTTAATTTAATATTAAATTGTCCTCTTTATGAAACTGCTAAATCACTTCTTAAAATGGCTGATGCAAATCCAAACTAGATTTACCAATAAAATAATAATAATTATATCTGTGATATTTTCTGAGAAGACACTGAGGGCGAAACGAGAAGGATAGGGTCGAGGAAAAAGGAAACGGGGCCGGTGACGTAGACATAAAGTTAAAGGCGTTGGGTGATGCAAGAAAAATGAGAAGAGTGGGGTCGACCAAAATGGAAAAGGAGTAGTTGAGGAGAAAGTGGCATCTTTGCTCTGCGTTCATAATGTATTTATTAAACATTTTTTTGGTACCAAGATGATAAAGCATAATTTCTGTGGGTTAAGATATTAATGTTTTATATATTTGTTTTAAGATATTCTAGCCTCTCTTTCTCGGTGTAACAGTAATAGGTTGAATTAAAATTTTCCTTTCCTTTTCAAGAATCTTTCACATGGATGAATGTGCGCACATTATGTATGAAGATGATCCGTGTTGATGAGAGGAACCAATAGTAAAACAATGTAGTTTTTGGACCTTTTCTTTTAAATAATTTTACTCCCGTCAATTGTGTGAGATTGAGTTAATAAAACAGTGTAGTTTTTGGGTGTGTTTTTTTTAAATCATTTTATTTCACTCAATTGAGTGAGTTTCAGGTAATGTAAAAATAAAATAATTTATTTATATTTTTAGATTTTTAGTATAATTAGTTTTTAAATTAGTTGTCAAATTTCAAGATTTTGAATATTTTAATAGATTTTGATGGTGTTGAATCTATTTTCACTATAAAAATATGATCCAAACATTTCTATTTTCAAATTTTTTAAAAAACAAATTGTCTTATTTTTAAAAATTCATTTTAAATAATAAAAAATGACAATTAAATGATATAGTGTCTTTTACACTTGGACAAATGATTCACGCTGTAACATACATCGTTAACTTCACATGGAAATGTAAGGAGATAAAAATTTTTATACAAGTTACTCATGCGTAACTAACCATTCACCATTAAATATTCCTTACTCATCATTACATAGAATGTTTTCCATTTCATAGTGTAACTTTAGATTAAGAATAGTAAGCTCCTTAACCATTAACAACCTCCATTACAGTACATTAACATAATATTGTATGATGTAACCTTCGATTCATTTTATTACTCATATAGTCATCATATACTTACCATTATGAACATCATAACAAGAAATGAATCAACATCATCAATTTGACACAATAATCAATCACATCATTGAACACCAATATATCCTGGAAACACGGTAGGGTGAAAACCAGCAAACGTTTAATTTTATTATTAAACGCTCGTGAGGGTGTTTAGCCCATCACTCAATGGCTTATAAGGGAGACCATCCCTTAACCATCGTTTATATAATCTTACAAGGAAATATACAAATATCTAGCTTAAAGCCATTACAATAAATATGCTACCATTTACCCTCTGGTCTTCATATCTTCATATATTGATGGCATGGATGTACCTACAATGGACCATCGTACATTGGACCTTCTTGCAACTCACACTCATCGTATGAACATTAATCATTTACCTGCCACCAGGACAAGCATAATTTTCCTTTGTACATGACAAACATAATATTCCTTTGTACATGTCACCATCATTCCCTGCTATGATGCCTTCAACATAAAATGATGTCAAGATTCATAAAGTATTAATCAATCATTTCACATATTTGTATTATAGTAGTTTCTCCATCTACTCATGTATATTCATGACAAGCATGTAAAGTTCCTTGACATTCTCCCTTTAACAACACATACCTCATATGTGCTAGTTACAAGTCATTACAATAACTAATGTTTCCGTCGCATAAGCACACATTCCTACAAGAGAATGGCTACATCTCCCAAGCTTTTCTTTAAAATAAACTTATACATCAGTTAAGATATTTATGCATGTGATTTACATAAATTTAATCAAAATAACTAACCCTTAAGCTATTAATTTTAGTGCATGGAATGCAAGCTAACATAACCAATTTTGCCCCCATGCATGCAAATGCATATCGATTCCAAAAGAGTCTCCTTAAAGGTGTGCTTACACAACGAAGCACATAACCTCATTCACAAGTCTTCCCAAAGAAAATCTCAACACAAGTGAGCATGTAAACATATGTTTTATTTTCTGTAAAACTATGCAATTAAAAATATAAATACATGTCTTCTTTTGCAAAGAATATACTAAACAATCATTTCCAATATAGTTTAGCTCCACATTCTATCTTTCCCACCTACAAATCTCTATATTCTTTCCAATGAAAGTTATTACTTATGTTGCATGCCTAAGCATGATCTTCTTCCAAAAGGAATTAACATCATAATCATGGTAATATAAAAGTAATCACTTAGTTTGTTCATC
The DNA here is from genome assembly GCA_034641835.2 of Pinus albicaulis. Lineage (NCBI taxonomy): Eukaryota > Viridiplantae > Streptophyta > Pinopsida > Pinales > Pinaceae > Pinus > Pinus albicaulis. Next base: position 170,808,675 of record CM076584.1, read on the forward strand.
TAAAGGAATACAACTGATTAGTTCCTTTAACCATGAATTTATTAAATAACTTAACTTTACCAACACCATAGTAATCTATTCATGGGTTTATTAAATAACTAATATTTGCAAACACCATGGTAATCTACCCATGGTTTTATGAAATAATTAATCTCCATCAACACCATGGAAAAACTACTCATGGATTTATAAAGCTATCCATGGATTTATTAATTCATTGATCTTTACCAATACCATGGTAACCTACCCATGGATTTATGAAACTATCCATGGACTTACTAATTCGTTAGTTTTTTCCATGTAAGGTTTTTCTTTCTTAGAAAGTTACTTGTCTTTATGCAAGTACCAATAACAATAATAACTATATTTTTGTTTTACCAAACAAATATTAATTCCATATTTGGTCAAACTGTTAGCAAGGAATTTTGGCATAATAAGACAAGGAGAGAGTTCGATAAGATTGAGCACAATAAATATTTCTATGTCTCCAATGAATATCCAATCCAATCTGGATTATGAAACTGATGAAAAACACGAATTCTCTATATGATGAGTTTCAACAGAAAATAAAGGATAATGACCGGCCTTATCATTTTCCACACGCAATAAACATATGTAATATTTCAGAGAAAGACTAAGTTTAATTACTTATCTTTACTTTCATCGGTTCGTCGAAGTCCATCACTCTCGGTTCCATGTTGATTGCCATACTGATTTGCAATGGCAGTCTCCCAGCCATTACCCACAGCCTCCTCCTTGCACAGTATAACTAGTGCGATGACGATTACATCACTGAGAGATTAACTCAATAGAAGCAGTCCATGCGTGCATAGAACTGTCCGTTTGAGAGAGCTTCTAATTTTGAAAACCAGAGTATGTCGTGGCTATCAGGACCTGCAATATGATGTTATGATCACATTACAAAATAGGAGAGTCTCCTTTTTTAATCTAGCAAAGTCGTCCACAGAAATTCCAACCCCCCCCCCTGGACTCGTAGAGCCACTCCCGTAAATAATGAATAACCATTCAGAAATTCATTTTACATCAACTGATTCTTGATTTTCTTGATACAACTGTTTTGGTAAAAAAAATATATCTACCATTTGAATTCACATGAGAGGTCCGTTACATACTCCCCCCCTTAAGAGAACACCGTCCTCGGTGTGCTTCTCTCACTGAAATTTAAACTTATACTCATGATATAATGATATAAACAACCCAAAGGGGTCCTTCCTCTCACAATGAAACACTTTCGTTTCCTTAAATGCCATTAATTGAAACAATTAATGTTTTTATCCATATTCATAAGCATGTATAGCACAAAGAATATTTCATTTTTATTCCTTATTCAATTCATAAAAATATAGAAAAATCTCTATACGAACTTACCAATTACTATTGGAAGAAATGATGGCTTTTACGCAAGCTCTCATAGAATGGTTGAACACACATCAATACTTCCTGGAAAGAGCCTGTAATGTATGACTAACCATTCAATCACATTAGTCACATAGTTTCAATCAAATGAAAATACTTGCCACTTGCAATATCAAGAGATGTTTTAATCAAAGTATTTCCATAAGTACTCAGAGAGCACCGACTCTCTAATCAATGCATCACGTGCACACTGTCTTAGCTCTTGCTAAAGACATCCAGATAGTCAATCTTTCCACACTAAAAATTCTTTATACTTATCTAGAAATTTTTTTTTTCAAGCTGTGGTCCTCCCAACCATCAAGGGAGGCTATTACATCCTCCACTTGCCCCTAGCTCCAGAATCTGGATAGTGCCACGGGTTAACAGCGGATTCCTCTGCTGTGACCTCGGGATGGCCAATCCAGTCACACTCAGATATTTTTGGCTTTACAAGGGTTGCTGTAAGCTATTTTCAACTAGTCCCAACCAGCTCTAGAAAATACTCCCCCTTTACCAATTTCATAGAACGCCTACTCCTCCCCTGGGATCCAACTTTATCCTCAGAGGAGTAGGTAACTGCCTTTCCAACTGTCCCCAACCACTTCCTATTCTTGGAAACATTTTTACCATCAGCTTAAAAAGGTTTTATTTTCATTAATTAATTCTAGTAAATTAAATAATTTGCTTTATCAACAGTGATGTTTTAAGTTTTTCTTTCCCGATAAAAGAAAACTAAACAAATTGTCTTTAACTAGTTAATACTAGTTAACTTTAATGAAGATGTCATAACTTCCCCCTGGAAGTAACATACATGTGTTGTATATTAAAACATGATACTTTAACGTTTACTGTTGCAATTCACATTGCAATGTTTGTGATGCTTTATTTTCACAGATTTTCTGTTTCCATTAAGCTACCCATGCTTACTATAAGAAACAATGCTAATCGTAAATATGCATTTTTCAAGCACATATTATCTTAAGCAAACATTTCCAATTCCCATAAGGTTATGTTCCAACAGACTGACATACGAAGTAATTATCATAATCACTTGTGCACAACTTTCAAATAGCTTTAGTCAAATCGATTCGTGCATATAACTTTCATTAGTTATTCATTCATAACTAGTCAATTCTATTAATAGTTTTAATGTATCCATGATGACTCATGCAAACACTAGTCAGTCAAATAGTCATTTAGTTAAGTTTCACAACTTGAACCATCAAGAGGTTTTATTCGATTTAATTTTAACACTTTATCATCTTATATAAGGACTTTCCTCATTTTTTTTTTTTGCATTCATGCATTAGTTTCACACACCATCACTATACATATTCATATTTTTAAAGTAGTGCATGGTAATTTAGAAATTTTATTGCATGCAAAAACAATTGCTTCTTTTCAAACTCAAATGAAAAGTAACTATTTTTCTTTCATGCTTTTTATACTTTCTTTCCTAAAGAAATAAAGCATAATACACACATTAATCTCATATGCATATTCTTATCTGGAAAAAGTATATTATAATAGCATGTACCTTTTTAAGAATTCTCTTAAATAGAAGCTATTCTCATGCAATGTCATGTATATAACAATTCTTTTTTCTTTTTCTTTTTTTAAAGGAGATCAACATGCATATGAATAGACTTCTTAAAATAAAATAACATAAAATACTTATCTTTATTTCATTTGAAGAACTTCTCTCCCTCCTGCAGTACTCATCCCCATTAAGAAATTCACATTTCTCCTCTACAACAATGCTTTCTTTTAGCAGCATTGACAAGATTTTTTATTTTTTTTTAGCATGATTAGATAAAACCTTAATCAATAAATAATCAATCTTTGAGTGATCCTTTAACACCTATTCATATGCATGAATACAATGTCACAACATGCTTTCTTCTAACATCTCTACATTAGTGTGAGTAACTAATTATCAATTCATGTTACTCCCACATTATTATGACATTTTTCACACACACACATTCGTACAAGACAAATCACTATATCTGTTAAGAAATTCCTTTAATGGAAAATGACACAATGTGCATTCGATTTACTTAAACTTTTACAAAATACCCACCACTTCAGCTTTTGCCTTTGGAGCATGCAAATATAATAAAGCTAACACATTGGTTGTAGTTTCTAAGCATACAATGCATAAAGATTCTAATCTTAATTTTCTAACAGAGTACTTAACATAATTGCGTAGGCAAACTCATGATTCCTCTTCAAGGACATATAACATAATAGGCATGCAAAGAACCTTATTCCTTTATGATTCTACATGCAAGTTGCTCATGCTTGGCTTCCAAGAATTTACCATAGATAGCCTCTTTTATGCATAAAAACTACGCAATACTAACAAGGTTAACTTAACCTTTAATATACCTAAATCAAGAAGTTGAAATAATCCATCTAGCAATGTAGTATATTCAAGAGGTTATTCTCTTTAGCCTATATTTATTTTCAAGAAAAGAACTTGGATTCCTTATCATTTAACACACAAGTACGGAATCCCTTTTTAAAAGAAATCAATATTCATATCTTTTCTTAAATAAGATATATATAAAGGCAAGCAAGTTTACTTATTTATGTTTTACTACTGCTCACACCTTTCAAGATACATACTAGTAATCTTTGCAAGAACTCACATGGGTTCTTCTTAGCAAAACTAGCATAGTATTTTGGTCTTTTACCATGGTATATATTTCTAAAAGATTATCATATTAGCAATGCTTTATTACTTTCCAAAAGAACTAACACAATCTTGCATCTTAAGTAGAACCACGTTTTACTCTATATTTGTCTCTTTTAGTTGCAAGATTCACATGCAAGAATTATTTTCAAAATATACATATATCTCTCCCAAAAAAAATTCAAATGTATATTAGTTAAATTTTCAAGCACACACATGTTTCTTTTTCAAGAAACCAAATTCCCAATTCCTTTCAAGGAAACTTCAACACAACAATAGAAGTTTTATGTACATGGAAAATACATATCCTTTTTAAAGAAACTCTAACTCAACAATTATTTACTTTGTAAGCAGTGTATTTTCCATAAATGCAATAACTATTACTTTCAAGACAAGAAAGATATTAATACTTATCTCTTGAAACTCATTCTTCAACCTGGATTAGAGATGCGATGCCTTCCTTCACATACGTGTGTTTCATCTCCGATATCTTTATTTCCTCTTAACAAATCCCAAAGGCGCCAATGTTGCAACCTTTAGCTCTGATACCACTTGTAACATACAACGTTAACTTCACATGGAAATGTAAGGAGATAAATTTTTTTATACAAGTTACTCAAGGGTAACTAACCATTCACCATTAAATATTCCTTACTCATCATTACATAGAATGTTTTCCATTTCATAGTGTAACTTTAGATTAAGAATAGTAAGCTCCTTAACCATTAACAACCTCCATTACAGTACATTAACATAATACTGTATGATGTAACCTTCCATTCATTTCATTACTCATATAGTCATCACATACTTACCATTATGAACATCATAACAAGAAAGGAATCAACATCATCAACTTGACACAATAATCAATCACATCATTGAACACCAATATACCCTAGAAACCCAGTAGGGTGAAAACTAGCAAACGTTTAATTTTATTATTAAACGCTCGTGAGGGTGTTCAGCCCATCACTCAATGGCTTATAAGGGAGACCATCCCTTAACCATCGTTTATATAATCTTACAAGGAAATATACAAATATATAGCTTAAAGCCATTACAATAAATATGCTACCATTTACCCTCTGGTCTTCATATCTTCATATCTTTATGGCATGGATGTACCTAGAATGGACCATCGTACATTGGACCTTCTTGCAACTCGCACTCATTTGTATGAACATTAATAATTTACCTGCCACCAAGACAAGCATAATTTTCCTTTGTACATGACAAGCATAATATTCCTTTGTACATGTCACCATCATTCCCTGCTATGATGCCTTCAACATAAAATGATGTCAAGATTCATAAAGTATTAATCAATCATTTCACATATCTGTACTATAGTAGTTTCTCCATCTGCTCATGTATATTCATGAAAAGCAAGTGAAGTACCTTGACATTCTCCCTTTAAAAACACATACCTCATATGTGCTGGTTGTAAGTCATCACAATAACTAATGTTTCCGTCACATAAGCACACATTCCTACAAGACAATGGCTACATCTCCCAAGTTTTTCTTTAAAATAAACTGATACATCAATTAAGATATTTATGCATGTGATTTACATAAATTTAATCCAAATAGCTAACCCTTAAGCTATTACTTTTAGTGCATGGAATGCAAGCTAACATAAAAAATGTTTCTCCCATGCCTGCAAATGCATATTGATTCCAAAAGAATCTCCATGAAGGAGTGCTTACACAAAAAAGCACATAACCTCCTTCACGAGTCTTCCCAAAGAAAATCTCAATGCTAGTGAGCATGTAAACATATGTTTTCTTTTTGTAGAAATTATGCAGTTAAGAATATAAATACATGTCTTCTTTTCCAAAGATTGTACTAAACAATCATATTCAATGTAGTTTAATATTACAAGCTATCTTTCTACATACAAATATGTATATTATTTTTCAATAAAAGATAATACATATGTTGCATGCTTATGCATGATCTTCCTCCAAAAGGAATTAACATTATAATCATGATAATATAAAAATAATCACTTAGTTTGTTCATCTAAACGAATATAACTGATTAGTTCCTTTAACCATGAATTTATTAAATAACTTAACTTTACCAACACCATGGTAAACAATCCATAGATTTATTGATTCACTAATATTTGCAAACACCATGGTAATCTACCCATGGTTTTATGAGATAATTAATCTTTGTCAACACCATGGAAAACTATCCATGGTTTTATAAAACTATCCATGAATTTATTAACTCATTGGTCTTTACCAATACCATGGTAAACTACCCATGGATTTGTGAAACTATCCATGGACTTACTAATTCATTAGTCTTTTGCATGTAAGGTTCTTCTTTCTTAGAAGGTTGCATGTTTTTATGCAAATAACAATAACAATAATAACTATATCTTTGTTTTACTAAACAAACATTAATTTCATATTTGGTCAAACCGTTAGCAAGGAGTTTTGGCATAATAAGACAAGGAGAGCGTTCGATAAGATTGAGCACAATAAATATTTCTATCTCCGATGAATATCCAATCCAATTCGGATTATGAAATTTATGAAAAACATGAATTCTCTATATAATGAGTTTCAACAGCGAATAAAGGATAACGATCGGCCTTATCATTTTCCACACACAATAAACATATATAATATTCAGAGAAAGATCAAGTTTAGTTACTTATCTTTACTTTCATCGATTTGTCGAAGTCCATCACTCTCGATTCCATGTTGATTTCCATACTGATTTGTAATGGCAGTCTCCCAACCATTACCCACAACCTACTCCTTGCACAGTATAACTGGTGCGATGCCAGAGATTAACTCAACAGAAGTAGTCCATGCGCGCATAGAGCTGACTAGTTTGAGAGAGCTTCAAATTTTAAAACCGAGTATGTCGTGGCTATCGGGACTTGCAATGATGTTATGATCACATCCACAAAGTAGGAGAGTCTCCTTTTCAAAAACACAAGGTGACAAAGTCGTCACAAAAAATTAGCTCCCCCCCCTCGACCATTAGAGAGCCACTCCAGTAAACGTAGGAATAACCATTCGAAATTGTTACATCAGCGATTCTTGATTTTCTTAAATTCATGTTTAGGTAAATCTTACCATTTGATTCACCAAGGTCAACTACATGCACATTTCATTTTTCCTTTCTTTGTCGGTGTAATAGTAAGGGGTTGAAAACACATTATTTCCTTCTCACGGATTTTGCACATGGTGAAACGGATTTTGCATGGATGAAGGTTAGTGTTGGGTTTTTAACATTAGCGTAGTCTAAAGAACCCTCAAATTAATCTAGAAAATAATGGAAATTTTGGTAAGATTATGACAAAATCTAGTAGAAATTGTTGAAAATGTGAGATACAACTGTCAAACTTCATAAAACAATGTATTTTTTGAAAAAAACATTACGGGATTTAGGCAATAAATCTGTCATCCTGGAGAATTTGTGGTCTCGGTAGACAACATCTTTTAGTTTGAGATGTGATGGAGAATCTAAAGATAAAAAAAAAATATTTAATTTTTTTAAACTAATTTTAAACAGTGAAAAACTAGAATTAAATTGTAGTATAAAAAGTAAAAATATTTGAAAAAATTAATCTAAAATCAAATCTTATAAAAAAATTGCATTTCAACAAAAAAAAAAATTTCTTTTTGTAATTTTAGCAAATCCTTCCTATTTTCTATTAATAAAAAAAGAGATACATGTAACAAAACTTGATGGTCTCAACCTACCCGCAGGAAACCAGGTCTGTTGGCCACCTGAAAGTGTTGTAGGCCAACTGGTATTGAAAAATTTTAAACTCTCTACTATCAACTATGTCCATTTTACTATCTCTTACATACAATAACTTTAAAAAGTAAATGCTATCCGAAGTTCACATAATAAAAAAAAAAGAGAAAATAAAATCTTAATCATCCGAAGACTCGAATCATGTTGGGTCCTTAACACTAGAACCTGGTGGATGCTTTGTGGTTGTCAACCTATGCAGACTATAAGACATTTCCATGGTGTTGTGCAAGGCGAATTTCTTGAATGTCTCTCCTTATCTCATTTAAAATGGAGGTAGCTTTTGGGTCCCCTCCAATTTCCTGGATGCTCATAATTGTCTTGGCCAGTACACATTTTAGCATCCAATATGTATGGATAGACTGATGGAATAAGCACAGTCTGCTTCTTGTGTTACTGGGGTCCTTTAAAAATTCCATTTCCTCCTCTTGTGTTTCCCCTTCCTCCTTAGTGTTGTAGTCTTGCTCCTACCAGTGGAGTAGGCATCAAAAAGGTTTTCCATAACCTATTTTCTTGAATTCCTCCCTCTCTTTCTAGGGCCCACTATAGGCTTGCTTTTTTTTTGTTTCCTTTTGCATTTTGCCTCCTTTTTTGATGTCTATCATTTAACCATACTGGCATGCAGTACATATCGTTGGATTTGGATTAACTGACAGTGTTGTTGCAGGTATGTGACTAGTGATAGAGTAACACCTGTATAGAAATTAAAGATACATGTATATTGCAACAAAGCGTCAATAATTTTTTTATGGAAACAACAGTGAAAAATACCCGGACTGTCGAGAGTGACATCCTCGTAAGTAGCAGAGAAATGCACGTCAACCTTCCTCCTTCTCATCATCGAACTATTTAGAAAGGTGGCAACATGAACATACTTATTCGGGCACGACCGAGAATGCATGGTGAGAAATAATCCTTTCGCCTTATACATTTTAACAGTCAGAGACCAGAGACTTCCACTACAAATATTGAAGTTCCTCAACACCCAAAGGTATGAGACCCAACAACGAAACCCCCAACGAACCATAACTATAACAAAGTAGAGCCTAAACTTCACCAAAGTAAAACAGACCCCTTATAGCAAAAATTGAACGCTTAAAAATAGGAATGAGCCCTCTAATCGCAGGGATAAACCTCCTTAAAACAAAAAAGTGACCCCCAGAGACAAAATTGGCAGCCCTCAACCCCAACAAGATACCAACGAGATCTCCCACATAAGTCCAGAGAGAAGGAAAAGTACTAGAATAATAAGAGTTAGGAAAAGTATTAGAATAATAAGAGTCAAGATTCCCCACATTACTTAAATATTGAGCGAATGCAACTCCGAATAGACAATTGAACTGAGCATTGTTGGCAGGGTGGTCATCCAAAGACATGCAGTATAATTCATACGCTTGGGAAGACGAAGCACTGGTGTTGCATACAGAGTGGGGGATAGAATGCATGGTACAGGGGGGCTCCAAAGTAGAACAATCAGAGTTCACCCGAGACTGAGCCATACAGAAAACGAAAACAAAAAGTTATTATTTTTATATATTTGTGGAAATAAACTAGCAATTTCCCCTAAAGGTGCAAAGGCACATCGAAGGAATAGAAGATTTGGGAAGATCATCTAGCCACAAACATAACCTGTTGTTGAATGCATGTGCTCACAACCTACACTTGAACACAACGTGTTGACAGACTGAACACAATGTGTTGACAGACTCTTGCTTAGGTGTTTCATGCCCGACTATTTGTATTTTCTTCTCCACATGGTGCCACCAGTCTCAGATTTTCGCTAAGGAAGGAGATTGATCTTCATCGAGGTCCTAGAGCCCAACAACTCGTTCCCATGTTGCACAATGGGTCTCAGGTAGGGACCACTAAAATCATCCTAATTGCCAACTATATTACATTGAAAGATTTAGTGTTTTAGTTTACAGTTAAATGCCTATGCCACGGGGGCCTCACTGCGGAAGAGATGCCATAGCACGTGAGTTCATATTGGGGGATATATAATGAGGAAAAATTGGCATAATATATTGGGGGATATATAGGGGATAAAGGGTTTTTATATAGGCACGTATAAAAAACAGAGCTCAAAGTTAATGAAAAAATATAAAGGGGTATAAAAAATTTTAATAAAAAAAATGGATACCTACAATATATAATGAAAGAAGGGGATTTCTAAATTGGGAAGGTGTATTGGGTGTATATTGTTAGTGGGTTAAATAATTTCATTTTTAGGGGTATTTTCCAATATGTACTCAAATTAAGGGTATTGTTTAATATTCTATAATCGCATGTGATATGTTAGAGGCTTATTGAGTGAAGCCCCTGTGGCCTATACCTGAGGAGAGTAGAGTGGGAGGAGCTCAATAATATAATGATGACAATGGTATTGATCTATGCTTTCATCATAGTGTTTGATAGGGAGAAAACACTTAGTCTTAGCCAAACCACCACAATCATTAACTCAGATGAAAGATTTATCAAAAGTAGCAACACAATGGTCCACGACTGGGTATACAGAAGTGCCTCTAACCATTGTACTCTCATGGATAATGATGCCCAAAGAGTTACAAAGGAAAGTTTCTATTTTGGGTGCCTCTAACCATTGCACTCTCGTGGAGAATGATGCCCAAAGATTTACAAAGGAAAGTTTTTATTTTGGGTATCAGTATTAGGTTAGATTCAAAAGGTTATACATGAACAAACCTAAACAAACTTATAATATACAAAGTGGTAGTAAATATGGAGGCCCTGCAAAGAAGAAAATTCTAGGCCAAATGCAATTACCATCATGCCTATACAATGAAAATTGTTGGTTCCAAGTAATATTGAAAAGACTATTTTTCATCCTTGTTAATTGCCTTGGCCTTGTGCTAAGTATTTCCTTCCTGCAGAAAATGTACGACCCTCCTAATTTTGGGCATGTTGATGGGCAGGGTGTTTGTGCATAGGAGTCTTACTTTGAGAACCATGGCCATTTCCTCCTTAAATCAATCCTCAAACTTGGGATCCAATACTTCAAGCAATCCATTATTTTTCTATTTTTATTACACACCCACTTCACAATATCTTTGTTCTCTCCAAATTCTAGATCTATTGGTTGTCTTCCTGTCACCAGCTCCAAGATCATTAATCCAAAATTATAGAAGACACTTTTTTCATTCTCTTCATCAATCCAAAAGTATAGATGACACTTTTTGCATTCACTTTGAGTCTGTAGGCATAGTCTGCACAATGCAAGACATAAATTTGTCAAAAAAATTGCAAAATTAATTCAAAATCTAAAGGAAATCCAAATTACCACTAATATTGGCTTTCTATTTGATTTGCAAAGATAGTTCAACAAGACCAATTCAAATAAAAATATCAAATAAATTCAACAAGAGTTGATAAAATTATCACATAATAAGAACCAACATTCTCTAAAAAAAAAGTCAGAATTTTATGAGACACAAGACATTGCGCACCAATACTCATAGAAACCCAACTGAGGTAAACAAATCGAATATAAATGTATAAAACAATTACATAATAAAAAACAACATCTTCTACCATAAAAATAAAAAGGATAAGAATTGTATTAAAATTGAGACACGTCCCACCAATGTTCAGCAAATTCCAATTGAGGTTGAAACAATCGGTTCATAGTAGTATTGGAATTCAACATTTATCCATAAAATATAGTTAATATTTATTGTAGCATTTAAAAAATAATAATCATGTTTTTATGTATAAATTATTTTTCTAATTGCAATCCTACTACAAAATTTTGCTAAATAAAATTGACATAGTGAAAACCCTACAATCCCTACATTCGATAAACACCAAAAAAAACTCACATTTAAGTATAAAACAAACACAAGATCAATTCATACGAAGAATGTGATAAACACTAATACATGGGCAAAAAAGAAAAATATCATACAGTCTTGAAGTTAGAAATAATTCTAATAGATGGAAAAATATTAGGCTTGAAGTTGGAAAGAACTTCAGAAGAATATTGAAAAATGAAGTTCATTCTCTTCATTCTCGTTCTTCTTGCAGAGTACTATGGAAGGGCGTTATTTCTGTCCGAATTTGTTAAGAAGTCTAATAGATGGAAAAATATTAGGCTTGAAGTTGGAAAGAACTTCAAAAGAATATTGAAAAATGAAGTTCATCTCTTCATTCTCGTTCTTCTTGCAGAGTACTTTGGAAGGGCGTTATTTTTTTCCGAATTTGTTTGGGTTTGTAATGGGTTGACTTTAGAATCAATGTTTAGGTCTCTACTTGATGCCACCAAGACTACCTACCTCATGCATATATGCATGGTTTCCTCATGAAAATTTGAAGGATTTGGATTGTATCAATGATTAGTTCTTTTATGTTACTACATACAATTATACTCTATGTGGTTAGAATGCATGGATCTTAAGAATTAAACTTCAACAATTTTGCAAGAAGATGAAACCAACACATTAACATGTTATATATATATATATATATATATAATCTAAAAATTATATAACTATATAAAACAAATTATTAAATAATAGTTTTGAAATGTAAAAGAGAGCATTATTAATGTTCAACCAATTGACACGTTTCATCGTAACAATAAAATCCTTTTGAATTATTTTAAACAGCACTAATTAATTAATAGAAAAAATTTCGCTTCTAATAAAAAGAACAATAATTTTGTAAATGTAAATGGATAGTAAAAATTTTCAATGTAGAGTAATAGTATTTCATGAAGGAGGATAATAAGGCAGATCATGACTAAGGAAAAAAAGTGGCTAATTGTCTACTTAATTAGTAAAATAATCTATTTCTGATTTTCTCACTTGAGAAAGGGTTGCAACTAATGGAATTAAATATTGATCACTTCAAAATTAATATAGAAGTGACCTATTAACTAATAGCATAACAATAACAATGGTGTTAGAGATTGGAGGAGCTCTAAAATCATGATATAGTACTGATAAAAAGATGAAAATTATTGGGAACCTAAGGAATTCGATGAAGAAACTTTCACGTGATGTTGTCAACGTAGAGATATTCTAGATATAAAAAAATGTTTTAGGCCATTAGCGATGTGATAAGCTTCCTATTCTTAGAAATTTCAATTTTCAAATTTATGGGGATACAACATCAAGATGCAACTCTTTTACGTTGATATCTAACAAATTTAACTTTTCCAAAAACTGATTATGTCCAACTTTTCGAGGAAATAATTCCTTCTGGAGACAACTTAAGGGATCTAAAAATTTAAGCCAAGTAAGATTCCAAGAGTTTTAGTGGATATGGTCGAACTGCAAAAAAATTTCAAATTCAAACTTTCATATCGATTGAGATTGATGGCATAGAGAGATGTCAAATTCCCCAAAGAATCACGAAGCATCTCCAAATTTTTGCAGAGTCACATATTGATAGATCTGAGACATGTTAACTTCCCAATGAAATTCAAACACAACGTAGAATCAACCAACAATACAAGCCTATCGTTATGCAACTGTAAAACCTGTCAATTGCAGTCATAGAATCAATCCCGTTGCCATCACTTTGTTGAATTTTTGCAATGCCAAAATCTCTAAAGAAGCTTGATAATCATCCTCCAAAAAAATATTATTGGATCTTGCATCTCTGTGAATAATGGATGGTTCACAATCATGATGAATATATGCCAAGCCTTGAGCTTCTTCAAGAGAAATTTTGTATCTGATGAGCCAGTCAAGAACATTGGAATTAGTGTTGAAGTTTGCAACAAGAAACAATGAAATTAGCAACCAGAAGCAACATGACAGCACCTACACTAATGTGGGACAATAGGTCATGTAGTGATGGGTCTTAGCGATAAATTAGTGTGAAATTCAATTTATTTGATAAATTGAAAATGTGTCAAATTTAATTATCCCTTAATTAAATTGGACAATAAAATGTAATAGTATCTCATAATCACTTGTAATAGTTAACTAAGTGTGATAAACTCAGTTAGCTCATGAAATTCGACTTGAGGGTAGTTGGTGAGGCATGCAGAGTGAGTCTATGTGTTTTAGAGTTCAAGTTGCAGTTAAGTGAATGAGTTTAATGCATGAGTAATCAGTTAACTTAGTTACACTAGTTGTAACTTTTTGTTGCATTAGTGAGGGATCAAGTGAATTAAATATTCTTTAATTCACAATTAGTGATCTGCCATGCAACTGATGATTTACTATTAATAGATGCATGCATGTTAGTTCCAGCGGAGACCTTGTTTAGACAAAGGTTAAAGGGAAGTTAACTATCAGTTGTGATATTAACAGAATGCCCAGATGCAATAAAAACACCACAAGATGCCCATGATGCTCATTGCAATTGAGGAGAGTTGAAATTCCTAAAGAATAGGGATTGAATTCATCAGGAATTGCATGAGCAAGGTAGGCTGAAGAGAGGCTGAGAATTGGCTAAGTGTTGGCCCGATTTTGTGTGGATCAGTGTGAGACGATAGGCAGAGTGCAAGAGTCTCTTGTGAGAAGAGTGCATTGTAATTATTTCATGATTCCTTGTGGAATATACAATATATGCTAGAGGGGTTTTGAGCAGTAAGCTTTCCTCGGGAAATTATATGTGTTGTGGTTTGATTTGATTCTTTCTTTACTTGTTGTGATTGGCGATCATGTTTATTTTTCGCAATTTATTTGTATAAGGATTCAGTATCTAGATTTAGTACATTGCTTGATTGGATTGAATCCATTGATATACATATTTTTGTATAATTTATACATGGTATCGGAGCACAGGAAATCACTATAGTGGAGGAGAAGCAGAGTTTGTGACTGAATAGAATTCAAATTTGCAGAAGTATTCTTGGTGAAACAGGCAGATCAAGATCGAAATGGCTTTCAATGGCTTTAGATTGGAGTATGCACTCGAGGGCAGTTCTAATTATATTACGTGGAAAGACAAGATGGAGGCAGTACTGGAGGACAATGGTTTGAAATAATTCATTGATAATGATGTTCCCAAATCTGTTGTAGCAGATGCCACAAATATTGATGCTTGACAAAAGAAGGTTGCAAGGGTGAGGAGGATCTTACTGGAGGGAGTACGAGACCACATTGTCTCAAGTCTCCATGGCCAAGAGACTCCATATGCAATGTTGAAAGCTTTGACAGATCTTTTTTAGAGCAGCAATGATCATAGAAAAATAGCACTGAAGGACAAGCTCAGGAAGATCAAAATGGAGAAAGGCGACACTATTCCGATATATTTAAAAAAGTTTGTCCAATGTCAGGATCAGCTTGGGAGAATCAGATTACTGTCGCGGATGATGACTTAGTGAGCCTAGCTCTTCTAGTTCTTCCCAATAATTGGCATAGTTATGAGGACTTTATCAATGGAAGGGAAAAGCTACCGGATTGGGAACGACTTTGGTCGGATTTGGTACAAGAAGAATTCAGGCAGAATACCAGGGATGGATCTTCATCTAAGGAATATGAAGAAGAAAATGGTGCCTTGGATGTTAAGGCGAAGAAGGGGAAGGGAAAGAAATCCTATTCCAAATTTGAGACCAACGAAGAAGGAAAGGAGAGCGACATGTCCAGTGTGAAGTGTTTTCATTATCACGAGCATGGACATTATGCCACTAATTTTCCACAAAAGAAGAAGAACAAGAAGGCTTCAACATTTGCAGCTAGTGAGGCTTTGGCCTCGCAATTTGAGTTTGACTTCTCCCTGATGGCATACATGGTGTCAAGTGCGATGGCATCAGGGTGGTACTTGGATAGTGGTGCATCTTTCCACATGACAGGAGATAAAGAACTTTTCAGTAGCTTGGAGGAGAAGGACCTCCAGATGCATATCGAAATTAGTGATGATAGGCGGTACAATGTTACTAGGATTGGTACAGTTACCTTCCAGAGAGGTAAACCCTTCTTATTAAAAGATGTAATGCATGTACCAGGCTTGAAGAAAAATTTAGTTTCAGTCGCAGTGTTGCAGAAGAGATGCTATGATGTTGTTTTCAATGAAGGAAAATATTTTCTTAGAAACAAAGCACCAGGACAAGTCAAGAAGATTGGGTTTCGTGTGAATAATATCTATAAACTTGATGTAGAGCACTGCACAAAATTTATGGGTAAGGCAGAAAAATTGGTGAGCCGAGATGAGGGTGAGTTATGGCACAAGAGATTGGGCCATCTACACCACGAATCTTTGAAGGTCATGCAACAGATTTCTACGGAGCTTCCAAAGGGTACCCTTGCATAGATAGACACATGCAAGGGATGTACCATTGGGAAGTGTGAGAAAGTCATGTAGTTGTCCCTTGAGAGGGATCTAGATTTGCATGCAGATGAGGAACTCTTGGTTCCAAAGAATGAACCTCAAGATGCGGAGCAACCACATGCAGAGGATCATGGAGTGCCAGAAACCACTGAAGCAGAGAAATTTCGAGCCAGATGGGCAGAGGGAGTGAATGCAGCTATACCTCCAGGTGTGAGGTGGGGCGATGTCCAAAATCAATCCCAAGAAGAAATCTGGGTAGGTTCCTAGAGATGCTGCATCCCATAGATCGAACTTGGCTACGAGGAGCCCACAGTACAACAATAGCAGGAAGGATCGATTAGATTGATGGGTGGAGTGTTAGTAGATGCTCGATTCCTGCTCTTCACTCTTAGTTTAATCATTCTTATTTATTTATTTATTATTATTATTATTATTATTATTATTATTTATTTTTATTTTACTTTATTTATTTATTTATTTATTTTTAACGATTATTATCGTTATTTTTATTAATTGTATTTTATTTTCCATTTTATATTATTTATTGTATTTATTTTATATTATTTTATTTTATTTTATTTTTGTTAATTTTCATTTTCGATTGTGATTTTTAGTTTTTTTTTTATTTTTTTATTTTTTTTTATTGTTTATTGTTTATTTATTTATTTATTCATTTTTATTTTTTTAATTTATTTATTTATTTTTTAGGGTTCTATGTTAAAAATAATTTTAAATTATTTCAAAAATTATTGATGATTTATAATAAATTAAATATAAAAATGATTTTAAATTATTTTTAAGAACTACTGATTATTAATATTAAAATATATTCATATATAATTAAATAAAAATAATTTTAAATTATTTTTAAATTTTATTAATTATTAATATTAAATTATTTTCAAATAGAATATTTGAGAATTATAAATAAATTTTAATAAAATTTGAAAAAATATTGTATTCAAGTCAAACTAGTCGTTTTTCCAATGGTTAGATGGAGCTGTCCCTTTCTATTTAAATAGGTTTCTTCATCAGATTTCTCATCTTGTCCTGATGATGAACCACATTGGCTGGTTCAAAATGCGTCAACACAAATTTCTTATATGTGATTTTTACCGAAAATTTCTGATATTTATTTTATGGATCACAGAAGCCAAATTCCTAATATAGATTGATGCAGTCAGATGTCGGGAAGACAAAATTTAGAGCGAGAGGTGTCAGATACTAGAGTGCAGATCATAGTTGGCAGTAGTGCAAAGTGCATGGATGCAGATGTCAACAACATAGAGATTCTAGTAGACATGTGCAGTAGGTACCAACAGTCATAAGACTCTGATGATATATGCATTATACTGATTTAGTTGTTTGGAGGCTCTTCAGATTTCGAAGTGTTGCATGAAAAAGCTGCATTTGTGCGAGAAACACTAGAGAAGTTTTGCATGCAAGTTTTTCATGTGCGAGAAACACTAGAGAAGTGTTGCATGCAAGGACACTCCTTTCTTGTTGAGAGGGAGTATTGAATTTTGCAAGAAGAAACAATGAAATTGGCATCCAGAAGAAACATGACAACACCTACACTAGTGTGGGACCATAGGTCATGTAGTGATGGGTCCTAGTGATACATTAATTTGAAATTCAATTTATTTGAGAAATTGGAAATGTGTCAAATTTAATTATCCCTTAATTAAATTGGACAATAAAATGTAATCTTATCTCATAATAACTTGCAATAGTTAATTGAGTGTGATAAACCTAGTTAGCTCATGAAATTCGAGTTGAGGGTAGTTGGTGAGGCATGCAGAGTGATTCTATGTGTTTTAGAGTTCAAGTTGCTATTAAGTGCATGAGTTTAATGCATGAGTAATCAACTAACTGTGTTATGTGAGTTAAATTCAGTTGGACTAGTTGTAACTGTTTGTTGCACTAGTGAGAGATCAAGTGAATTAAATATTATTTAATTCACAATTAGTGGTCTGCCATGCAAATGATGATTTACTATTAATCGCTGCATGCATGTCAGTTTTAGGGGAGATCCAGTTGAGATAAAGGCTAAACAGAAGTTAACTATCAGTTGTGATATTAGTAGATTGCCCTGATGCAGTTAAAACATCACAAGATTCCCATGATACTCACTGCAATTGAGGAAGGCTGAAATTCCTAAAGAACAGGGATTGCATTCATCATGGATTGCATTCATCAGGAATTGCGTGAGCAAGGTGGGCTGAAGACAAGCTGAGAATTGGCTAAGGGTTGGCCCGATTTTGAGTGGATCTGTGTGAGACGATAGACAGAGTGCAGGAGACACTTGTAAGAAGAGTGCATTGTAATTGTTTCATGATTCCTTGTGGAATATATAATATATGATAGAGTGGTTTTGAGCAATAACCTTTCCCCAGTAAATTATATGTGATTTGGTTTGATTTGATTCTTTCTTTTCTTGTTGTGATTGGCAATCGTGTTTATTTTCCGCAATTGATTTGTAGAAAGATTCGGTATCTACCTTTAGTAAATTGCTTGATCAGATTGAATCCATTGATATACATGTGTTTGTATAATTTCTACATGTAGGCCCATGAAGCAAACATCTCAGGCTCCCATTAGGCATGAATTAATATACCAATAGATTGGAGTTGTTATTACCACAACAACAACATAGCTTTACGATGTTCTTATGCCTGATATTCTCCAATGTGTCCACCTCAACGTTGAAACCATGGTCATTGGAAGAATTGCTTTTACCATTTCTCCAAAGCCTCTTGATGGCCATGAATTCGTCATTGCTCATGATAGTCTTGTAAAACTTACCGGCTCCATCGCTTCCAATGGAATTATCTTCATCCAGGAAATCTAGAATTTCATATTCACTGAACCCAAGATTTTGAAATGAAATGCATTTGAAAAGATTCGATACCTTCTGTAAAACCACCCTAGTCCAAGGATGAAAATAATGAGACAAGCATACAAGTGATGAAGCAGCCACCACCAGGTCCTGCACGTAGCTCTTTCAATTTGTTCTTTAGAACAAGACTCCATGTAGTTAAAGGTGTCCCAACTGTGACAACTCGGGATTTTCCAAAAAAAAATTCATAGATTAGACTCTCAAAAGCCAAAGGAATCTAGAAGAAGGCTTGGAATCGAACCATAGAAACTATGCAATCCTCGAGTTCCATGTGGTAAAAAAATGGACATAGGAGGATGAAATTTGAAGGATATGATTGGTGGAATCGGCCTACTGCAACCCCGCAGAGGAACACCTTTGGTGTAATATATATATATATATATATATATATATATATATATATATATATATAGATATATTATGTGTATTTCTCAGATGCTAATGTTCTGTATAAATGTGGATCATATTGAAGAGTTCACTTATCAAATGCTTCCCAATCTACGCGTATTCTAGACAATGTATTGAAAACTAGACAATCCCAGTCACACTAAATATTTTTTGTTAAAACAGAAATTAAACTCTTATATATATATATATATATATATATAAGAGTTTAATTTCTGTTTTAACAAAAAATATTTTTTTTAAGTAGTCTTTTAGTGTGACTTCTTGAAAAGTTTTCTAGTTTATTTTTCAATCTGATTTGTCTAGAATCTGGCAGGATTCGTTGAAATCATACATTTGATAAGTGAAATCTTCACAATATGATCCACATTTATGCAAGAACACATTGAAATACAGAAATACACATAAAATGATCTAGGAGGATCTTACATCAGTTCAGAACGACAGGGAAGTCCAATATCATCTTCAGTTTCTCCAGTGTTTCGGATGAAAGAGTCTTCGATTTATTTTGGTGCATGGTACAAGTGATTTCAAGGCAAGGGAAAATGTTAAATATTTCATGTCGAATGTACCTATGGTGGAAAGGGTGGATGTAAAAGTTATATGTTGTAACTAGGTTGTATGTTGAAAACCTACATGACAAAACCTATGTATATGGTCGAAGACCTATGATAAAACTATATACTAGCACAAATCCAATGTAATACACCATATGAAATGGGTGTAAGACCTTTTCGGTGGTTGAAATGTGTATCGACTATGCAATGAATAACACACACACACACACACACACACACACACATAACCCTTTGAACATTCAAACTGAGCTGAGGGGCAGACTTAACCGCCACAACACAAAAAATGTGAACAGTCCACGACAGGCTAACCACAGCGGCACCATCAGCCTGAAGCCGTCAGAGCTGACCACCAAGGTGGCAGCCAGTGGTTAGACCACCACTGGTCACATGTAGTTGGTATATCCGCTCCGACGTCTGCAAAACCGTCATGGCTATTTTAATATATAATGTATTTTTGGGTTTTAAAAGTTTAATGCGCATTATGTTTAATTCGATCACCTTGTAACAATGTATTAGGTGCTTCAATACCATTTCACCGAGAGGTACTTCATCCATTAATGTAAATTTTTTTTGCCAATTTTGGCCCGAGAGTGAACCTATTTAAACTTAGCTAGTTCACCATGGAGAGGAGGAGAGTGTTTTTGAATGCTTGTATTCACAATTCTATAAGAGGGGAAATTTTATTTCAGGTGTAACTTGGTCATCCAGAGGAGTAATTGGGCATCAATAGAGGCGTTGGAAATCTAGGAGAGAGAGATTTATGTTGACAGAGACTAGAGGTGCCTGCGAGCACGTTCACGCTGGTAAATTTATGTGTAAATACTTTCTTGGATTATTCCTTAATAAAACGGACACCCATATTGAAAGCGGACCCAGAGACGTATTCCACCAGGGAAAAAATTCGAAATCAATGTTTTTTGTATTCGATATCTTTTATTTGCTGCAAATTCATGTTTAATTGTTATTATTAAGTTCTAGATTAAGTATTTAAATCAACTGCTTTCCTTCAGTCTTCCACACTAAGCGATCAAGTTAACAATCAATTCACTTTGGAAAATATTCAGTCCTATTTCAGATCTATTTTAGATCATATATATTTTGGTATCATAACAGGTTTCGTTTTGTAGGATTTTTGCCAGTGAATGTTAACCAGGTCCAGGTTGCGACGTGGAGAAGGAACGCTCAAGGAGATCAACTAAGAATTTCGAAAGCAGAAACTCACTCAAAAATCGACAATGGGAGGATCCGATGCAGGTGAAACTCCTGAAGTGAAGGTCATGGGCGATGAACAGATTCAACAATTTTTTTTTAACATGCAGCGGATTTTGGGAGAACTCTATGAATATAAGAAGGTGAGATATGCATCTTCTTCTTCGAAAGCAACGAAGAATGAAAAGGGAAAAGGAAAAGCTAATAAACCTCCTTCTCCTCCATCATCTTCATCATCATCATCATCTTCTTCTTCTTCTAGTTCATAATTTAAAATAGAAAAGAAACTGCAGAAATCATCTCGTTTGAAACTTGATGTAAAATTTGAACTACTTATTTATGATGGCAGAATGAATCCTGAAAAGTTAGATAACTGGATTAAGTAGTTAGAAGTGCATTGTATAATTCAAAACATTTCTTATGAAAGAACTAAAAATCAGTTAGCTACACTTAGAATGGGTGGAACAACTCTAATCTAGTGGGAAAGTAAAACTCAAGTAGATTTAAAGCAGAAAGGTAAAGTCATCTCTTCATGGTATAATTTTTTAAAATATCTCAGAAAAAAATTCTATCGTTTGGGATACATGCAACAAGTTCTTATTGATTGGCAGCATTTGAGTCAAGGTAAACGATAGAATTTTTAGGAGTTTACTCAGGAGTTCGAGACGAAAGCTTTGGCACTTGGTATTCCATTGGATATATGTGAAACTTTATTAAAGTACATTGGTAGTTTACATTCTTTTTTACAACATACGTTATTGATGTTTAATCCCACTAAATTTGATGAAGTGTGTGTTCAAGCCATACATATTGAATAAGGTGGAAAGTCGTTAATTTTTTTACAGAAAAGGATCCAAACAGTTGGAAATCAAGGATTCCAAAGACAACAAGGGGAAGATTTATTTGAAGGGAAAGAAAACAACAACAACTCAGAAGGAAAGTGAAATACCTACTTGTTCTCATTGCCATAGGATTAGACATGATGAA
The DNA here is from genome assembly GCA_034641835.2 of Pinus albicaulis. Classification (NCBI taxonomy): domain Eukaryota; kingdom Viridiplantae; phylum Streptophyta; class Pinopsida; order Pinales; family Pinaceae; genus Pinus; species Pinus albicaulis. The sequence continues at coordinate 170,830,893 of CM076584.1, forward strand.
GCTAGATGTTGAAAAATTCACCTAGAACTCAAACCAAAGAAGTTCTAGAAAAAGAAAGGTGAAAATAAGGCTAATACAACAATCCAACAAGACTTGGGCTTCGACTTAGGTGATGAAAGGAAATTAACCGTAATGGTTTCGACATGTAAAATATCTGACGCTAGTTCAAGTTCTAGTACTTCTGCATCTTCTTCAAACATAAATCATCTAGATGAGGATAAAAGAGTTGAATTATTTCACATAAGGATAACTTCTAAGCACACAAAAATAGACACATTATTCGACAATGGACCATAGGAAAATTTAATAACTGAAGAATTAGTTAAGAAATTTGGTTTGGAGACGCATAATCATCCAATACCATACCCATTAGGTTGGCTACAAGAAAAGACTCAGATTAATGTCAACAAATCAGTGTCGTTTAAAATTTTCCATCACAGCTAATTACATTGATGAAGTGGATTTAGATGTGATTCTATTAGACATATGTGGAGTAGAGCTAGGAAGTCCTTACCTCTATGATCGTGATGTTGTGTTTCATAGGAAAAGAATAAATATCATCTTAAGAAAGATGGGATTGAATACATTGTGAGGGCACATAAAATCAAAACACACTTGGATTTAGTTATTGCTAATCAAATGAAGAGGCTAATAAGTTCAAGTAACATATATGTACTAATGGTTGTAAAAGAACAACATAAGGATCAACATGATGCTTTTTTAGGTTGTGAATCTTGGTAAAGATAATTTAGTTAAAGTGGTAGATTCTTTTCAAAGTCTATTTAAAGAACCAAAACATCTGCCTCCTAAACAGGAAATACAACATGAGAAACAATTGATGTTTGATGCCCCTCTTCCTAATGTAGGAATGTATCGCATGTCAGTCATAGAGAACGTAGAAATAAAGAAACAAATCCAAGAGCTGGTTGAAAAAGGCTTCATTCGACCCAGTTCATCTCGATGTGGTTCACCAATAATTTTGGTTCCTAAGAAAGATGGGACATGGAGAATGTGTGTCGACTTTAGGGCCTTAAGCAAAATCACAATCAAGAACATGTATCCTCTTCTCAGGATAGATGATTTACTTGACTAGTTGAAAAATGTGGACTATTTCACTAAGTTGGATTTGCGTAGTGGGTATCATGAAATTCGCATTGCATAAATTGACATCTGGAAAATTGCATTTAAAGTTAGGCAGGGGATATTTGAATGGTTAGTGATGCCTTTTGGTTTTTGTAATGCTCCAAAAACTTTCATGCGGGTTATGAATGATGTATCCCGTCCATACATTGATAAATTTGTCCTAATCTACTTAGATGATATCATGATTTTTAGTTCCAGTATGGAAGAGCATGTTAGGCACGTTAAACAGGTCTTCGAAGTGTTGCAAAGGGAAAAATTGTACCTTAAACTTTCCAAATGTGAGTTTGGGAAAACTTCATTGATTTATCTTAGTTACATAGTTGGAGGTGGTCATTTGAAAATATATCCAACTAAAATCGATGTGATTTTTAAGTGGCCAAGTCCACAGAATGTGACTGAAGTTAGGCGTTTCTTAGGTGCAGTTCAATATTGGAGAAAATTCATTTCTTTCTTTTATTTGATTGCATCACTGTTACATACTTTAACAAGTTATAAATTTTCCTTTCAATGGGGAGGGAAACAAAAAAAAGCTTTTGATACACTTGAGAAGAAAATTGTCACAACACCAATCTTAGCTTTACCATATCTTTAACAGCCATTTGAAACTAAAACAGATGCTAGTGGTTATGCAATGGGTGAAGTCTTACTTCAAAAAGGGAAACCTATTTTTTTTTCATTTAGAAACTTTTTCTAAGGTAGTTGCAAATTATCCGACATATGAAAAAGAATTGTTTGCTTTGGTTTAAAGTAAATTAAGAAATGGAAACACTACTTAATGGGTAAGGAAATAGTGATTCATACAGATCATCAGTGGCTTCAGTACCTTCAGTCTCAGACTAAGTTACAACAATCTCGCCATTACAAATGGATAGTATTTATTCGGCAGTTTCACTTAGTAATTAAGTACAAGAAAGGTGTAACAAACAAAGTAGCTGATATGTTGTCTAGACCATATTTGAATGCTTCAGTAGTGCTACAGAATATTTCTTTAAAACTTGAAAGTTATTTAGAACAATATAGTACAGATGTTGATTTCAAAGATATTTATGAATCACTAACTCATTGTACTCAGGTGGAAGAAGTCAATTTTCATGTTCATGACAAATTGTTATATCAATTGGGTAAGTTGTGCATAACACAGACAAAAAGGGTGCATGTTATTCAGGAAGCACATTCTTCTCGCATTTCAGGACACTTTGGCATAAGCAAGACAATGGCGCAAATTCAAAGGTATTTCTACTGGCCTCGCATGTATGAAAAATTTGTTAAGTACATTAAAGGATGTGTTATGTGTTCAACAAGAAAATCAACGAATCGAAAGATTGGCTTGTATATGCCACTTCCAGTTCCTTCATGACCATGGGACAAAATTTCCATGGAATTTTTTGGAGGACTTCCTATGTTTAGGAGAGGGCATGATTACATGTATGTCATGGTTGATTGCTTCAGCAAGATGTGCATTCTTGTTCCATGCAAAAATCAAGTGACTGTTGAACAGACTACAAATATGTTCTTTCAACAGGTATGGGTTCATTTTGGGATACCTACTTCCATCATTTCCGACCGAGACACTCACTTTGTAGGAGAGTTTTGGTCCACTTCGTGGGGACTCATGGGCACAAAGTTGAAGAAGAGCACAACTTTTCATCCACAAACCGACAGACAGATAAAAGTGGTGAACAAGACAGTGATACATATTCTCCGAGGTTACTACAACAAAAATCCTAAGTTGTGGGATGAATCTTTATCTTATGTGAAACATGCTTACAATCGAGCCTTACATTCTTCGACTAAGTGATCACCATTTGAAACATGTTTCTGGTATCTATCAAAGTCACAAATGGATTTCATGTTTGGTGAAGAAGATAAAGTGGATGGACACGAAGATACAAATAAAGCAGTTAAGTTCATTCAATGGATACAACATATACATGAAGTAGTGAAGGATCAGTTAGAGAAGAGTCAGGAAAAGTACAAAATGCGCCATGACAAGCATCAAGTGGAACATCATTTTCAGGTATTAGTAAAGACAGGTTGAAAGGTGAAGGTAAGAAAGTGAAACCCATCAGGTATAGTCCTTTCGATATTGTGTAAAATATTGGAAATAATGCATTCCGGTTAGATTTACCTCCTCACATGTGTATTTATTCATTTGTAAATGTAGAAAATATGAAGTTGTATGAACCTCTGATGACCATTGATCCAAAGGAAGATACACAGGTTCCTACCGTTGATGATTTGGCACCTGAGTATATGAATGAGTTGCAGGAAGATACCATCTTGGACAAGAAGGTTCGCTCTTCAAGGCATGGAGATGTTGAATATCTTCGAGTGGGACTCAAAGGCATGAATCCTAGAAAGGCGAGGTTGATGGAGATTGAAAGAGTGAGGGAGATGTACCCTCACTTGATATCTGCTTAAATCAAAATTTTATTGGTCCAAAATCTTTCAAGTGGAGAGGATTAATCTCGGAGGATCTTACATCAGTTCAGATCGATAGGGAAGTCCAATATCATCTTTAGTTTCTCCAGTGTTCTAGATGAAAGAGTCTTCGATTTATTTTGGTGCATGGTATAAGTGATTTCATGGCAAGGGAAAATGTTAAATATTTCATGTCGAATGTACCTATGGTGGAAAGGGTGGATGTAAGAGTTATATGTTGTAACTAGGTTGTATGTTGAAGAACCTACATGACATAACCTATGTATATGGTTGAAGACCTATGAAAAAACTATATACTAGTGCAAATCCAGTGTAATACACCATATGAAATGGGTGTAAGACCGTTTCGGTGGTCGAAAGGTGTATATATTATGCAATTCATAACACACACACACACACACACACACACACACACACATATATAACCCTTTGAATCGTAAAACTGCGAGGAGGGGCAGACTTAACCGCCACAACACAAAACATATGAATAACTAAAAGGGGGAGACACAATTTTTCTTCACCTGAAGAGAGAAATAGTGTGAACAATTTTCAAGTATATATAGTCTTGCGGATATTGGACCACGGGACCACAAAATTTGTGTAGACTAAATTTCCTATACAAATCTCCTCACACCTAACAGTGAGACTTCATCTTCTAGAAATTTGAGTAACTATTATTTTTTTCCTATACAAATCTCGCCACTTAACATCTCCCCACTGAACAGTGAGACTTCATCTTCCAGAAATTTGAGTAACTATTTCTATTTTCCTATACAAATCTCCCCACCTAAGACTAAGAATTCATTGCTAGAAAAATCTCCTCACCTAAGAGTAAGACTTCATTTTACAGAAATATCCTCACCTAACACTTCATCTGCTAGAAAAATCCCCTCACTTAACAGTAAGACTTCATTTTATAGAAATCTCCTCACCTAACAGTAAGATTTCATTTTATAGAAATAGAAATTTGAGTAACTATTTCTATCGTTTAGAAAAATTACAAGTTTTAGACTAACAACCACAAATTCTATATAGACCAAACCTCCACCTAACAGATAAACCACATCCTAAAATAATAAAATAAGAACTATTTCTACACGTTAGAGAGTGACCGACCACCCATATAGGATGTAAGGTTGAAACAGGGCATCCGTCCAATCCAACGATTTCTTTTACGTTGTATCTCTGGTAGCGGGCTACCAGATTGTTCCGTTTCACAGATATCTAACTAGAGCAGGAGTAAGATTGTGAAATAGAGAAATGCCATTGACTGACTCCTCCCCTTTCCCTTGAAGTAGTACTTGCCGCGCCATTAGAAAGGATTATTTGAGGCACCAGGCTGATTATGTTTGGAATGAGGATGCGAATCACCTCAATTGCGTGGTGTAAGGTTGTAGAGATGTCCTCTCCCTTGTTCATTTCATGGGTGTCAAGGAATACCCACAAACCCCAGCTGGCGTGGGCGTGGTAGAGATGATCAACAAACCCTCTCCTCACATCGTTGGTCCTTTGAAGCTCAAAAACACGTCGTATGCTTTGGATTGAAATTGAAGAAATTGACTCTCCAAAAATCCTAAGGAAAATATCCTGTAAAGGAGGAGACGCAGACACACATGCTTCCTCCCCGTATACATAAATATGAAGATTTGGGGAGTGGGCAAGAAGGGGAAAAGATGGAGCGATGGGTGGATGATCATCTTGATCGCCTGGTCTGAGAAAGAGGGCGTGGAGGCCTGGGCTTGGATTGGGATCTATGATCTTTTCTGAGAAGAAACTGGGGGTGAGCTTGATTTATGGGAGGCTGTGTGGACGGAAAACCAAAGGAGCCCTTTGTCGTTGATGGAAAACGAGAAGGATAGGGTTGAGGAAAAAGGAAACAGGGCCCGTGACGTAGACGTAAAGTTAAAGGCAACGGGTGATGCAAGAAAAATGAGAAGGGTGGGGTCGACCAAAATGGAAAAGGAGTAGTTGAGGAGAAAGTGGCATCTTTGCTCTGCGTTGATAATGTATTTATTAAACAATTTTTTGGTACCAAGATGATAAAGCATAGTTGTTGTGGGTTAAGATATTAATGTTTTATATATTTGTTTTAAGATATTCCGACCTCTCTTTCTTGGTGTAACAATAATTGGTTGAATTAAAATTTGTTGTAGTCTAAAAAAACCCACACAATAATCCAGAATCTAGTAAAGATTTTGACAAATTTGTGCAAAGATTTATCAAATTTTTTCTTACAGTTGTTAAACTTCAGTATTTTGGGTGCCTTAAGGGTTTTTGATAGTGCTGAATCTATTTCCACTATCAAAAATGAAATTCAGACACTCCAACTACCTGATTTTTTGAATTTTTTTTACCATATTCCGACAAAAAACTGCCATTTGGGCTATTATGTTGGCTGGGTAGACAACTCCTATTAAAATTTTCCTTTCCTTTTCAAGAATCTTTCACATGGATGAATGTGCGCACATTATGTATGAAGATGATCCATGTTGATGAGAGAGGAACCAATAATAAAACAGTGTAGTTTAACACTGTTACCAATCAAATAGGTAACCTGACCTCAAAACGGGAACTCTAGCCCAAAAAGACTCAAAAAACATGAAAAAACACCCGAAAAACAAAAAGTGTGTCTTCCAGAATGCACTTCGTTTTTTTTTAAGGTCAAATTTCAACATTTTGTAAAATTATGGTAAAAACAAAATTGTTTCTTGAAAAAAGGATTGAAAAAACACCCTCAAAACAAAACAAGTTGATGCTGGAATAACAAAAAAAAAATATTGTGTCATATTTTTGGCATTTTTAAAAATAGAAATAACATTTTTTTATTTTTAAAATTCAAACATTAAAAAAAAACCTAAAATTTAAGAAAAATATAAATTTAAAAAATAAAAACATTTAAAATCTTAAAATTTAAAAATATATGAAGATAAAAAAAATAAAAATAAAAACAAAATAAAAATTTTAATTCAAACATTAAAAAAACCTAAAATTTAAGGAAAAAAAATTAAAAATTAAAAATTAAAAATTTAAGATTAAAATTTTAAAAATATAGAAATTAAAAAATAAAAATAAAAACAAAATAAAAATATTAAATATATATATAAAAAAAAAAACAAGTTAAAAAAAGAAGGAAATTATACAAAATAAAATATAGAAATTAAATTTAAAAAAGAAAAAGAAAATGCTTATTAAATTAAAAAACAAAAAAAAACATTATTCAAATTAAAAGGAAAAAAATGAAAAATTAATTAAAAATAAAAAATAAAAAATAAAATACAATGAAAATATTAAATTTAAAACAATATATATTAAAAAAACAAATAAACTACAAAAAATAAATTGAATTTAAATTATAAAAAATAAAATATATATATGAACTTAAATTAAAACATGTATATATATCAGATTTTATTAAATTAAAGAAAAAAAAATTAATATTAAAATAACAAATTAAATTTAAAAACAAAAATATTAAATTTTAATAAATAAATGAATAAACAAATAAATTTGGAAAGAAACAATAAATTTTAAACATTAAAGAAAAAAAAAAACATTGCTAAAAGAAAAACTTTAAAAATTTTAAAAATCAATTAAAAATGGAAAATTGAAAAAAATAAAAATAAATAAAAAAAATATTAAATAAAAAAAAAAAAATTTAAAAACAAATTAATTTTAAAAAATTAAGTTTAATTAAAAAAAATCTAATTTTAAATACACAATTTTAATTGAAATAAAAAAATATAACAATTTTATGTAATTAAGAAAAAAAAATTAATAAAAAAGTAAAACATTTAAAAAAGAATATTAAATCGAAATAAATTTAAAAAAAATACAAAATTTATTAAATTTTATAAAATTATATTAAAAAACTAAACGTAAAACTTGATAATAAAAAAAAATTATGAAATTAAAAAAAAAATCAATTAAATAAAAAAAAAAAAGCAAAATTTAATAAAAATTATTAAAAAAATAAAAATAAATTTACAACAAAAAAAATAATAAAATTTAAAAAAAATAAAAACAAAACAAATTGTATTTTAAATAAAAAAATTAAATTAAAAAAAAAAATTAATTTTTTGGAATAATTTTTTTTTTTTAAATCAATTAAAAAAAAAATTAAAAAAATTAAAAAAAACAAACCGGTGGTGGTGGTGGGGGCGCAGCCCGCTCGTTGGGCGCTGGGGGCTAGCCGGGCGGCGCCACGGGGGGCGGCCCAGCGGCCCCACAGCCCCTGCTCGGCGGTGGCCCAATTCTGAGAATCGGCCCTTCGCCTAGCGGGGGCCGTGGGGCCGCTGGGCCGCCCCCGTGGCGCCACCCGGCCGGCCCCCGGTGCCCAACGGGCGGGCTGTCCGCGCACCACTGGGCCGCCCACGTGCCGCCGTCCGACCGGCCCCCGGCGCCCAATGGGCGGGCTGCGCCCCCACCACCACCACAGTTTGTTTTTTTTTAATTTTTTTTTTTTAATTTTTTAAAATTTTTTTGTTCCAAAAAAATTAATTTTTTAATTTAATTTTTTATTAAAAAAAAAAAAAAATTGTTTTAATTTTTAATATATATATATATATATATATATATATATATATATATATATGTATATATATTTTTATTTGATTTTATTTTTATTTTTTATTTTTTTTAATTTTTAATATTTTTATTTTAATTTGATTTTTTTTTTTTTAATTTTAATTTAAAAAAATTTAAAATTATTTTTTTTATTAAATTTTTTTTATTTTAAATTCAATTTGTTTAATTTTTTTTTGTTTTTATATTTAATATTATAGATTAATTATTTTTTAAAATTTATTTATTAAAATTTTTAAATTTTAATTTTATTTAATTGTTTTTCTTTTAATTTATTAGTTTATTTAGTTTTTCATTTTCAAAATCTATAAATTGTTTCATTAAAAAAAAAAAACACTAAATTTATGTATATTTATTTTTTAATTATTTGCACGTGGTTTTTTTCATTTTTTTTGTTTTTTAATGATAGTTTATTTTATTTTATTTTTATTTTTCAATTTTAATTGTTTTTATTTTTATTTTTTAATTTATTTTTTTTTTGTTAATTTTAAAATTTGTATTTTTTTTTCTTCTTATTATTATTTTTTTAATTTAAATTTTTAAATTTTTTTTTTAATCTAAATTTTAATTTTGTAATTTTAAATTTTTTTAATATATTTTTTTAAATATATATATATATATATATATATATGGTTTTTTTTAATAAGTTAGAAAAAAATGTTTTTGATGTTTTTTTTTTTTTTTTTTTGGTCAATTTTTGTTTTTTTTCTTTAAATTATGTGTTTTTTTTTCAAATTTTGTCATTTTCTTTGATATAATTTTCAAATATTTTTGTTTTTTTTTAATTTAATTTTGTTTAAATTTTTTATTTTTACGAGCTATTTTTGTTTTTTTTTTTACATTTTTATTGGTTTTTTTAATTGTTTTTATATATATATTTTTTATCTAAGTTTTGTGATTTATTACCAACATGAAAATCACCACTCTAAAAAAAAAGGTTAATCCAGCATCAATACGTTTCAAAATTAGCATGAAAATCACCGCTCTAAAAAAAAGGTTGATGCTGCATCAATACATTTCAAAATTAGCATGAAAATCACTAACATTTTAAAACAAATATTCATACTTCATAAATAAAAATATTAGAGTGTCAAAATTGTGCACAAAAAAAAAATGGTGATTCTGCATCACCACTTTTCAAAATCGGGTGCTTTTTATGCTACCAAAAAAAAGAAGGTAACATTGCGGTTACCTATTTCATCGGTAACATTGTTGTTTTTGGGCTTTTTTTAAAAAATAATTTTACTCCCGTCAATTGAGTGAGTTTGAGTTAATAAAACAGTGTAGTTTTTTGGTGTTTTTTTTTTTAAACCATTTTAATCCCGTTAATTGAGTGAATTTGAGTTGTGATAGATAATGTAAAAATAAAATAATTTATTTATATTTTTAAAGTTTTAGTATAATTAGGTTTTACATTACCTGTCAAATTTCAAGATTTTGGGTATTTTAATAGATTTTGATGGTGTTGAATCTATTTTCACCATAAAAAACACGATCCAAACATTCCTACTTTTAGATTTTTGAAAAAACAAATTGTCCTATTTTTTAAAATTCATTTTAAATAATAAAAAATCACAATTAAATGATATAGTGTCTTTTACACTTGGAAAAATAATTCGTGCACATTACATTTTCCTTTCTTTGTTGGTGTAACAGTAAGGGGTTGAATTAACCTTTTTATTTCCTTCTCATGAATTTTTCACATGGATGAAGGTTAGTTTTGGGTTTTTTTTAACATTACCCTAGTCTAAAGAACCCTCAAATTAATCTAGAGAATAATAGAAATTTTGGTAAGATTATGACAAAATCTAGTAGAAATTTTTGAAAATCTGAGATACAACAGTCAAACTTCACGATTTTGGGTGCCCCACTCGTTCTTGATGGTGCTGAATCCATTTCCACCATTAAAAAATATATATATCTATACTAAAAAAATTTATTCAAACACTCTCTGATTTTTTGAAAAAATCATTATGGGATTTAGGCAAGAAATCTGTCATCCAGGAGAATTTGTGGTCCCTGTAGATAACACCTTTTAGTTTGAGATGTGATGGAGAATCTAAAGATAAAAACAAAAATTATTTAATTTTTTTAAAACTAATTTTAAATAGTGGAAAACTAGAATTAAATTGTAGTAAAAAATGTCAAAATATTTGAAAAAATTAATCTAAAATCAAATCTTATAAAAAAAATTGCATTTCAACATTTTTTTTTTCTTTTTGTAAGTTTAGCAGATGCTTCCTATTTTCTATTAATAAAAAAAGAGAACAACAGGTTACATATAACAAAACTTGATGGTCTCAACCTACCCGCAGGAAACCAGGTCTGTTGGCTACCTAAAAGGGTTGTAGGCCAACTGGTACTGAAAAAGTTTAAACTGTCTACTAACAGCTATGTCCATTTTACTATCTCTTACATACAATAACTTTAAAAAGTAAATGTTATCCGAAGTTCACATAATAAAAAAAAAAGAGAAAAGAAAATCTTAATCATTCGAAGACTTGATTCGTGTCGGGTCCTTAACAGTAGAACTGGGCATGTCCACCTAGTGCATGCTTTGTAGTTGTTAATCTATGTAAACTAGAAGAACATTTCCATGGTGCTGTGCAAGGTGAATTTCTTGAATTTATCTCATTTATCTCATTTAAAATGGAGGTAGCTTTTGGGTCCCCTCCAATTTCCTGGATGCTCATAATTGTCTTGGCCAATACACATTTTAGCGTCCAATATGTATGGATAGACTGATGGAATAAGGAAAGTATGATTCTTATGTTACCGGGGTCCTTTAAAAATTCCATTGCCTCCTCCTGTATTTCCCCTTCCTCCTTACTGTTGTAGTCTTGCTCCTACCAGTGGAGCAGGCATCAAAAAGGTGTTCCATAACCTCTTTTCCTGAATTCCTTCCTCTCTTTCTAGGGCCAACTGTAGGCTTTCTTTGTTTCTGTTGCCTTTTGTCTTTTGCCTCCTTTTTTGATGTCTATCCTTTAACCATACTGGCATGCAGTACAGACCGTTGGATTTGGATTAACTGACAGTGTTGTTGCAGGTCTGTAACTAGTGATAGAGTAACACTTGTATATAAATTAAAGATATCTGTATATTGTAACAGACTGTCAATAATTTTTTTATAGAAACAATAGTGAAAAAGACCCAGACTGTCAAGAGTGACATCCTCTTAAGTAGCAGAGCAATGCACGTAAAAATTCCTCCTTCTCATCATCGAACTATTTAGAAAGGTGGCAACATGAACATACTTATTTGGGCATGACCGAGAATGCATGGCGAGAAGAAACCCTTTCGCCTTCTACATTTTAAAAGTCAGAGACTAGAGACTTCCACTACAAATATTGAAGTTCCTCGGCACCCAAAGGTATGATACCCAGCAGTGAAACCCTCAACGAACCAGAACTATAACAAAGTAGAGCCTAAACTTCACCAAAGTAAAACAAAGACCCCTTATCGCAGAAACCGAACCTTTAAAAATAGGAATGCGCCCTCTAATTGCAGGGATAAACCTCCTTAAAACAAAAAAGTGACCCCCAGAGACAGAATTGGTAACCCTCAACCCCAAAAAGATACTAGCAAGATCTACCACATAAGTCTAGAGAGAAGGAAAGGTATTAGAATAATAAGAGTTAGGATTCCCCACATTACTTAAATACTGAGCGAATGCAACTCCGAATAGACAATTGAACTGAGCGTTGTTGGCAGGGTGGTTATCCAAAGACATGTAGTGTAATTCATATGCTTGGGAAGGCGAAGCACTGGTGTTGCATATAGAGTGGGGGATAGAATGCATGGTACAGAGGGCTCCAAAGCAGAACAATTAGAGTTCACCCGAGACCGAGCCATACATAAAACGAAAACAAAAAGCTATTTTTCTTAATGAAAGCGCAAATAAACTAGCAATTGCCCCTAAAGGTGCAAAGGTACATTGAAGGAATAGAATATTTGGGAATATCATCTAGCCACAAACATAACCCATTGTTGACTGCATGGGCTCACAACCTACACTTGAACACAACATGTTGACAGAATAAACACAATGTGTTGACAGAATCTTGCTTAGGTGTTTCATGCCCGACTATTTTTATTTTCTCCTCGACATGGTGCCACTAGTCTCAGATTTTTTCTAGGGCAGCATATTGATCTTCGTCGAGGTCCTAGAGCCCAACAACTCGTTCCCATGTTGCACAATGGGTCTCAGGTAGGGACCACTAAAGTCATCCTAATTTCCAACTATATTACATTGAAAGCTTTAGTGTTCTAGTTTACAATTAAATGCCTATGCCACAGGGGCTTCACTGCGGAAGCGATGCCATAGAACATGGGTTCATATTGGGGGATATATAATGAGGAAAAATTGGCATAATATATTGGGGTATATATAGGGGATAAAGGGTTTTTATATTGGCACGTATAAAAAACGGAGCTCAAAGTTAATGAAAAAATATAAAGGGGTATAAAAAATGTTAATAAAAAAATGGATACCTACAATATATAATGAAAGAAGTGGCTTTCTAAATTGGGAAGGTGTATTGGGTTTATATTTTTAGGGGGTTAAATAATGTGATTTTTAGGGGTATTTTCCAATATGTACTCAAATTAAGGGTATTGTTTAATATTCTATAATCGCACATGATATGTTAGAGGTTTATTGAGTGAAGCCCTTGTGGTCTGTACCTGAGGAGAGTAGAGTGGGAGGAGCTCAATAATAAGATTCTAGCATATATAATGATGACAATGGTATTGATCTATGCTTTCCTCATAGTGTTTGATAAGGAGCGAACACTTAGTCTTAGCCAAACCACCACAATCATTAACTCAGATGGAAGATTTATCAAAAGTAGTAACATAATGGTCCACGACTGGGTATAAAGAAGTGCCTCTAACCATTGCACTCTCATGGAGAATGATGCCCAAAGAGTTACAAAGGAAAGTTTCTATTTTGGGTTCCTCTAACCATTGCACTCTCGTGGAGAATGATGCCCAAAGATTTACAAAGGAAAGTTTTTATTTTGGGTATCAGTATTAGGTTAGATTCAAAAGGTTATACATGAACAAAACTAAAAAAACTTAGAAGGTACAAAGTGGTAGTAAATATGGAGGCCCTGCAAAGAAAACAATTCTAGGCCAAATGCAATTACCATCATGCCTATACAATGAAAATTGTTGGTTCCAAGTAACAGTGAAGAGACTATTTTTCATCCTTGTCAGTTGCCTTGGTCTTGTGCTAAGTATTTCCTTCCTGCAGAAAATGTACGACCCTCATAATTTTGGGCATGTTGATGGGCAGGGTGTTTGTGCATAAGAGTCCTACTTTGAGAACCGTGGCCATTTCCTTCTTAAATCAATCCTCAAACTTGGGATCCAATACTTCAAGCAATCCATTATTTTTATATATTTTATTACACACCCACTTCACAATATCTTTGTTCTCTCTAGATTCTATATCTATTGGTTGTCTTCCTGTCACCAGTTCCATGATCATCAATCCAAAAGTATAGACGACACTTTTTTCATTCTCTTCATCAATCCAAAAGTATAGGTGACACTTTCTGCATTCACTTTGAGTCTGTAGGCATAGTCTGCACAATGCAAGACATAAATTTGTCAAAAAAATTACAAAATTAATTCAAAATCTAAAGGAAATCCAAATTAACACTAATATTGGCTTTCTATTCGATTTGCAAAGATAGTTCAACAAAACCAATTCAGATAAAAATATCAATTAAATTCAACAAGAGTTGATAAAATGATTACATAATAAGAAACAACATTCTCTCTCAAAAAAAATTAAGAATTTTATGAGACGCAAGACATTGCGCACCAATACTCATAAAAACCAACTGAGGTAAACAAATCGAATATCAATGTATAAAACAATTACGTAATAAAAAAAAAACATCCTCTACCATAAAAAGGGGGAAGAATTGTATTAAAAGTGGGACACTTCCCACCAATGTTCACCAAATCCCAACTGAGGTTGAAGCAATCGATTCACAGTAGTATTGGAATTCAACATTTATCCATAAAATATAGTTACTATTTATTGCATCATTTTAATAAAATAATCATGTTTTTATGTTTTTGTGGATATGGTCAAATTGCAACAAATTTTCAAATTCAAACTTTCGTATCTAGTGAGATTGATGGCATAGAGAGATGTCAAATTCCCCAAAGAATCATGAAGCATCTCCACATTTTTGCAGAGTCTCATATTGATAGATTTGGGACATGTTAACTTCCCCAAGGAAATTCAAACACAATGTAGAATAAACCAACAATACAAGCCTATCTTTATGCAACCGTAAAAAAACATCAATTGGAGCCATATAATCAGTCTCGTTGCCATCACTTTGTTGAATTTTTGCAATGCCAAAATCTCTAAAGAAGTTTGATAATCATCCTCGAACAAAATATTATTGGATCTTGTGTTTCTATGAATAATGTATGGTTCACAATCATGATGAATATATGCCAAGCCTTGAGCTGCTTCAAGAGAAATTTTGTATCTTATGAGCCAGTCAAGAACATTAGACTTAGTGTTGAAGTTTGCAACAAGAAATAGTCAAATTAGGATCTAGAAGAAACATGAAAACACCTACACTAATGTGGGACCATAGGTCATGTAGTGATGGGTCCTAGCAATAAATTAGTGTGAAATTCAATTTATTTGATAAATTGGAAATGTGTCAAATTTAGTTATCCCTTAATTAAATTGGACAATAAAATGTAATATTATCTCATAATCATTTGTAATAGTTAACTAAGTGTGATAAACTCAGTTATCTCATGAAATTCGAGTTGAGAGTAGTTGGTGAGGCATGCAGAGTGATTCTATGTGTTTTAGAGTTCAAGTTGCAGTTAAGTGAATGAGTTTAATGCATGAGTAATCCGTTAACTCAGTTAGGAGAGTTAAAGTCAGTTAGACTAGTTGTAGCCGTTTGTTGTACTAGTGAGGGATCAAGTGAATTAAATCTTCTTTAATTCACAATCAGTGATCTGCCATGCAACTGATGATTTACTATTAATAGATGCATGCATGTTAGGTCCAGTGAAGACTATCAGTTGTGATATTAACAGAATGCCCAGATGCAGTTAAAACACCACAGGATGCCCATGATACTCAGCACAATTGAGGAAGGTTGAAATTCCTAAAGAATAGGGATTGCATTCATCAGGAATTATGTGAGCAAGGCAGGCTGAAGACAGGCTGAGAATTGGCTAAGTGTTGGCCTGTTTTTGTGTGGATCAGTGTGATACAATAGGAAGAGTGCAGGAGACTCTTGTGAGAAGAGTGCATTGTAATTGTTTCATGATTCCTTGTGGAATATACAATATATGATAGATGGGTTTTGAGCAGTAAGATTTCCCCAGGAAATTATCTGTGTTGGGGTTTGATTTGATTTTTCTTTACTTGTTGTGATTGGCGATCGTGTTTATTTTCCGCAATTTATTTATAGAAGGATTCAGTGTCTAGCTTTAGTACATTGCTTTATTGGATTGAATCCATTGATATACATATTTTTGTATAATTTCTACATGGTATCGGAGCACACGAAATCACTATAATGGAGGAGAAGCAGAGTTTGTGACTTAATAGAATTCAAATTTGCAGAAGTATTCTTGGTGCAACAGGCAAATCTGGATCGAAATGGCTTTCAATGGCTTGAGATTTCAGTATGCACTCGAGGGAAGTTCTAATTATATTGTGTGGAAAGAAAGGATGGAGGCAGTACTGGAGGATAATGGGTTGAAAGAATTCATTGATAATGATGTTCCCAAATCCGCTGTAGCAGATGCTGCAAATCTTGATGCTTGACAAAAGAAGGTTGCAAGGGTGAGGAGGATCTTACTGGAGGGAGTATGAGACCACATTGTCTCAAGTCTCCATGGAAAAGTGAATCCATATGTAATGATGAAGGCTTTGACAGATCTTTTTTAGAGCAGCAATGATAATATAAAATTAGCACTCAAGGACAAGCTCAGGAAGATTAAAATGGAGAAAGGTGACACTATTCCGATATATTTAAAAAATTTTGTCCAATGTTGGGATGAGCTTGGGAGAATCAGAATTACTGTCGCGAATGATGACATGGTGAGCCTAACTCTTCTAGTTCTTCCCAAAAATTGGCATATTTATGAGGACTTTATCAATGGAAGGGAAAAGCTGCCAGATTGGGACTGACTTTGGTCGGATTTGGTATAAGAAGAGTTCAGGCGGAATACCAGGGATGGATCTTCATCTAAGGAATATGATGAGGAAAATTGTTCCTTGGATGATAAGGTGAATAAGGGGAAGGGAAAGAAATCATATTCCAAATCTGAGACTGACAAAGAAGGAAAGGAGAGCAACATGTCCAGAGTGAAGTGTTTTCATTGTCGTGAGCATGGACATTATGCCACTAATTTTACACAAAAGAAGAAGAATAAGAAGGCTTCAGGATCTGCAGCTGGTGAGGCTTTGGCCTTGCAATTTGAGTTTGAATTATTTATGATAGCATACATGGTGTCATGTGCGATGGGATCAGGGTGGTACTTGGATAGTGGTGCATCTTCCCACATGACGGGAGACAAAGAACTTTTCAGTACCTTGGAGGAGAAGGACCTCCAGATGCATATCGAAATGGTGATGACGGGCGGTACAATGTTACCGGGATTGGTACAGTTACCTTCCAGAGAAATTCAGGTAAACCCTTCTTATTAAAAGATGTAATGCATGTACTAGGCTTGAAGAAAAATTTAGTTTAAGTCACAGTGTTGGAGGATAGAGGCTATGATGTTGTTTTCAATGAAGGAAAATATTTTCTACGACACAAAGAAATAGGACAAGTCAATAATATTGGGTTTTGTGTGAAGAATCTCTATAAAATTGATGTAGAGAACTGCACAACATTGATGGGTAAGGCAGAAAAAGTGGTGAGCCAGGATGAGGGTGAGTTATGGCACAAGAGATTGGGCCATCTACACCACGAAGCTTTGAAGGTCATGCAATAGATTTCTACAGAGCTTCCAAAGGGTACTCTTGAGTAGATGGACACATGCAAGGGATGTACCATTGGGAAGTGTGAGAAAGTCATGAAATTTTCCCTCGAGAGGGATCTGGATTTTCATGTAGATGAGGAACTCTTGGTTCCAAAGAATGAACCTCAAGATGTGGAGCAGCCACATGCGGAGGATCATGGAGTGCCAAAAACCACTGAAGCAGAGAAATTTCGAGCCAGATGGGCAGAGGGAGTACATGCAGCTTTACCTCCAGGTGTGAAGTGGGGTGATGTCCAAAATTAATCCCAAGAAGAAATTTGGGCAGGGTCCTAGAGATGCTACGTCCCACAGATCGAACCTGGCTACAAGGAAACCACAGTACAACAGTTGCAGGAAGGATAGATTAGATTGATGCAGTTAGATGTCAGGAAGACAAAATTTAGAGTGACAGGTGTCAAATACTAGAGTGCAAATCATAGTTGGCAGTAGTGCAAAGTACATGGATGCAGATGTCAACAACGCAGAGATTCTAGTAGACATGTGCAGTAGGTACAAATAGTCAGAAGCCTCTAATGACAGATGCATTATACTGATTCAGTTGTTTGGAGGCTCTTTAGTTTCTGAAGTGTTGCATGCAAAAGTTGCATTTGTATGAGAAACACTAGAGAAGTGTGCATGGAATATTTTCATGTGTGAGAAACACTAGATAAGTGTTGCATGCAAGAGGTGCATGTGCTCATGCAAGGAAACTCCTTTCTTGTTGAGAGGGAGTCTTGAAGTTTACAAGAAGAAACAATGAAATTGGCATCCAGAAGCAACATGACAACACCTACACTAGTGTGGGACCATAGGTCATGTAGTGGTGGGTCCTAGCGATACATTAGTTTGAAATTCAATTTATTTGATAAATTGGAAATGTGTCAAATTTAATTGTCCCTTAATTAAATTGGACAATAAAGTGTAATATTATCTCATAATCAATTGTAATAGTTAATTGAGTGTGACAAACCCAGTTAGCTCATGAAATTTGAGTTGAGGGTAGTTGGTTAGGCATGTAGAGTGATTCTATGTGTTTTAGAGTTCAAGTTGCAATTAAGTGCACGAGTTTAATGCATGAGTAATCAGTTAACTCTGTTACGTGAGTTAAATTCAGTTGGACTAGTTGTAACTGTTTGTTGCACTAGTGAGAGATCAAGCGAATTAAATATTATTTAATTCACAATCAGTGATATCCCATGCAACTAATGATTTACTATTAATAGCTGCATCCATGTCAATTTCAGGAGAGATCCAGTTGAGATAAAGGTTAAACGGAAATTGACTATTAGTTGTGATATTAGTAGATTTCCAAGATGAAGTTAAAACACCATAGGATGCCCATGATACTTAATGCAGTTGAGGAAGGCTTAAATTCCTAAAGAATAGGGATTGCATTCATCAGGAATTGCGTGAGCAAGGCAGGCTGAGAATTGGCTAATTGTTGGCCCAATTTTGTGTGGATCAGTGTGAGACGATAGACATTGCAGGAGACACTTGTAAGAAGAGTGCATTGTAATTGTTTCATGATTCCTTGTGGAATATACAATATATTGTAGAGGGGTTTTGAGTAGTAACATTTCCCCAAGAAATTATCTATGATGTGGTTTGACTTTATTATTTCTTTTCTTGTTGTGATTGGCGATCGTGTTTATTTTGCATAATTGATTTGTAGAAGAATTCAGTATCTAGCTTTAGTACATTGCTTGATCGGATTGATCCATTGATATACATGTGTTTGTATAATTTCTACACTTATTCCCATGAAGGAGACATCTCAGGCTCCCATTAGGCATGTAATAATATACCAACAGGTTGGAGTTGTTATTACCATAACAACAACATAGCTTTACGATGTTCTTATGCCCGATATTCTCCAATGTGTCCACCTCAACCTTGAAACCATGGTCATTGGAAGCATTTCTTTTACCACTGCTCCAAAGCCTCTTGATGGCCACGAATTCATCATTGCTTATGATAGTCTTGTAAACCTTACCGGCTCCACTGCTTCCAATGGAATTATCTTCATCCAAGAAATATAGAATTTCATATTCACTGAACCCAAGATTTTGAAATGAAATCAACATTCACAAATGTTTCTTGAATGACTTCTTGTTCTATGCATTTGCAAAGATTCGATACCTTCTATAAAACCACCCCAATCCAAGGATGAAAATAATGAGACAAGCATACAAGTGATGAAGTAGCCACCACCAGGTCCTGCGCGTAGCTCTTTCAATTTTTTCTCTAGAACAACACTCCATGTATTTAAAGGTGTCCCAACTGTGACAACTCAGGATTTCCCAAAAACAATTTCATAGATTGGACTCTCAAAAGCCAAAGGAATCGAGAAGAAGGCTTGGAATCGAACCGTAGAAACTATGCGATCGTCGAGTTCCATGTGGTAAAAAAATAGACATAGGAGGATGAAATTTGAAGGATGTGATTGGTGGAATCGGCCCGCTGCAACCCCGCAGAGGGACACCTTCGGTGTAAACTATATATATATATATATATATATAGAGTTTAATTTACGTTTTAACAATTTTTTTTTTTTTTTTAAGTAGTCTTTTAGTGTGACTTTTTGAAAATTTTTCTAGTTTATTTTTCGATCTGATTTGTCTAAAATTTGGAAAGATTCATTGAAATCATACGATTGATCAGTGAAATATTCAAAATATGATCCACATTTATGCAAGAACAAATTGAAATACAGAAATACAAATAAAATGATCCAGGAGGATCTTACATCAGTTCAGATCGACAGGGAAGTCCATTATCATCTTCAGTTTCTCTAGTGTTCCGGATGAAAGAGTCTTTGATTTATTTTCGTGCATGGTACAAGTGATTTCATGGCAAGGGAAAATGTTAAATATTTCATGTCGAATGTACCTATGGTGGAAAGGGTGGATGTAAAAGTTATATGTTGTAACTAGGTTGTATGTTGAAGAACCTACATGACAAAACCTATGTATATGGTCGAAGACCTATGACAAAACTATATACTAGCGCAAATCCAATGTAATACACCATATGAAATAGGTGTAAGACCTTTTTGGTGGTCGAAAGGTGTATAGACTATGCAATGAATAACACACACACACACACACATAACCCTTTGAACATTCAAACCACGCTAAGGGGCAGACTTAACCGTTGCAACACAAAACATGTGAACAGTCCACAGGAGGTCGACCACAGTGGCACTGTCAGCCTGAAGTCATCAGAACTGACCGCCAAGGTGGCAGCCAGTGGTTAGACTTCCACTGGTCACATGCGGTTCGTATATCCGCTCCAGCGTCTATAAAACCATCATGGCTATTTTAATATATAATGTATTTTTGGGTTTTAAAAGTTTAATGCGCACTATGTTTAATTCCATCACCTTGTAACAATGTATTAGGTGCTTCAATACGATTTCACTGAGAGGTACTTCATCCATTAATGTAATTTCTTTTTTCCAATTTTGGCCCGAGAGTGAACCTATTTAAACTTAGCCATTTCACCATGGAGAGGAGGAGAGTGTTTTTTAATGCTTGTATTCAAAATTCTATAAGAGAGGGGAAATTTTCTTTCAGGTGTAACTTGGTCGTTCGGAGGTGGAATTGGGCACCAAGGGAGGCATTGGAAAGCTAGGAGAGAGAGCTTTATGTTGATAGAGACTAGAGGTGCCTGTGAGCATGTTCACTTTGGTGAATTTCTGTGTAAAGACTTTCTTGGATCATTCCTTAATAAAACAAACACCCATCTTGAAAGCGGACCCAAAGACGTATTCCACCAGGGAAAAACTTCGTAATCAATGTTTGTTTTATTTGATCTCTTTTATTTGTTGCAAAATCATGTTTAATTGTTCTTCTTAAGTTCTATATTAAGTCTTTAAATCAACTTATTTCCTTCAGTCTTCCACACTAAGCGATCAAGTTAACAATCAATTCACTTTGGAAAATAGTCAGTCATATTTCAGTTCTATTTCAAAATATATATTTTGTTATTATAGCAGGTTGCATTTTGTAGGATTTTTGTGAGTGAATGTTAACCAGATCTAAGTTGTGACGTGGAGAAGGAACACTCGAGGATATCAACTCAGAATTTCGAAAGCGGAAAGTCACTCAACAATCGACAATGGGAGGATCCGATGCAAGTGAAACTCCTGAAGTGAAGGTCATGGGCTATGAACAGATTCAACAATTTTTTCTTAACATGCAGTGGATGTTGGGAGAACTCTATGAAGATAAGAATGTGAGATATGTAACTTCTTCTTTGAAAGCAACGAAGAAGGAAAAGGGAAAAGGAAAAGCTAATAAACCTCCTTCTCCTCCATCATCTTCATCATCTTCTTCTTCTTCTTCCAGTTCATAATCTAAAATAGAAAAGAAACCGCAGAAATCATCTCTTTTGAAACTTGATGTAAAATTTGAACTACTTATTTATTATAGAAAAATGAATCCTGAAAAGTTAGATAACTAGAATAAGCAGTTAGAAGTGCATTGTAGAATTCAGAACATTTCTGATGAAAGAATAAAAAAATAGTTAGCTACACTTAGAATGGGTGGAACAACTTTAATCTACTGGGAAAGTAAAACTCAAGTAGATTTAAAGTGAAAAGGTAAAGTCATCTCTTCATGGTATAAGTTTTTAAAAGCTCTCAGAAAACAATTCTGTCCTTTGGGATACATGCAACAAGTTTTTATTTATTGGCAACATTTGAGTCAAGGTAAACGATAGAATTTTTAGGATTTTACTCAGGATTTCAGGACAAAAGCTTTGGCACTTGGTATTCCATTGGATTCCATTGGTATTAATCTTGTAACAATGTATTAGGTGCTTCAATACCATTGCACCGAGAGGTACTTAATCCATTAATGTAAAACCAATTTTCCAATTTTGGCTCGAGAGTGAACCTATTTAAAATCATCCATTTCACCATGGAGAGGAGGAGAGTGTTTTTGAAGGCTTGTATTTAGAATTCTGTAAGAGAGAGGAAATTTTATTTCAGGTGTAACTTGGTCGTCTGGAGTTGGAATTGGGCACTGAGACAGATGTTGGAAAGCTAGGAGAGATATCTTTCTGTTTATAGAGACTAGAGGTTCTTGCGAGCACGTTTAGTTTGGTGAATTTTTGTGTAAAGTCTTCCTTGGATCATTCCTTAATAAAATGAGTGCCCATCTTGAAAGAGGACCCAGAGACGTATTCCGCCATGAACGAACTTCGTAATCAATGTTTGTTGTCTTCTTGTTGAGATTCAACAAGATGATGATCCTAGTGAAAATTAAGCACCTTCACTAGGTGGGGCCAGCGGGCTATTTTTAGGTGTATGTCTATTTTTAGAATGGTGAGCATATTCTAAAATTGGCAGGACGCTGATTCTAGATGGTTGAGAAAATTCTAGCTTTGAATGAATTTCTATTTTTAGAGATATGGGCGAAGTCTATTTATAGATCGCATATCTAAAAATAGAATGCATGTCGATTATTATTAGCCCTTAATAATAATCAGAAAATAAATAATAACTTATTCTCTTGGAGCACTTGATTTTAGTGAACAGATGTGGCACATCAGTGAGCTGAAGGATTCACGCAATTCCTAGGGTGGTTGGTGACTCATGCATGATGGACTTCGTTATAATTGATTGTGGCAGAGTTGTAACAGAGTTGGAAGAGTAGTTATGGGAGTTGTTATTTAGTTTAATTCAGTTAAGTGAGTTAAACTTAGTTGTGCTAGTTGTCACTCATGATACACTAGTGAGAGATCAGTGAATTAATTATTTAATTAATTCACAAGAAATGTCTCACATGCAACTAAATAAATACAACAATTAACTACTTGCATGTCAGATCTAGTGGAGACCTAGTGGAGAGATAGGTGAAAGGGTGTGATTAACTATCAGTTGTGACTATAGTGATGCATTCAATGCATCAACACACACATTGGATATGCCAATGAGGATTACGCAGTCAAGGAAGGAAATATTTCATTCATTCACGGATATTCTTCAGCAGGGATTGCGCAGTGGAGGCAGGCTGTCAGGAGGCAAGAAATTGGTGCATAGATATGCAAATTTATGCATGACAGTGTGAGATGATTATATATTGTACTGAGAGCTCTATGAGCTGAGCTTTGTATGATATTGTTTCATGATTCCATTGATATACATAATATATGATAGTTGGGGTTTTTAGCTTTTAACTTTCCCCGTAAAAACATCTTATTATGTGCGATTGATTTTCTTCATGTGTTTGAAATTGGCGATTTAATTTCCGCAAAGAATTAAGTGGAAGAATTCTATATTTAACTGTAGATTTAAAATTGTTAGATAAGGAGAGTTCGGCAACACATCACTTGTATTGATAAATTTATACATGGAATCATAGCAGTGTTAATCACTGAAGATTGCAATATTTAAGCAATGTTGTTTTTTTTGTGGTGGAACAATTCGAATTTGTTGCAAGAATTTCTTGGTGTGACAATTGAGTAAACATTGAAGTGGCTTTCAATGGGTTGCGGTTGGAGTATGCACTCGAGGGTAGCTCTAACTAAATAGCCTGGAAGGACAAGATGGAGGTGTTGCTTAAAGATAATGGCTTGAAGGAGTTCATCGACAATGATATTCCTAAGCCCACTTCAACGGATGCTACATTACTTGACGCCTGGCAAAAGAAAGTAGCGAAGACGAGAAGGATTTTGTTGGAAGGTGTGAAAGACCATATTGTGTCAAGCCTTCATGGCAAATCCACTCCATTTTCAATGTTGAGGGATTTTACAGATATTTTCCAAAGCAGAAAAGACCTTAGAAAGTTGGCGCTGTAAGACAAACTCAGAAAAATCAAAATGGAGAAGGGTGACAGTATTCCAAAGTATCTCATGAATTTTGTCCAATGTAGGGGTGAGATGGGGAGTGTGGGAATTACAGTTGCTGATGATGACTTGGTGAGCTTGGATCTCCTTGGGCTTCTGAAGAGTTGGCAAAGTTATGAAGACTCTATCAATGGACGGGATAAACTGTTGGACTGGGAGTGACTTTGGTCGAATCTAGTGTAGGAGGAGATAAGGCAGAATACCAGAGATGGCTCTTCATCAAAGCATGATGATGAAGAGGATTTTGATTTGGCTACCAAAGCAAGGAAAGGGAATGGGAATAAATTCCACTCAAAATCCGAGGCTAAAGGAAAGAAGCTGAATTTGTCCAAGGTGAAGTGTTTTCACTATCACGAACATGGGCATCTCGCCACTAACTTCCCACAGAAAAAGAAGAACAAGAAGGTTGTTGGAGCTGCAGCTGGTGAGGCCCTTGCCTTGAAATTTGAACTTGATTTCTCCTTTATCGCATTCTTGGTTTCAAGCGCAATGGGATCAGTGTGGTATCTTGATAGTGGTGCTTCATTCCTCATGATGGGAGATAAGGAGTTGTTCAGTAACTTAGAGGAGAAAGATCTCCAAATGCATATAGAGATGGGTGACGATGGGTGATACAGTGCGACCGAAATTGGTACCATTACCTTTGAGAGGGAGTCAGGTAAACCATTCATGTTGAAATATGTTATGCATGTTCCAGGTCTAAAGAAGAACTTGGTCTCAGTTGCGATGTTGGAGGATAGAGGTTATGATGTTGTTTTCAACGATGGAAAAGCTTTCCTGTGACATAAAATAATGGGTCAGACCAAGAATATAGGGATTCAAGTTAAGAATCTCTACAAGCTATAGGTAGATGGCTGCGCTGTAATGGTGGGAAAAGCAGAAGAAGTGGTGAGTCGGGATGAGGGAAAATTATGGCACAGGCAATTGGGCCATCTTAACCATGGTGCCCTGAAGATTTTGCAGCAGATTTCTACTGGACTTCCCAAGGGTACTCTTGAAAAGTTAGATCAGTGCAAGGGATGTACAATGGGTAAGTTTGTGAAGACCACCTTTCATGAGAAGGAGAACCGCGCTTCGGTGATCCTGGAGAGAGTACACACAAACGTGTGTGGACGATTATCGGTTGCTTCAACAACGAAACATAGGTATTATGTTATTTTTGTTAATAACTATTCTCATAGATGCTAGATATTCTCCATGCAGAAGAAGGATCAAACATTCTCAAAGTTATATGAGTTTAAAGAATTGGTGGAGAAAGAGTCGAGGAAGCAAGTGAAGGCTCTGTGGAGCGATAATGGTGGTGAATATATCTCGAACGAATTCAAAGAATTCTGTAGCAAAGAAGGAATTTGAAGAGAACTCATAACGCCTCATAACCCACAGCAGAATGGGGTCACAGGGAGGAAGAACAGAATGATCGTGGGTGTTGCACAAGCTATGGTGCATGATCAGGGCCTACCAATGCACCTGTGGGTGGAAGCATGCAACACTATGGTTTATGTGAAAAACTGTTGTCCTCATAGAGTACTTGGCATGAGTACACCTAAAGAAGCTTTTACTGGTAAGAAGACGGATGTTTCTCATTTAAATATTTTTGGCTCATATGTATTTTGCATGTGACCAAGATGCCAAGAAGAAGCTGGAGCCGACTTATGAAGTTGGGATATTTGTGGGGTACACAAAAACACCCCATAATTATCGTGTGTATTTTCCAAACAGTCGAATGAATGCGGTGCGACGGGATATAAAATTAAATGAGGAGAAAGCCATGAATTTGTCACTTGAGATGGAGCTACACATGCATACAGAGGAGCAACTACTTGTTCCCAAAGGTGAGCCTCTAGATGTGGACCAGATATAGGAGGAAGTTCATGGAGTGGAGGAGTCCACTCACGCAGAGCCAAACATCAGAATAGGCAGAAAACGTACCATAGAAGCTGAGAGGCTGAAGCTTGATGCAACAGAGAATGTCGGAGTCCCTAATTCATAGCGCAGACAAAGACAGTCTCCTGACCGTTTCACTGGATACATGGCTCTCATGAGCAAGCGTATCATGACAGAGCCATCTTCCTTTCAGGAAGTAGTGTAGGAGCCCACAAGGGTAGATTCCATGGTGGAGGAGTATGACTCCATTGTTAGAAACAGTGCTTGGGAAATTGTTCCAAGGCCAGTTGATAAATCAGTGGTAGGTTTGAGATGGATCTACAACGTAAAGCAAGCTTCTGATGGGAGTGTAGAGAAGTATAAGGCAAGATTTGTAGCCTGGGGCTTCTCACAGATCGAGGGGATTGATTATGAAGAAACATTTGCACCTGTCGCATGGTATTCTTCCATAAGGACCATTCTTGCTCTCTCAGCGTAGATGGGTGGGCACATTCATCAGATTGATGTGAAGACTGTGTTCCTTAATGGGATCATTGAGGAAGAAGTGTACATTGAGCAGCCTGAAGGATTTGAGATCTTCAACAACGAGTCGCATGTGTGCAGACTCAAAAGAGCACTATATGGGCTGAAGAAAGCACCCCGTGCTTGGTACACTTGGATTGATAGCTATTTCACTGGACTTGGCTTCACCAAGAGTGAGGCGGATGCAAACCTATACCAGATTGTGGTGGAGGGTAAGCTTTTAATCATTGTTCTTTATGTTGATTATTTAATACTGACTGGTGATGAGCATTTGATACACTCATGAAAGAAGGATTTTGATCCAGATTTATGCAGGAACGCAACAGAATAAATACATAACCATAAATACAGAGATGCATCGGAAATAACACTTCATTTCATTAATATCAAAGAACTGAAATTTTCTTACAGACAGAATGGAAATAAAAATAGCTAGGGCGCTGGTAGCTATCTCTGAGAAGAGATATGGCGGCTACAGGCCTCTGAACTGAGTTACAATGAGGCTCGAGGGCTTATTTATTATTAAGAAACAATGGAGAACTCTAAAAATCCAAAAACCTAACCCTAGGAGATGAAGCACCAAAAATATGGGCCCCGTTTGGGTAAATTGGTGTTTCAACTTCCCAGGGATGTAACTTTGGCATATTATCTCCGTTTGATGCACATGATACATCATTAGAAAGATCTATCCGAGGACTACAAATTTCGCCATGAATATCCATTCTAGAATGGAATGAAATTTTCCAGAGGCACGATGCCCAAGAAACATCGTTTAGGGCCTCAAAACGGCTCCGAAAGTTCAGGACCTGAAAAACTTCTAAAAATAGTAAGTTGTGCCGAAACTGAAAAACTGAAAGAGACAATGGTGGGGCCCCAAGTGGAATAGGCGAGTGGCCACCAATATCCACCTGGATCAGACCTTGCAAAGGTGTTTGAGATGAAGGATATGGGCCTCCTTCATTATTTCCTTGGATTGGAAATATGGCAGCGAGAAGGTGAATTGTTTGTGTCTCAAGGCAAGTGTGGTCGGGAGATACTTGGTAAGTTTCACATGCAGGACTGTAAATCCATGGATACTCCTCTTCCAGGAAATTTTTGGAAAGAGGATGGTACATTGGCAGAAGTATTGATGACACTGTTTATTGACAGTTGGTGGGTTCGCTCATGTTTTTAGTTAATACAAGATCCGACATATGCTATGCAGTGAACCAACTTAGTCAAGTGATGGTTAAGCCTACCAAGCTCTTTTGGAAGGCGGGCAAGCATGTCTTGAGATATCTTGGGGGCACATCTGAGTATGGCTTATGGTACAGACAGACAGATGAGGTGAAGTTGCATGACTTCACGGATGCATATTGGGCAGGCAACCCAACGAACAGAAAGAGCACATTAGGAGGGGTTTTCAGTGTTAGATCTACAGTTGTTTCTTGTTACATCAGGAAAAAAATATCCATGGCACTCAGTTCAGCGGAAGCAGAATACATGGCAGCAAGTCAAGTTGCATGTGAGGCTATCTGGATGAGGAAGATCCTGGTTGGTTTGTTTGGTTCTCATTTGGATCCTACAGTGATTCATTGTGATAATCCAAGTTGCATTAAACTCTCGATTAATCCTGTGTTTCATGATAGATCTAAGCATATAGATATCCAATATCATCGTATCAGATATTGTGTGCAGTGGAAGATCATGTTGCTTCAGTACATTCCTACGGAAGATCAGGATGCAGATATTCTGACGAAGGCGCTCACCAGGAGAAAATTCAAATAACATAGAGACAAGATCGGGGTGAAGGATAATCCCTTTATTGTTGAGAGGAAGTGTTGAGATTCAAAAAGATGATGATCCTAGTGAAAATTAAGCACCTTCACTAGGTGGGGCCCGCAGGCTATTTCTAGGTGTATGTCTATTTTTAGAATGGTGAGCATATTCTAAAGTTGGCAGGATGCTGATTCTAGATGGTTGAAAAAATTCTATATTTGGATGAATTTTTATTTTTAGAGATATGGGCGAAGTATATTTATAGATTTCATATCTAAAAATAGAATGCACGTCGATTATTATTAGCCCTTATAAATAATAACTTATTCTCTTCGAGCACTTGATTTTAGTGAACAAATGTGGCACATCAGTGCTGAAGTAATCACACAATTCCTAGGATGTTTGGTGACTCATGCATGATGGACTTCATTATAATTGATTGTGGCAGAGTTGTAACAGGGTTGGAAGAGTAGTTATGGGAGTTGTTATTTAGTTTAACTTAGTTAAGTGAGTTAAACTCAGTTGTTCTAGTTGTAACTCATACAATAGTGAGAGATCAGTGAATTAATTATTAATTAATTCACAAGCAGTGTCTCACATGAAACTAAAGAAATACAACAGTTAACTACTTGCATGTCAGATCCAGTGGAGACCTAGTGGAGAGATAGGTGAAAGGGTGTGATTGACTATCAGTTGTGACTATAGTGATGCATTCAATGCATCTACACACACATTGGATGGGCCAATGAGGATTGCGCAGTCAAGGAAGGCAATATTGCAATCATTCAACGATCTTCTTCAGCAGGGATTGCACAGTGGAGGTAGGCTGTCATGAGGCAAGAAATTGGTGCATAGATATGCAAAATTCTGCATGACAGTGTGAGACGATTGTATATTGTACTGAGATCTCTATGAGCTAAGATTTGTATGAGATTCTCTCATTATTCCATTGATATACATAATATTTGATAGTTGGGGTTTTCAGCTTTAAGCTTTCCCGGTAAAAACATATTGTTATGTGTGATTGATTTTATTCATGTGTTTGCAATTGGAGATTTAATTTCCGCAAAGAATTAAGTGGAAGGTTTATGTATTTAACAGTAGATTTAAAATTGTTAGATTAGGAGAGTCTGGAAATACATCACTTGTATTGATAAATTTCTACACTTATATCTCTTTTCTTTGCTGCAAATTCAAGTTTAATTGTGCTTCTTAAGTTCTGGCTTAAGTCGTAAAATCAATTGCTTTCCTTCAGTCTTCCACACTAAGAAATCAAGTTAACAATCAATTCAATTTGGAAAATATTCAGTCCTATTTCAGATGTATTTCAGATCATAAAAGCAGAGATGCAATATAAATAAAACTTCATTTAATTAATAAAAAATAACTAAAATATGCTTACAGACAGCTAAGGAGTTGGTAGCTTATTTCTATGAAGAGATGTGGCGGCTACAGGCCTCTGAACTGTGTTAAAATGAGGCTCGGGGGCCTATTTATTATTGAGAAACAATGGAAAACCCTAAAAATCCAAAAACCTAACCTAGGAGATGAAATTCCAAAACTATGGGCCCTGTTTGGGTAAACTGATACATCAATCTTCCTGGGGACTTAACTTTGGAATAAGATCTCCATTTGACGCGAAAAATACCTCATTAGAAATATATATCCGAGGACTACAACTTTTGATGTGAGAAACATGAAAGGAAATTCCATGATGCTTTTGGTTTTTCCAAAAAATGTCGTTTAGGGCCTCAAAACAACTTTGGAAGTTTAGGACCTGAAAAAACTGCTAAAAATAGTAAACTGTGCTACACTTAAGGAAACTGAAAAAATGAAAGAAGAAATGGTGGGGCCCCAAGTGGAATAGGTGGGTGGCCACTAATATCCACCTGGATCATTCCTCACCCCTTAGGAAGCAATGGTCCCCATTGTGTTGAGTTCCTCCATGAGATGAGGAAACTTTTGCTGAACTTGGTCCCTGGTGAACCATTTGCCTTGGTGCAGGAGTTGGCTAGCTTTGATAACCCGATATCATTGGATATTATATTGGCGAGTGTTCTTGATTTGAATTTCCATGATACGATCCATGGTGGCATGTTCCATGTAGTCTTGGTTTAACTCTGTTGGTATGAGTTGTTCTGCAAATCAGAGGTGTCCAGTAGAGGTGGGAAGTAGGGCTGAAGGTGGTCCACATTGAACACTAGGTGCAGACCAAGGAATGGTTGAATAATTAGCTCAAAGGAATTGGCCCCTATAGCCTTGGTGATGGTGTACAACCCATATCGGAGTGGGTGAAGCTTGCGGTGGGGTCTAGCGAGGCGCTCCTTATGCAAATGTAGCCACACTTTGTCACCCAACTAGAAGTTGTGTGGCACTCGATGTTGATCATGTCGTTGCTTGTACTTAGCATTGGCTCTATCCAATATGTCATGAACCTATTGGCATATGTGTTGAATGAGCTCAATGAATCTATTCACCTTGTCAACCTCAGACTGGACATGAGCTGAATCAGCCAGAGTAGTCACAAATGGCATGGCTACATTAATGGGTCATAGTGGCTGGAATCCAAAGCCCACTTGAAAGGGGATGTGGCCAGTTGAGATATGGAGAGATAGGTTATAACTGTGGTGTACATAGGGAAGGCTCTCATCCCATGTGCATGGATGATTTGAATTGTACATGTGCATAATGTGTACGATCATCTTGTTGACGACCTCTGTTTGGCCATCAGTTTGGGGATGGAAAGTTGTGGACTTGGTGAGATTGGTGTCCATCATTGACCAGAATTTCGACCAAACTGTGCTGAGGAACCTGTTGTCCCGATCTGAGATGATAAACTGTGGGATCCAAAAGCGCACCCAGACTCGTTTAAAGAAGAGTTTAGCAGTGGCTTCTGCTGTGAGATTCTTCTTGTAGGCCACCATAATGTCCATCTTCGAGAATCTATCAATGACCAAAAAACATAGTTGTTTCCATGCCTAGTAGAAGGAAGGCCTAACATGTAATCCATGGAGATGGATTCCCAAGGTTGAATCGGGGTAGGTAGTGGAGTATAGGGGCCTTGATTCTTGATGGTCAATTTGGAAATAACGTAAGCAGTGCAGTATTTGATCTACTTCCTGACATCCTGTTGAAGGTTTAGCCTATAGAAATACTTTTGTAGTACTGCCACTGTTTTCTCGACCTAAAAATTCCCAACGACCTAACTGTAGTGTGCTTCCAAAATCATCTTGGCAGGCTCTCTTGAAGGAACACAAAGGTGTCCCAGGTGACATAGCAGTGCATCTTGGAGGTGAAAATTTGGAACTTGCGTACCTTCCAAGAGTGTCTTGTATGTTTGGTCAAATTCTAGATTGCTCTTGTAGAGAAGCAGCCAATCAGAATTCTTGTGCCCACAAGAGTTGAAAATGGTAGTTAGCGCCACGATCGATGGTTGGCTGAGGAATTCTGCAAAATTATTGGTGTTGCTCTTCTTGTACTTGATGTTCAAATGAAACTGTTGCAGATATGTGGACCACTTCTGATGGAAATCGTTCTGCAACTTCCCTTGCGTCTGTATGAATCACAGAGGTCAGTGGTCTGTGTGGATGACCGTTTCCTTCCCTAAAATTTAATGCTTCCATTGGCGGTAAGCTTGCACAATGGAATACATTTATTTGTCATAAGTGGGATACTTACGGACCGTGTCGGAGATTGTCTGATTTTGATATGCCACTAGGTGCCCTTGTTGAGTAATAAATGCCCCAATAGAATAAATAGAGGCATTTGTATCGATCTCAAATGGTTGTTGCAAGTTTGGTAATGTGAGAATTGGGGTAGAGCAGAGGCGATGTTTGAATTCTACGAATGCCTTCTATTGAGATTTCGACCAAAATAATTTTTCTTTTGCTCCTCCCTTGGTGACTTGACTGAAGGTAAAGTGATATGAAATAATCCCAAAATGAACCTGCAGTAGAAATTAGCAATACCCAGAAAGTTGCAAAGCTCTGTTAGAGTTGTTGGGGCTGGCTAATCCCGAATGACTTGGATCTTGGTTGGAACCACATGCACTGCCCATTCATCAATAATGTATCCCAGATAGTGAACCTCAATCATGCCAAAAGTGAACTTCTCCAAATTGGCACACAACTTGTGTTACCGTAGTGTTTGGAGGACCTGTCGGATGTGGTGGAGGTGCTCTTCCCAAGTCTGGGTGAAGATCAGGATGTCATCCAAGCACACTGCTACAAATGAGTTTGTGAATGGTCGCAAGATGTCATCCATCAGCCTTACGAAGGTTGCGGGAGAATTTTTCAACCCAAAAGGCATGACCAACCATTTGAAAAGGCCCCCATTGGATTTGAAGGCAATATTCCACACATCAGAGGGTTCGAATGGTACCTGGTGATACCTATATTTCAATTCGATCTTGCTGAAATATTTTTTCCCTTTCAGTTGGTCCAGAAGGTCATCAATCTGTGGGATCAGGTATCTATTCCGGACAGTTATCTTGTTTAGCACCCGATAGTCAATACATAATCTCCAAGTCCCATCCTTCTTCTGCACCAACACAATCGGGCTCCCACAGGGTGATGAACTCAGCCGATGTGACCTTTCTGCAGAAGCTCTTGAATTTGCCTCTTGATTTCATCATTCTACATAATAGAGCACCGATAGATCGTTCCATTGGGTAGCGGCACACTTGTGGTCAGATTGATGATGTACTTGACCTAACAGTGCAGAGGCACCCCTGCAGGTGAGGTGAAGATGTCCCTGTACTCCTCCACGACCTTGTTCATTTGTTGTTATCATGTGGAGGATCCCTGTCTAGAGGTCATGGCCACAGTCTTTTTCTTGCCATGAGGGTGGATCATCAGGAAAACAAATTTCTCGGTTTTGGAAATGAGCTTACTGTGTTTTTTTTTCAGTAACCAAAGAGATAACAGTAGGCGATGGTACATATGATATCCTGTACAACTTATTACCCAAAGTAACAATAACAAAGTGAGGTCGGGACTCATACAAAGCATTTCGCTTCCACAAGTATGGTTGGCCTAATAATACATCACAAACATTAAGAGGAGAAATGCCACATAATACCTCATCTGTGAAGGGCTTGTGACGCAACAACGTTGAAAATCAGCCCTGAGGAGAGAGGGTCAACCATCTTTGTGGCTCTGTCAAACTTCTCTTTCCCCCACGTGGTCTATTTTATTTTTATTTTTATTTATCAATTTCAAAGAAATTGACAAATAAACATATTCACGAATTTCGAATCTTATATTATATTCCTGGCATATAAATATTATCCCCGCACCTTATAACTAATGGTTATACCTTTGGACCTTGTATTAATACTCCTCGCTTCGTAAACAAAACTTTATAATAGAGCTTTCGAACCGGCCCCATCTATGTATACGTAGGAACAACCAATCAAACGCATGCACCGTACCTCTTTTATCGTCTGCGCACCTTGGTTATCGTTCGTGCATCTTCGTCAGCCAAACACCGTCCGATGGCCCTTGCCTAGATCAATGGCTCTGAGCAATATCGCTCGGCGTCCTGGTACGAGGGATAACATGCGATGGCGCAGGTTAACCTGTGGTTTTACAGGGTCCGCCTCGCCACGTGTCAACAGGTCTATGGAATCGCTCGTCGACCAGGGAATACCGCCTATACACCAAAAGCGGTGTGATATGGGCAATCCGCCTAGAAAAACCGTTTGCGGTTTTTGTACAGTGATTAACCAGGGTTCCTCATCGGGTTTGCGTTCTCCTTCGTTTATTCTCCGTTTGTTAACTCGGGTCAATCCTCAGTAGGTTTTCAATTAACAATAACGTGATTCTCTTCTGACGGCTTTTCTATACAGACCACGCCTGCGGGTGGTGTTAAATTCACAGGGTTTGCTCGAATAAATTAAGGAAAAAACCAGACAGAGATATGTGGCATTCATACAATCACCATTCACAATTATTTCGCACCGAACCAGTATACAATCGTTTCTCAATCAAACAATTTCTTCATTAATAAGAATTCAAGACAATTTGATGGCCAATGAGAATTGAAATTATTTAACTGGAAACAATTGTAACACACAGAGTTTATTGAAGAAATCTCTCTTTTCCTCTTACTCTCTTCCTCCTCTACATCCGGAGAATACAATTTATACATATTACAATGTGGCTCTTCGGTTCCTCTGTGAGGACCGTTGTAGAAAATCAACAGCCTAATTACAATGATTCAACTAACTAAAATATGACAGATAGACTAACTGAACTATTCGACTTCCACTGACTCTAACTAAGCTAAATAATACAGTCAGCTGAGGTATTGACACCTATGTTACACCATTTTTTGGTCATCTAACCTATTATCATTAGATGGACCCAAGTACACCATGTAAGACCAATTTTACCCTAAGTAAAATTGCCTTCACTATGTTAAAACAGGAAACCCCAAAAGGAAATATTAAACAAACCTATATTTTTTTGATTTTCCTCATGGAATAATTAATTAAACCATAATTTAATTATTATTCCCAGTCATGTTTAACCCAAAATCAAAGAAATTAATTAGATAAACCTTTAGTTATCTTATTATTTTCTAGGAATAATTATTTAAACCTTATTTAGATAATATTCCTTGTTAAATATGACCAAATCACCCACAAATAATTAAATAAATCACTATTTATTTAATTATCTTTCAACCACTTCCTTAAATAATTAAATAAATCATTATTTATTTGATTATCTTCTAACCGCTTCCTTAAAAGATAAATAAATCATTTATTTATTTATTTTTGACAAATTAAGGGATTTGACCCAAGTCAAATACCTTTTCCCTCCAACAAATATAATAAAATATTCCATAAAAAGTGGATCTAGATCTGGTTAACCCATGCACCAAGATCTAGAATGACCAAATATTTTGTTATAAATAGGAGGGTTTTTCCTACCATTCTTCACCTTTTGTTTCCTATTAGATCACTCTGGATCTATACACTTGGTCACATTTTTCCATCATTTGTTGTGTGAGCTCCCATTGAGCTCTATTCTTTGCATTGGGTTTTCTACACCAACAAGAGAGAGAAATCTTAGATCTGAAGTGCTGAGGACTTCCAAGAACCCATCCCACTGAGGAGAATTGGATACGCCTTCTTATTTTCCTCCCAGGTGCCCGATTAATATAAAAATTCTTTCAAAAATTGTTCTTGTCTTGTCTATTGGTATATGGAGCAAACCCTTATTTTACTGCTTAATGTCTTTCCATGCATAGATCTGGTGTTTTGCAGCTCTTTTCTTGCCTAACTAACCACAGATCTGAAGGTATCGGAAGCCACTTTTGTTGTTAGGGCTATTAGTTATGCGTAGCTAAAGTGGTCCTTTTTCGTACACTTCGAAAAAGGATTCATACTAACAACCTAACTATTACAATTCAAGTGATTTCGAACCCTCCTAGCCAAAACATGTGGAAAAACCCTCTTACATTGTTGGCTAGTGTCTAATGCCCCTGCATCAGCTTGATACCACATCCAAAACCATATCCATTAGGTTGGATGTTTAAGGATGAAAATTTACAGGTTTCAAAGAATGCATATTGCGCTTTGAAATCACTGCAAATTTTGTTGACACAGTTGAATTAGATGTGGTTTTGCTTGACATAACAGGTATTTTTTTGGGG
This sequence comes from Pinus albicaulis, assembly GCA_034641835.2. Lineage (NCBI taxonomy): Eukaryota > Viridiplantae > Streptophyta > Pinopsida > Pinales > Pinaceae > Pinus > Pinus albicaulis. The sequence goes on from CM076584.1 coordinate 170,866,764, forward strand.
AGTCCTTACTTGTATGACAGGAAAGTGATATTCCATCGCCATGAGAACAAATATCGTTTGTTCAAATATGGCAAGGAGTTCATTTCTAGAGCACATCGCAAGAAGACAAAGATTGTTAGGTAAATGTTGGACAGGTAAAGAGGCTGGTAAATTCAAGTAAGAATTTTGTTCTTCTTATGATTAAGCCTAAAGATGATGTTAATCATGAATCATTTGAGGGATGTGATCCTAAGTTGAATAATTTTAGGAGCCAATAGAATTGCCTCCAAAAATAGAGATTCAACATGAGATGTTGAGATTGCAACAAGATGAGGAGCTTAGTGGAAAGAATTCACCTTCACTAAGTGGGCTCGCAGGCTATTTTTGGCGCAAAGTCTATTTTTAGACATATGGATCATGTTCTATGAGTTGCAGGATGCTATTTTTGGATGGTTGGTCAAGTCGGGAAAAATAGATGGACTTTTATTTTTAGACATACTGGGCAGAATCTATTTTTAGATTGCCAGTCTAAAAATAGATATGTCAAATATTATTAGCTCTTAATAATATTTAGACTCTAAACATTATCTTATTCTCTTCGAGCACTTCGATTTGATGCCTGGATGTGGCACATGCGTGACGGAAGGTTACGCTATCCTAGGGTTTAGTGGAGCTATTGCATGGTTGACTTCAGTTAGAACTCATGTGACAGAGTTTGGTGGAGTTGATGAGACAGTTAATGGAGTTGTGTTCAGTTTAACTTAGTTGAGCTAATTGTATCTTGTCTAACTGATTGATACAATTAGAGAGAGTGGTGTGTATTAATTATTAATTAATTCACTAATTATTAACTCATAAATAAACTAAAGAATACATCAGTTAACTTCGGTGCATGGACAGTTTTAGTGGAGACCAGTGAAGAGGTAGGTGAAAGAGCAGTGTGACTATCAGTTGTGACTATACTGGTGCATGAGATTTGCACACACATTTATTGAGAAGCCAATGAGGATTTCGCAGTACATATTGGTGGGATTTGAACCTTGATCTCATGATTATCCATATTGGATTGCGCAGTAGAGGCTGGCTAACAGGTGGAGCAGATTGGAGCAAGTGTTTTGTATGATCTGAGCTTGTGTAGTGTGTAACGGTGGAGATTGTGCGAGAACTTGTGAGGAGTTTGTACAATGATTGTTACATGATCTCTATCATTATAATATATATATAGTTGGGGGTTTTTTCAAATTTAAGCTTTTTCCCATAAATACTATGTTTATATATATGTGTGATTGTTTATGGTTTAATATTAACGCATGCGATTGTTTTAATTTAGCAAATTGATGATCAATAGTAGAAGATGTTATGTATTATGCATGAAGCTCAAATAGTGTGTGATCAGGATAATCTCGGTGAATAATTTAACTTTTATTCAAATTTATACATGGTATCAGAGCAGTATTGATCATTGGAGCAATTGCAAAACATTGAAGCGATTGAGTTTTGTGCTGGAGGAATTCGAATTTGCAGCTGTGTTTTCTTGGTGTCAAAGTTGAGATGTCTTTCAACAGATTGCGATTGGAGTATTCCCTTGAGGGAAGATCAAATTATATTGCATGGAAGGACAGGATGGAGGCGGTGTTAGATGACAATGGGTTGAAGGAGTTCATAGATGTTGAAGTCCCAAAGCCTACTTCTAGCGATGCTGCCGTAATTGAGGCTTGGCAAAAGAAGATAGAAAAGTGTCGTAGGATTCTGTTGGAGGGCGTGAAGGATCACATAGTGTCCAGCTTGCATGGTAAGGCTTCTCCATTCCTGATGTGGAAAGCCTTGACAGATTTATTCCAAGGTAAGAGCGACCAGAGGAAGTTGGCGCTCAAGGATAAACTCAGAAACATAAAAATGGAGAAAGGCGACAGTATGCCCAAGTACCTCACGAAGTTCACCCAATGTAGGGATGAGCTGGGAAGTGTGGGGGTGACTGTAGATGATGAGGACTTGTTGAGCTTGGCTCTCCTTGGGCTTCCGAAGAGTTGGCATTCCTATCAGGACTCTGTCAATGGTCGGGAGAAATTGCCAGGATGGGAGCGACTTTGGTCGGATCTTGTGCAAGAGGAGATAAGGCGAAGTACCAGGGACGGATCATCATCAAAGAAATCTGATGAAGAGAATTGCGCTTTGGCTTCCAAAGCAAAGAAGTGGAAGAGCAAGAAAGCTTCTCATTCCAGTGCGAAATGCAAGAAGCAGGACATGTCCAAGGTGAAGTGCTTTCACTGTCACCAACACGGAAATTATGCCACAAATTGTCCGCAGAAGAAGAAAAATAAGTAGGCTGCTGGATCTGCAACTGGAGAGGCCTTAGCCTCGCAGTTTGAGCTAGATTTTTTGCTGATCGCATGCTTGGTCTCAATTGTGGCGGGATCAGTGTGGTTTCTGGACAGTGGTGCATCTTTTCACATGACAGGAGATCGAGATTTGTTTGCTGATCTGGATGAGAAAGATCTTGGAGTGCACATCGAGATGAGCGATGATGGTAGATACAGTGCAACTGGTATCGGTACCATTTCCTTTGAGAGGGAGTCTGGTAAACCCTTCGTATTGACGGAAGTGATGCATGTTCTAGGATTGAAGAAGAATCTTATCTCTGTGGCGATGTTAGAAGACAAGGGATATGATGTTGTATTTAGCGAGGGAAAGGCTTTCCTGCACCATAAGGCAACTGGTGAGACCTGGAGGATAGGGGTTCAAGTGAAGAAACTTTATCAATTGCAGGTAGATGGATGCGCAGCAATGGCAGGCAAGGCAGAAGGAGTGGTGAACCGGGATGATGGCGAGTTGTGGCACCGGAGATTGGGCCACCTTCACCATGGAGCTTTGAAGATACTGTAGAAGATTTCTACTGGGCTTCCTAAAGGCACTCTTGTGCAGTCAGATCAGTGCAAGGGATGTACCTTGGGAAAATTTGTGAAAGCCACCTTTCACGAGAAGGATAGTCGCGCCACGACGATCCTTGAGATAATTCACACAGACGTGTGTGGACCTTTCTTAGTAGCTTCAACAGCAAAGCACATGTATTATGTGATATTTGTTGATGATTTTTCTCGTAAGTGCTGGATCTTCTTCATGCATAATAAGAGCGAGACATACTCAAAGTTATGTGAGTTCAAGGCACTGGTGGAGAAAGAATCGGGGAAGCAAGTGAAGGCTCTTAGGAGCGACAATGGTGGTGAATTCATCTCTGGCGAATTCAAGGACTTTTGTAGCGCAGAAGGGATTCGAAGAGAGCTCATAGCACCTCATAACCCACAGCAGAACGGGGTTGCTGAGCGGAAGAACAGAACGATCGTGGGTGCTGCACGGGCGATGTTGCATGATCAGGGCCTACCCATTCACTTGTGGGCGGAGGCATGCAATAATGCAGTATATGTGCAGAACCGTTGTCCTCACAGGATACTTGGCATGAGTACACCCAAGGAGGCGTTTTCTGGTAAGAAGCCTGATATTTCTCATTTGAAGATTTTTGGCTCACCTGTTTACATTCATGTGACGAAGGATGCCAAGAAGAAGCTGGAGCCCACCGCAGAGGTTGGGATATTTGTGGGGTACACTGGTACACCCCACAACTATCGTGTGTATTTTCCAGACAGTCGAAAGACTGTTGTGCGACGAGATATCAAATTTCATGAGGAGAAAGCCATGAAGTGTTTGCTTGAGAGGTGGCCATGCATGCGGAGGAGGAGCTATTAGTTCCTAAGGATGAGTCAAGGATGTGGATCAGCCACAAGATGAGGTTCATGGAGTGGAAGAGACCACTCATGCGGCGCCAACCATCGAGAGGGCAGAAAGCGCACTACGAAGGCCAGCGGCGCTCAAGATACGAGAGAAGGTTGTAGGAGCACCTACATCACGGCGTAGACAAAGACGAGTCACGGGCCGTTATCTTTTGGATACATAGCTCTGTGAGCAAGTGTATCGTGTGAGCCATCCTCTTTTGAGGAAGGCTGTAAAGGATCCCGCATGGGTGATGCCATGGTGAAAGCATGATTCGATTGTGTTAGAACGGTGCATGGGAGATTGTCCGAGAGGCGGAAGGAAATCGAGTGGTGGGTTCGAGATGGATCTACAAAGTGAAGCGGGCATCGACGAGTGTGGAGAAGTACAAGGCAAGATTTGTTGCCCGAGGCTTCTCACAGATTGAGGGGATCGATTATGAGGAAACCTTTTCAACTGTCGCAAGGTATTCTTCCATACGGATGATTCTTGCTCTCTCAGCGCAGATGGGGTGGCACATTCATCAGATGGATGTGAAGGCTGCATTCCTCAACGGAGTGATTGAGGAGGAGGTGTATATAGAGCAACCGAAGGTTTCGAGATCTTCAGTAGCGAGTCGCATGTGTGCAGGCTCAAGAGAGCACTATATGGGTTGAAACAAGCACCTCGTGCTTGGTACACATGGATAGACAGTTATTTCACCGGACTTGGATTCTCCAAGAGTGAGGCGGATCCGAACCTATACCAGATTGTGGTGGAGGGTAAGTTGCTGATCATTATACTTTATGTAGATGATTTGATTTTGACAGGTGATGAGCTGTTGATACTCTCATGCAAGGAGGATCTTGCAAAAGAGTTTGAGATGAAGGACTTCGGCCTCCTTCATTATTTCCTGGGATTGGAAATTTGGCAACGCAGTGGTGGACTGTTTGTTTCTCAGGGTAAGTATGCTCGGGAGATACTCGAGAAGTTCAACATGCATGGCTACAAGCCTGTTGATACTCCTCTTCCTGGTGGTTGGAGGAAGGAGGATGCTAATTCAGCGGAGGTAGTGGATGCCACTGTTTATCGACATTTGGTGGGGTCGCTTATGTATTTGGTCAATACACGACCCGATATATGCTATGCAGTTAACCAGATTTCACAAGCTATGGTTAAGCCTACCAAGCTCTTCTGGAAGGCAGGAAAGCATGTATTGCATTATCTCAGAGGCACATCGGGATATGGATTGTGGTACAGACAGTCAGATGAGGTGAAGCTGTGTGGCTTCATGGATGCAGATTGGGCAGGGAGCCCAATGGAAAAAAAGAGCACATCTGGAGGGATTTTCAGTATCGGGTCGACAGTAGTTTCTTGGTACAGCAGGAAGCAGAGATCCGTGGCACTCAGTTCAACAGAGGTCGAGTATATGGCAGCGCGTTTGGCTGCATGCGAGGCTATATGGATGAGGAAGATCCTGGTCAGGTTGTTCAGTTCACACTTAGAGCCTACTGTGATTTATTGTGATAATCAGAGTTGCATAAAACTCTCAGTTAATCCAATATTTCATGATAGATCTAAACACATTGACATCCGGTATCATCATATCAGAGATTGTGTGCAACGGAGAATCATGTTACTTTCATACATTCCTACGGAGGATCAGGATGCTGATATCTTGACGAAGGCGCTCACCAGGAGAAAATTCGAATACCACAGGGGTAGGATAGGGGTTGCAGATAATCCTTATCTTGTTGAGAGGGAGTGTTGAGATTGCAACAAGATGAGGAGCTTAGTGGAAAGAAGTCGCCTTCACTAAGTGGGCCCGCAGGCTATTTTTGGTGCAAAGTCTATTTTTAGACATATGCATCATGTTCTATGAGTTGCAGGATGCTATTTGTGGATGGTTGGTCAAGTCGGGAAAAATAGATGGACTTCTATTTTTAGACATACTAGACGGAATCTATTTTTAGATTGCTAGTCTAAAAATAGATATGTCGAATATTATTAGCTCTTAATAATATTTGGACTCTAAAAATTATCTTATCCTCTTGGAGCACTTCATTTTGATGCCTGGATGTGGCACATGCAGCTGATAGAAGGAATTACGCTATTCCTAGGGTTTAGTGGAGCTATTGCATGGTTGACTTCAATTAGAACTCATGTGACAGAGTTTGGTGGAGTTGATGAGACAGTTAATGGAGTTGTGTTCATTTTAACTTAGTTGAGCTAGTTGTATCTAGTCTAACTGATTGATACAATTAGTGAGAGTGGTGTGAATTAATTATTAATTAATTCACTAATTATTAACTCATAAATCAACTAAAGAATACATCAATTAACTGCAGTGCATGGACAGTTTCAGTGGAGACTAGTGGAGAGGTAGGTGAAAGAGCAAGTGTGACTATCAGTTGTGACTATACTGGTGCATGAGATTTGCACACACATTGATTGAGAAGCTAATGAGGATTGCGTAGTACATAATGGTGGGATTTGAACCTTGATCTCATGATTATCCATATTGGATTGCGCAGTAGAGGTTGGCTAACAGGTGGAGCAGATTGGAGCATGTGATTTGTATGATCTGAGCTTGTGTAGTGTGTAACAATTGGAGATTGTACTAAGAGCTTGTGAGGAGTTTGTACAATGATTGTTACATGATATCTATCATTATAATATACATATAGTTGGGGTTTTTCAGCTTTAATATTTCCCATAAATACTATGTTTATATGTGTGATTGTTTATGGTTTTAATTTGTGCATGCGATTGTTTAATTTCCGCAAATTTATGATCAATAGTAGAAGAGGTTATGTATTATGCATGAAGCTCAAATAGTGTGTGATCAGGATAATCTCGGTGAATAATTTAACTGTTATTCAAATTTCTACATGAGATTCAGTTGCATCAAGATTGTCCTCTTCCAAACATCGGTATGTATCGCATGTAGATAATGGAGAATGCTAAAATAAAGAGGAAAACCAAATATATGTTGGACAAAGGAATCATGAGGCCAATCACCTCGCCATGCGGTTCACCCATAGTCTTGATTCCAATAAAAGATGGTACCTAGTGCATGTGTGTAGATTTTCGAGCTTTGAACAAGATTATGGTAAATAATCGTTACCCACTCCGAAGAATATATGATTTTCTTGATCAGCTGAAAGAAGCAATTTTTTTCACTAAGTTAGATTTATGAAGTGGATATCAGACTCATGAATGTCGCTGGTGCATCAGTTAAGCCAAATGGTAATACCACAAACTCATAATTCCCATATCGGGTGAAAAATATTGTCTTGTAAATATCCTCATCTTTTATTTATATATGGTGATATCCAGATCTTAAGTCTATTTTTGATATACAATATCTCCCTTCACCTGATCGAATAGATCATCTATCCGTGGCAATGCGTATTTATTCTTGACTATAAATTTATTTAGGTGCTTGTAATCCATGCACATTTGCATGTTTCCATCCTTTTTCTTTACAAACAACACTGGTGCTCCCCAAGGAGACACACTTGGTTGAATATACCCCTTATCCAACAATTCTTGTAGTTTCATTTTCAATTCGGTTAAATCGGGTACATCATTTGATATGGTGCTCTTGAAACTAGTGATGTTCCTGGCATTAGTTCAATAGTGAAATCAATGTCTCTTTTTGGGGGTAACCCTGGTACATATTCCAAGAATACATCCATGAAATCTTGCACCACTGGTATATTTTCCAGCATATGGCTCTTTTCCTTAGAATTAGAAAATCCCACCTGAATGGCACAAATATGGCATCCTTTTGGGATACATTTACTCAACTGAGATGCTATGATGGGATGTAATTATAAAGGTTTCTTAATTCCTTGTAATTCTTGGGGTGTCCCATCCTTTGATCTGAAGTATATAATCTTCTCTTTCAATCCACCAGATACCAATGTCTTTCGAACCATTCCATACCCAATAGTATATCATAGGATCCTAAAGGCAGAATATTCAATTCTACATTTAATTGTTGTTCTCCAAAGAACAGTTTGGGACCTTGGTACAAACTCTTCTCTTTGCCCCAATAAGTAGCTGTGCCAGCCATGTGTTTTTGAATTTTCGACTTTGTAATTTACAATTTTCTACTATTTGGGGGTTTACATAACTTAAACTGGATCTTGGGTCAAGGAAAATAGAAATAGTTTGTGAAAATAAATTACCTTCCAATTCTATCATTGTTGGCTGGTATTTTTCCTGTCAGTCTTCTAAAGCTGCATTAATTATGGGTAATTTTGGGCCACATATCCCATCGTAGAGGCTTCTTGCAGGTTAGATGTTGTTTCATTTCTTCCCCACTGAGGGCAGTTCTTGTAATAGTGTGCCTCGCCACAGCCCCAACATTGTAGAGGTGGTTTATGGATTTGTCCATGTTCTTTCTTCCAGGAAGCCTCTGCGGGTTGTTCCTCTGTAGGCCACTTTGTTCTCTTATCATTTCTAAAAAACTTCTTGCTCACTGAATTTCTTGAATAATTCTTAAAATTGTTGGACGTGGAATTTTTATAATTTGAATTTTTTTTATGTCCCTTCTTTGGTGGCCAGTTTCTGCCTATTTATATTTTTTCTTTGGACTGCTGGTAGCACTTTCATGCTTTTCAAATTGCCTCATACATTTTCCTTGTATTTACGAACTCAATTTGTTCCTTCATGTGAGCAGGTAAACTGCTCAACAACCGTTGAACTTTAGCCTTCTCATCTCTTAGGTAAGGCACATATCTTAATAAGGAAGTGAACTTAGTTATGAATTCATCCATTATCATTTAGCCCAGTCTTAAATCATGGAATTGTCTAGACGTTTCATCATAGAAATGTTCTTTTAGATATTTATCCTTGAAGTATTGTTGGAATTCATCCCATGTCACATTATGGCCTTCGATACCTCAAAATGTTTTTACTTCCTCCCACCACAGGGTAGCTTTCTCTCTCAACTGATAAATGGCTAAAAAAGCTTTAAGGTTACTACTGTATTCATAAGCCCGAAAGTAATTTTTCATAGTAATCAACGAAGCTTAAACCACTTCCTCAGCTTTCCCATCAAAAGTAGGTGGTTTGATTTTTCGGAACTCAAACTGTAGTTCCACTTTCTGTTTCTTTATCTCTTACTGATCTGAAATATTACCAGATTTAGCTTCATTATAATTTATGTTCTTATTACTTCATTGTGAATGATTGATTTCTAGTCTCTCATTAGTTTGGTCCTTATTTTTTCGTTTGTTTTCTCCCTGAGTGTCCTTTTCAGGACTCAGTTGCACCACTCCTTGATTCTTCTTGTCGGAAAGGCTTTTGAGTATCCTCTCCTGTTCTTACATCAATCTTTCATTGTCGCTCCTAATCTAGAACATTTCTTCCTGTAGATTCTGCAATGTACTCAGAAATATACTAGTTTGATGTTGTTGTTGTTCGATCAGTCTACTATTATGTTGGTGCAAGTCTACACTCAGTTTTATCCACATTTCTGTATTCATTTCCGAATGGGTTTTGGCTGTCGGTTCCCTTGCATTCTAAAATAATTTTTGCATCAATCCCCTTCTCATTTATCTTTTTTATTTTTCTGTGCACAATTTTACATGCAACAATGATTATTTAAGTGACCCATTTGGGTCCCAACGTATGAACGATGCTCTGATACCACTTGTAACATCAAAATACATAACTATATATATACATATATATATTTACCCGAATGACAAGAATTCCTTATCTACTTGACATGATCATGGATATTATAACTATGATTTCATAATATTCACATACTAACTATATAATTGGCATGGTCTCCTTTTATACTTCCCATGCATGATTAAGTTTTGATATGATTGACGCTTGTCCTACATGATTTAGTCCCTTAGCGTATGACCTTACAACTATAAATTTGATTGCATTTTCATATATATGTTATTTGATTAATTCTGCGGCTTAACAGATCTTATTCTGTCAATTTAATACTCCAGATACAATAGTACATAAGATCGGATTTATTATACAGCTTTATGATCTACCTGTCAGATGGATTAATGTCGTGGGCTAAGATTTGGTTTTGTAATGATATGTGGTACATTATATATCCTTTATGCTTAATTAACATTGTTGATGGGTGCAATCTATCATCCCTTATGCTGCCAGATTCAAAGCAGAGGATCTATGGCTGGGATCCATCGATACAGGTTTAGGGTATCGACCACCCTCCCAACCCTAGATAACTTGTCCATTCCGCTCCTGCGCGGTTGGAGGTGCCGCTCTGCAACCTCTCTATCACCATTACTCCATTGTCCTACTACGTGGCTTGCATCTTTGGCAAAATCATCCTATTTCACTCCATGGAAGGTAAAATTACCTAATCTCTTCTCTTTATGACTTCGAAGGGTTAGTGGATGTTATCCGTTGTTTCTCCCGACGCTTTTGGGTTTTTTGCTAGCAAGCTTAACTGTTTTATTTCATTCCCAGTTCTATGTCTATCTTACAGGGTTCATGGTTGATCTGAAAATGGTTTGGATAACTTGTTATGTATTTCAAGAACCTCCCACTCAGCTAAACAAATAAATGATCTAGCTTGTACTTGACAATTTGTGGAATTATTACTTGAAAGTGGTGTATGATTTTTAACTGTTTATGTGTCTTAAGTTCATTTTTTCTTGCTGAAATTTAACATGTATAACAACAACATAATGCATCAATAAAAAAATTACACATAACAACAAAATTAATCTAGGAGTTCACCCAAATCTCGTGGGCTACGTCTCCTTTGAGCTATGTCATCTTGACTTAGCTCTTTGGGATTATGGTAAGGTTTATTTTACAATTTCCACACTTAATTCCAATGGATACTGAAATGATCTAAAGGGCTGAGAATACCATCTATATCCCTCTCATGGCTGGCCAAAATCTGCAAACAACTTTAGGCTCCCTTAGACACGATTCCTTCTGTCGGTGCACTGAGCTACACTGAGCTTCTACATGGCACAAAATCCTTTAGAATTATGATTCTATCCATAAAACCACACATTATATATCCATCACACATCAGACACCAAATATCGACTGATAAATTTCTCAAAACGAGCACTGCATCCCCAAACTAGGCCTTCCTCCACGATTTTCCCAAGGCTGCCCAAAGCTTCCTTCTAGCTTCTCAAGCTCTATAAATCATAAAAATGTTCTACAAACACTTTAATTATTTTAAAAATGTCTGAAATAGCCAATATAGAATATTCATTTGCAGAAAATGGCCTCTGGTTGCTCCGGTTTCGCCTCCAACACCTGTCAACACCCATTGGCACTAGGGTCACTGAAAAATTCTCTACTGGATTTTTTACCACTAGAAGTCCTCCTAATCTTCTGAAACATTATTCAATGGATTTATAATGTTGTTTACAATAAATAATGACTATTTTTTCACTGCATAAGGCCTCCTGCTACCCTGGCTAGGCCCTGAACTACTGTTAGCAAAAGCTGGCACTGATGGCCCCTGGAACTTTAATGAAGCTTATAGGCTTTCTAAAGTCCTCTACGGGCTCTTAAAACCATATAATTTGATTCATAACATCTGAAATATCCAAATTTGACTATTGGATCTCTAGATAAGGCCTATATCTCCCCTGGCTAGGCCTCAAACTGTTGCTACCTTCTGGTGGCCCTAGTGGCCCCTTGAATTTCACTGATGCAAAAACCTACTTAGAAGCTCTCTGATGGCTCTGAAAATTACTCCATTGAGTCTAAAAAGTTGGAGATAGTCGAAATTGACTATTGACACTCCAAATTGGTTCCCCTAGCTCAAGATAGAGCCAAAACCAATTTTGCCCAGTGTCCCCAACATTAGCTCCACTAAAACTGGAGCACTCCAGTTAACTGGAGGAAAATTCAACAACTCCACTTAATTTTTGAATTAAACTAAAATGGTTAGGGGAAGGGTGGTCACAAACCAATCCCCCTTACCCTGTCCCGTGGTCATGGTTATTAAAGCCCGCATGAAGAAGCATGAAACCCGGAATGTGTCTGGTTCCGAAAACCATTTGACTAATTGTCCTTAACTTCGCCATGTGACAGGTCTATCTTTGACTGTGATTTGGCAGATAGAATAAACTGTCATAAGTCTTTGGCCCTTGTTTCATGGAGATGCATCCATATGGGAGGGGCTGGCCCCTCCGCTCGCTCATTACAGATTATAATAATGTTTAAATAAAATTTCCCACCAACATATGTTAAGAACTAAATGTGTAGTCCAACAGTATATTGTGGGCATTGTGGACATGAGGTCAGGTGGTCGACTCTCGGAGCTCCACAAAAAATTTGATGAACCATCCCTGGGCCACATGGCGACCTTCAGGCCTGCCACGTGGCATCCTTCTATTGCCCTGAAAATTACCAAAGTCAATCCAATGCCCAATGCGACCATGCCACTTTTCAAGACTGGATTGGTCAAAATAGAATATTTCGGGGAATATTATGAGGAATATTTTGAGGAATATTCCCTGGAATATTCTCCTTTTAGTTTTCAAAAATGCGAAGTCAAACTCGGTCAAAGTCTAGTTTTTGCAATTTACTGAACTTTTCAAATTGTGATAACTTCTTTATACGATGTCGGTTTTTAAAACTGTTCGCGGCACCAAAATCCCAACGACGAGACCTTTTCGGTCACTTGGGTTTAGAATACTTCCAAACACTTAATTTTGAGCTATCATTTTGGTCCATGGTCTAGTTCTGATCACACCTCCCATTAGGAATATTTTGGACCCTAAAAGGTTGATATATTGATCTGTACAATAGATGAGAGTACAAAACCCTCTTCTCTTTAGCCTCCAACCACTTTCCTTGCATGGCTAGTGACTTTTAAACACAACTAGAAATAAATTGACACTTCCCTTCCTAGATGTGTGATCTAGGTGGATATTGGTGGCCACCCACCTATTCCACTTGGGCCCCCACCATTGTCTCTTTCCGTTTTTCAGTTTCGGCATAACTTACTATTTTTAGCAGTTTTTCAGGTCCTGAACTTCTGGAGCCGTTTTGAGGCCCTAAATGACGTTTTTGGGCATCGCGCCTCCAATGAATGATATCGTTCTGAAATGATATTCATGGCGAAAGTTTTAGTCCTGGGATAGAGCTTTCTAATGATGTATCATGTGCGTCAAACGGAGATAGTATGCCAAAGTTACATCCCTGGGAAGTTGAAACACCAATTTACCCAAACGGGGCCCATAGTTTTGGCGCTTCATCTCCTAGGGTTAGGTTTTTGGATGTTTAGGATTCTCCATTGTTTCTCAATAATAAATAGGCCCTCGAGCCTCATTGTAACTCATTTCAGAGGCCTGTAGCCGCCACATCTCTTCTCAGAGATAGCTACCAGCGCCCTAGCTAGTTTTATTTCCATTCTGTCTGTAAGCAAATTTCAGTTCTTTGATATTAATGAAATGAAGTGTTATTTCCACTGCATCTCTTATTTATGGTTATATGTTTATTCTGTTGCGTTCCTGCATAAATCCAGATCAATGTGCTTGTCCTCCTGTCTAGAATTGTCTTTCTTGCACTCACTCAAAATTTTCTGGCGATAAATTTCCAGAAGGTAGTTGAACATCACTGCCTTGATCAATGATCCAAGGTGGCTCACAAAAATGAGATATTACAGCATAAAATACATGCATACAACCAAAATCTACATATGTACACAAGAGTATGTCTTACTGTGTTAAGAAGTCCATCCAATTCTTACCAAGCCACTTCCATGGCGACTTTTGCTGCTGCAAATCATCTTCATGTGAAACTTCTGTTTTCACATCAATAATGGAATCCTTGGCTCCCCTTGCGCCAATATTTCTATCCTCTTGTTGCATGTGCTTGGGACGAATAGTTGGATGCAAATTCCAATAATGGGAAACAACATGTCCCCTCTTCTAGAAATATGTGAAAATCTTATCCACTTTCTTTGAAACTTTCCTTTATTTCATCTGTTTCCTGTATGCTTTCTTCCTCATCCAGAATCTCCAAACATCATGGTTAAATCGACCACAATATCTACAGCAAATCTTTATTCCATTTAAGCATGCAAAATTATCATGCCTTGTAGAAACACAATCAAATTTATCATGGGAAGATTTATACCTCTTGAGTTGCTTTGCATGTTCATCCTTTTTTCCTTCATGAAGAGATGAACTAGTAGAGGCTCCAGCTTTCATTTGCAGACTAACATCATCGTTCTTGTCTTGAAAACTGTCTGAACTCACATGCTCGCCATAAGGTACATGTCTACAATATTTTTGCTGCAACAAAGGCTTAAAGAAATGGAAATCATCTTTGAAACAAATTTGACATATTTTCATATTAGAACTTGGAACAAAAGTTCTCTTTGAAGTTTCCTCACATGCTTTCATGGTTTTGGAGTCTTCACCATTAAATTGCACATAATCAAGACCAAGATTCTTGGGTCATTCCTCAACCAAAATAGGTTCAACCATGCCTTGTGCATGCTTGCCTAAACCCTTGCCTTCATAGCCCATTTTAATAATTAACTTGGACCCTATACCTCTCGTGTGATTTTCGAAAGAACCAACACATATTTCTAATGAGGAAACTGAAGAAAAAATAGAGTGGATTACCTCTTCCTTACGCATGTTCTTGGTCAAACCCTCTTGGGCTTGATGGAGCTGCATCTCCATATCATGCAATATTTGAATAATTTATTCATTCTCTTACTTCATGGAAAACAATTTCTCACGAAATTCAGTGCTTTCTCTTCTATCTTCAAACAAAATCTGCACCATGTCCTTCAATATAATAAAGTCACGCTTCATATCTTCATCGAAGAATCTTGTGAAGGAGGAAACCTCACTTGTAGAAGTTGTCATTATGATGTCAATGAACAAAAGTAACTTCAACAAAGTTCACAAATATTTCAAAACAAATGAAAAATATTTTTTTAAACCAAATGGTTGTAGAGACAAACTCTTATTCAAGCAGCGAAACAACAAACAAACTCCAAGAGATTCTTAACAAAAAATCGTCAAGAGGGTTTGTATTCGAAGGGTGACCTTGAGGTCCTTTTGGGTAAGGAAGATGCCTTCAACCATTTATTATTTTTTGTCCTCTTCAAGACTTAGCTAATCAGTAGCTATCCCTTCACCTCCAACAAACTCAAACAACAGTCAGTTTGCAAACAGTAAAACAATCAATCTTTTACACTGTTTAAACACAGTTCAAGTTATACAAGCAATATATTTTTCTGTCAATCAAGCAACCAAGTGCTCCGATACCAACCTGATTTGAAAATGGTCTGGACAAATATTTATCTATTTCAAGAACCTCTCACTCAGCTAAACAAATAAATGATCTAGCTTGTACTTGACAATTTGCGGAATTATTACTTGAAAGTGGTGTATGATTTTTAACTGTTTATGTGTATTAAGTTAATTTGTTCTTGCTAAAATTTAACATGTATAAAAAAAACATAATTTGGCAATAAAACATTCACACACAACAGCAAAATTAATCTAGGAGTTCACCCGAATGTCATGGGCTACGTCTCCTTTGAGCTATGTCATCTTGACTTGGCTCTTTGGAATTATGGTAAGGTTTATTTTATAAGTTCCACACTTAAATCCAATGGATACTGAACTGATCCAAAGGTCTGAGAATACCTTATATATCCATCTCATGGTTTTCCAAACTCTACAAACAGCTTTAGGCTCCCTTAGACATGATTTCTTCTGTCGGTGCACTGAGCTACACTGAGCTTCTACATAGCAAAAAATCCTTTAGAATTCTATTCCTATCCCTAAAACCACACCTAATATATCCATCACACATCAAAAACCAAATATCGACTGATAAATTTCTCAAAACGAGCACTGCATCCCCAAACTAGGCCTTCCTCCACGGTTTGCCCAGGGCTGCACAAAACTTCCTTCTAGCTTCTCGAGCTCTATATGTCATAAAAATGTTTCAAAAATAATTTCATTGGTTTCAACATGTCTGAAATAGTCAAGATGGACTATTCATTTGTAGAAAATAGCCTCCGGCTGCTCTGGTTTCGCCTCCAACACCTGTCGGCGCCCTGTGGCACTAGGGTCACTGAAAACTTCTCTGCTAGGTTTTCGACCTCTAGAAGTCCGCCTAAGCTTCTGAAACCTACTTCAATGGATTCATAATGTTGTTTACAGTCAATAATGACTATTGGTTCACTTCTTAAGGCCTCCTACTACCCTGGCTAGGCCCTGAACTACTGCTGGCAAAAGTTGGCACTAATGGCCCCTGGAACTTTACTGAAACTTCTCGGCTTTCTAAAATCCTCTGCAGGCTCTAAAAACCATCTCATTAGATTCTAAACATATTCAATATCCAAATTTGACTATTGGATCTCTGGATAAGGCCTCTAGTTCCCCTAGCTAGGCCTCAAACTATTGTTGCCTCCTAGTGGCCCCTTGAACTTCACTGATGCCAAAAACTACTTAGAACCTCTTTGATGGCTCTGCAACCTACTCCATTGAGTCTGGAATGTTGGAAATAGTAAAAATTGACTATTGGTACTCCAAAATTGGTTCACCCTAGCTCAATATAGAGCCAAGACCAATTTTGCCCAGTGTCCCCTACATTAGCTCCACCAAAACTGGAGCACTCCAGATAACTGGAGTCAAATTCAGCAATTCCGCTTAATTTTTGGGGCGCCTCAAAGGTTTCCGCCAAGAATAACAATTTGAATTAAACTAAAATGGTTAGGGGAGGGGTGGTCACAAACCGACCCCCCTTACCCCGTGGTCATGGTCATTAAACCCCGCATGAAGAAGCATGGAACCCGGAATGGGTCTGGTTCTAAAAACCGTTTGATTGACCGTCCTTAAATTCGCCATATGATAGGTCTTTCTTTGACTGTGAGTTGGTGGATAGACTAAACCGTAGGAATTCTTTGGCCCTTGGTTCACGGAGACGCGACCATATGGGAGGGGCTAGCCCCTCCGCTCCCCCATTACAAATTATAATAATGTTTAAATAAAATCGTCCTCCAACATATGTTAAGAACTAAACGTGTAGTACAACAGTATATTGTGGGAATTGCGGACATGAGGTCGGGTGGTCGGCTCCCGAAGCTCCACAGAAATTTTGAAGAACCGTCCCTGGGCCATGTGGCGGCCTCCCGACCTGCCACGTGGCATCCTTCTATTGCCTGAAATTTATCAAATTCAATCCAATCCCCAATGCGACCATGCCACTTGTCAAGACCAAATTGGTCAAAATGGAATATTTCAGGGAAAATTGGTCAAAATGGAATATTTCAGGGAATATTTTGAGGAATATTCCAAGAATATTATGAGGAATATTCCAGGAATATTCCCTAGAATATTCTCTTTTTAATTTTCAAAAATTCCAAATCAAACTTGGTCAAAGTTGAGTTTTTGCAGTTTACTAGACTTTTCAAACTCCGATAACTTCTTCATACGATATCGATTTTTCAAACCATTTACGGTGCTGAAATCGCAATGACGAGGCCTTTCTGGTCGCTCAGGTTTGACACATTTCTGAACACTTTGAATTTTGAGCTATCTTTCTGGTCCATGATCTAGTTCTGATTAATGGTTTACTTTGGTTGCTAACTATGTAGTTTGGTTGTGGAGTGAAGCCTGGGTTTTGGCTCACGGCTTCTCGTTCACTGATGTCAGCTTCAACACCTCGACTTCTTAACATCCCCTGTAGGTAAGCAACTTTGTCAACATATAATTGCAAGTTCGGTTTGTTTTGTTGTTTACCCATGTCGATATATATACATATATATATATATATATATATATATATATATATATATATATATATATATATATATATATATATATATATATATATATATATATATATATAACAATGTGTTATATTTGTTTGCGCACAGTTTCATCTTTGGGCCACTACGGGCTTCATGGCAAAGGTAATGCCTCCAAAACAAACCCTTACGCGACCTCACCTGGTCATTTTCATTTTCGAGTTTATTAAAGTTAAAAATCATAACACTTTTTGGTTATGTGCAGGTATTACTTGTTGTTCTTGTCATGCAAATCTCAAATCTTGCCATAGACTTGTTCCTTCAACTTCATAATGTCAACCTTGTTTTTTGCTCACTCAGGTACATGGAATCTTCGAGTTTTCGGGTTAGTTTTATAAATGAAATCTATCCGGTTCTGTTCTCCGGAAATTTCTGAGAACTCGTAGCTATTTCAGTTATTGTGGCCTTTACTTCCATTTGATTCGATTTTCTCTATTTGGTTAAATTTGTCGAGGGTTTCGCCCTAGTTGAATTTATATATATGATTTTGTAACTTTTCTCCACTTAATTGTAATATTCTGGCCGATACTTCGGCCCAACTCGAGAAGGGTTTTGTTCTTTCTTGACAGGATTTAAATACTTTTATGTTATATTTTAATTCAAACATTCTTCGTTATGGTTCTTGGATTGTTATAATATCCTCTATTCGGTACATAACCTGCTAATAATGATATAGCTTCATCTTTGGTTACAATTTCTAATGGTTTGGAACTTAGCATTTCAGTTTCGGTTAACAATACTTATTTCGGTTTTGGTTAACAGTACTTATTTTGGTTCCTCGGTGCATTTATAATATTTTCTATATTTTGTTCTTCTTATTTCCCTTCTCGGCCTATTATGATTCCCATCTTGTAGTAAGGTCATTCTGTGTATAATATACATTATTTCTGAAGCTTCATTCCATGCTCATAAATACCTACATTGCTTCTGGTTTAATATTATATACTTACCCTCTTGAAGTATTATAAATCTCATAGAAGGATGATATTGTTTAATTTTATTACTATTTTTTTGTTGGTAGTTTTCTTTGTTCTAGTTTATAATGAAACTGATGTCTGGACCATCGAAAGTTATGAGTTACCTCTGTAACTCACTTGTTCGAGTATATCATAGGATAGCGAAATAAAACAACCTGTTCATTCCAGGGTTTATATCCTGGACTAAACTAACATTTTTCTACTAAAAGGTTCTATAGATTGTTTCTGGTATGTTTTTCCCTTTTTATTCTAAAACATGCATTTTCTTTAACTAAAGAAAAATACCCTACCTTTAGATATAAATTATAGATGCAAGTATTTTACCATCATTCTACTAATCATATCTTTAGTAAATACACACATATTTATATATATTCCAACAGACCCAACTTTTCTGTTGTAGACCATAACAATCTAGATAAGAAAATAATGAACACAAGTACTTCTTCTGTAATAAAACATTCTTTTCGTTATTTGAAAAATTATATGTCAAAACAGAATCTGTCTTTAACAATGTTCCTAGTTCTTACTTTTCAAGCAGATTGTTTACTTATCTCACTTCACAAATTGTTGATGATGTCCTCCCTACCATGAGAGAGGCTATTACATCCTCGACTCCCTTCGTAATCCGCACCAGAGTAGGGTTGTTTACCAGTAATCCTAGGAGAGACCTCGGGACCTCCAGTCCAGTACTCTTTATTTTCCAGGATTCAAGGATGCTAAGTTTCCACTGGTCACCACCAGCTCTGGATTAAATCTCCCCCTTTCTATCAGACTATTTTTCCTTCAGTCACAGAACCCCTTTTCCTCAATGGAATGCATCTTTTATCCGCAGAGGAAAGGTAATAGTTTTAACTACTTTTTTCCAAATAATCTCCATAATTAATTCCCTTCAAAACAAAAACATTCCATAATTAATTTTATTCGAAACAAAATAATCCTATTCATATCATTTAATCACATTTAAAGAAAATAAATGTCTAATCTTCTTTTAAAGAAATTAATAAAATAGTTTGGAACTAATCCAGTTGTCACATGAATGCATAAGGAAAAGTGGAAAAAAACAAAGCTTTGTTAATAGTGAAAGGTTATTTCGAGGAATTGGGAATTAAATTTGGTGATATTTTTTCTCCTATTGCCATTCTCCATGATTTTTGTCGCCATGGTTTTGTCGCTGGAATCAAACACCATTCTCATCTATTGTGATCATTGCTATAGATATAATTATCTATTTTATTAATTCTCAGAAAATACCATTTGAATTTGATATCCAATACAAGCTTGGCGGTTAAAAGGCCCAATGCTTATAAGATACAAAATAAACACACACCCCTAGTCGCCATCCTAGACTTATTCAATTTGAAAGGGTGCACTCATTTTAGCCCGCCAAGCTAAAATACATAACTCGATTCCTCTTAATAATTTTGAATTAAATAATTCGATTTTGAATTAATTAAATAGTATGGGTTTGGTATACGATAATACCACCGTTACAACATATATACTACCATGTTCCAACTAAATAAAGCCACATATCTACCACCACGTTCCAACTAAATCAAAGTGATAGTATAGCGTAAAGTTTAATTTCAAAGTTTGGATGGTTTGCTCGTAGCCAGCTCCAATGCAGGTGGGAGGATTTTTTATTCTAGTAAATGAGCATAACTTACTAGAAGAAACGTGATCGGTAAAATTAAAATGGTGCTCCATTTTTCAGCCTTTTCTTAATTCATAATTGAGATTTGTGAAATCGTTATCAAACACTGTTTAACATTAATGTAAATGCTAATAAATAAGGCGCAAGAAAATTAAAAAAAAAAAATCTTTTATTTTCAAAGGAAAGTGATAAACTGAACCGTCATGGATTTATTAAATAAGAGTTAATCGGTGGCAATGTCAATGAGTTTGTTTTATAGATTTATTAAATAAAAGTTAAGTAGTGGCAATGTCAATGGGTTTATTTTTGTTTTTAATTTTAATTTTTTATAACCTGTATGAATAAAATAGAAGGTAGTAACATTGCTACTAGGTGGTGGCTCTTATATAATAGGGAATATGAAAGTCTCTATGCATAAAATACAAAGGTAGTAACATTGTTACCAAGTGGTGGCTCTTATATAACAGGGAATATGAAAGCCTCATTTTCTTTTTTAAAATAAAGTATATTAGACTTTGAATTTAAAAGGTCATTGAAAAATATGTGGAATTTTTTTTATTAATTTTCAAATATTAAAACATAACATAAAAATATATAAATCATATACTATTAAAAGCTAATTAGTCGTTAATGATGTTTTCATAATACATGTTTATTTTTAAAGCTAATTATTTTTCATAAAAAAAAATATTTATTTAATAATATTTTATTTTATATTAGAATTATTATATAACAAATGTAAAAATAAAATCACATAAATAACATTATTTATCAGTTTTTTAATTTTATTTTACCATTATCAAAACAAATAAAAAGAGAATAAAGATAATTTTCTATAAATTACATAATTAGCAATTGCACCAGATGTTGCAAAGGAAACACCTTAAGTCTATAGCATATGAAGGAAGAGCATAGATGAAGACATATGTGATATGTTGCAATTTGAGTGAAATAAATCTTAATGTTATTCAATAAGGTCTTGAAATCCAATGTTAAACAAGAGAGATTTGTTGCAATGTAAGTGCTATGACACATGAACATGTCATAATACAAATTTTCTTATATGAATTATTTGTTAATAACCTTGGATATTTCAATGGCTAGCTAACCATAATATATCCTAAAATTGTTGCTACTACAATCGATTTATGCTCGACTTAGTAAGTGTTTGCAGAATGAAAAAGCACCCCTGTGAATTGACCTAAGAATCTACGTAATAATATCCTCCATTTGTGAGCTAAAAATAATAAAGTCCTAGATGACCTTGTGAATCGTGCCCCAATTAAGCATATGGATGCTTTTCCTACCTAAGCAAAGAAAAAATCTACTACAACAAATAAAAATTTGATCTTATGAAAAGAATAAACTCCATTGGATAACTTTTTCTTCCTCTTGGGATTAAATATTCTTCATCTTAATCTTTTATTGACAACAATTGTGTAAATTCCATCTTCAACTTCATGGAGTCTAGTTCCTTATTACTTTTCATACTTAACTTAAGGCAATTATTACTCTCTAATTTTACTCTTTGTTCTTCTTTATTTACATTACTTCTCACACATTCTATCCATATTGTATCCACATTATATCCCTCATACTCCTATTGTACAGAATACGCCGAAAATTCCCCACACATCGCTATCGGAGGGTTGTCACGTAAGCTGTCACATAACCCATCGACATATGTAAATGGGCTATGGCCATATATGTAAAGATGCCAACCATAGAGGTAGTAAATGCCCTAATTATTTGTTGGACCGGAAGGTGTCAAATTGATTTTTCCGAGGTTTATCATGTTCCCTATACATTCTGGTGAGCCTTATTTCCTGGGCTATACATTATTAAATGCGCTGGGGCATATACTGCCCACACCGTTAAATTTAAACAAATTTAAATCTAACGGTGAACAATATATGTCCAACCACATTTAATAACGTATAGCCCATGAAATAAGTCTTGCCATACATTACCCATCGATAAGTATATAAAGCCTCGGTGGTGAATATCACACTGTATATTGGTTGCGAGCGCGTGCTATAAAATATGGAAGTCATCACTTTATCACTGGAGACTGCAGTATCCGTGGGCCAGAGCGGCTACATCATATTTAAAATTAAATTAAATAGTGTGCGTTTGGTATACGATAATACCACCATTACAACATATATACTACCATGTTCCAACTAAATAAAACCACATATCTACAACCACGTTCCAACTAAATCAAAGTGATAGTATAACGTAAACACGATTTGGATTAAAGTTTAATTTCAAATTTTTGATGGTTTGCTCATAGCCAGCCCCAATGCAGGTGGGAGGTTTTTTTCTTCTAGTAAATGAGCATAACTTAGCATAAATTTTTGAAACGTGATCGATAACATTAAGATGGTGCTCCTTTTTTCAGCCTTTTCTTAACTCATAATTGAGATTTGTGAAATCGTTATCAAAGACTCTTTAAAATTTATGTAAATGCTAATAAATAAGGCGCAAGAAACTTTAAAAAATGTGTTATTTTCAAAGGAAAGTGATCAAATGAATTTCCCTAGATTTATTAAATAAGAGTTAAGCAATGGCAATGCCAATGGGTTTGTTTTATAGATTTATTAGTCCTTGCCTTTGGCGTACTATAGCGTTCTATAGGCATTGACCAAACATTAAATTATTTTGACTAACCAATGTATTACATGTTATTGCATGTTCTAATCAATGGTTTGAGAATAAATATTAGATTAAGCAATTTTTTATCCAAATTTTTAGTTTCCCTCTCTTATTGCCAAGAAAAGTGTATAAATTTATTAAACATAGGATAATTAGTTCCACATTTCATTTCAATGTTGGTTTAATGCTAAGGTGTAGTTAGCATTACTTGAAAACATTTAATGCTTTGCACTCTCCACTGCAAAGAATACTTATCCAAAGAAATCGCTCCAAATCCATCACATTACAATTTGTGGCATGTTTCATGCCTTCTACATTTTCATTTGATTACGGTGATGTTCACCGCCATGTGCCGGAAACCTCTCATAAAAAACCGGGCAAAATGATGATTTACACCAGCGACTAGAGTTGAGCACCGAATAGTTGGAAGGTTGACTCGCAGGGCCCTCCCTCAGGATTGTGAATATCAGAGGACGACACTGCTCGCATGTTGTTGTATAGACATAGAGCCTAGTTGATCCCGTCATCCATCACGGGACGTTGCGGCTCCAATTTCACAGGATTGGTGTTCACGGAAAACAACATATCCTGGCCGGCCATGAAATTATTTACCTCTTAAGAATTCTTCCAACGAAATTTCCAAAAAATTCTAGCTGAAACACAAATTCAAAGGAGGGCCACCATCCATGAAAGACCTTGCAGAAAATTCACAAGAGTTTATGAGTTTCGAATTGGCCACCAAAATTTGAAGGGACACAAAAGTGGAAGATATTTGAAGTAGTTCCATAAGGT
The DNA here is from genome assembly GCA_034641835.2 of Pinus albicaulis. Lineage (NCBI taxonomy): Eukaryota > Viridiplantae > Streptophyta > Pinopsida > Pinales > Pinaceae > Pinus > Pinus albicaulis. Next base: position 170,890,402 of record CM076584.1, read on the forward strand.
TTGAGAGAAAAATTATGCTACCACCAAGTTCTTAATTACCATTAAAGATAAAATAATATACAATTGTGTGAGACAAAAGAAAGCGAATGCATCTCGGGGGAATATTGAAGGGCTATTGTGAGCACTTCGATTATTTCTCCATTGATTTAGGCAGTGGAGGCAATCAAAAGAGAAACCGATACCAATACATCAGAGGCCCCATTCCAGGGAGGGAGCAGAGTTTACACAGTGGACAATTCATAAATCCCATTTTAGGTCCTTGTTAAGTTTAACGTTTCTAGAAGTTAAATGTCTAAATACAACTATTCAAAGACGAGAAGAAATTTCCAAGTTTAAACCAAGTTCAATTTTCCTGTTCCATCCAATTTTAAAAAAAGAGGAAAACACCTGCAGTTTTCATGTCAGTCACCACCTTATTATTTATACCCGTAATGTTTCTGTGTATTTAATGTTTTATTTTTCCTGTTCGAAGATTTCTATTTTTTTCTCACACTGGTGGAGAGACTCCAACATCATCTCGATTTTCAGCAACATTTTCAATGAAATAACCTAATTTAATGCTTTTAACAATGAAAGGAAATTATTGTTCTCCTTATAAACTTACCATTGATAATCAACGTTATAATTTATCGCTTTTTGAAACAATAATGTAGTGGCTCCATCCGAAATGGAAGAAACATTTTCGCTATTGAATGAGGAGTTCTGTCTTTTTCCTCTAAATAATGAATGTGCATACCATTCTCAGAGTTGCAGTATTAGAATTCAAGAAGAAGGTGGAACAACTCAATATATCTTGGCATGAGTCAATGTTCGCCATCTTATTTAGTCCGCGTTTCACCACACTTCTACATGCCGCATTTTTGCATTTTTGCTTCGGGGAGATGTTACTTCTACCTGAATTTGTATCTGTTCGGTTCGCTGTGCTACGAGGTCAACCGAATTTTTGTAACTCGTATCTATTGTTTCAAGCCCTTTATTATAGTTGGTGTTATCTTTACTATCCTTGCCTATTTTTTTAGACCGTGACCACTCCCACACAGAGAGGGGTTAGTACGTACCTTGTGAATCATGCCTAAATTGTTGTTAAGTGGATTCTTTTTCTCTCCTAAGACTCTACTACGAAAAATAAAAAATTAACTTATGAAGTGAACAAATTAATGGGATAACTTTTTCTTCCTATTGGCCTGGAAATATTCTTTCATCTTAATCTTTTATCGAAAACAATCAAGGAAATTTCATCTTCAACTTAGTGGAATTCCGTTCATTATTACTTTTCTATTCTTAACTTAGCAATTGTTACTTTGTCATTCTTGTATCTTCGTCTTCTTTATTATACTACTTTCACATATCGTATCCACATGTGTAAACTTAAGAGTTACTACCATTTCTCAAATTGTATATGTATACATAGGTTTTTCACACATGATTAGGTGATTTCACCATTTTAAATATTGTTATTTATACATACAAATATCCAACGAAAAAAAACCCTGAAGTAAAATCGAAACATTAAAACAAAGTCATAAATGAGACAATCAAACTGTAAAGAGTCACGCTAAAAACTAAATTGTATTTTTATCATTGTGTGCTACTAATTGAATTGAATCGTGGATGATGCAAAGAAATTATCAATTTAATGGTGTAGAAATTCCTCATTGGTTTGTTCAACAGTATTTGTATCCATCTCAAAAATAAGTTAACTTTCTCAAGTCTTCCATATTAAATCCCATGAATACTCCTACTAATTTCCTATGATTGATTTTCATTAAATTTTCATACAAATGTACCAATTCAAATAACTGTGATGTTGTGAGTAAAATTTCAATCATGAGTAAAATGCCACCCCATGGAATTAATTCAATTAAGTCTTCCAAGCCATTCAAAAAATAAGAATAATATTTATCATATGAGGAGGAAATAGTAAAAACAATGAGTTTTGGGAGAGCCAATATCCATGAGTAATGTAAACAACCAAATTCATGGTAGGATGATTTGTAACACAAAATGCTGACTCACAATTAGTCACAAGATGGAAAATCTATACTAAATAAGAAAAATAGAATCACAAACAAGTGATTTACCCAAATAAATTTTCTTAAACACTTTTTTCTTGCCATTATTAAAGCTATTAGTGTTGAAATTATAGAACATACATCCAAATCCGGGACACCCTCGGGAGAATCTAGATACACAGATGATGTGTAGTTTCTGAGACACAATTTAACCAACAAGATTGATTTTTTTTAAAATAACTAATGTATAGGGCTATTGCATTATGAAATTGAGATAAATTAATCTTAAAGTGATATTATTTGAATTTAAAATTTTCTCCATCCAACATAGGTACTTTTCACAAAGAAAGGAATCCCTGAAAAGTTCATTAATGCACAATTCACTTTATAAAAATGTGAAAACTTATTTCATACAAGAGGGTAAGTCTTTCCAAATATGAATATATTCTAAATAGTAGAATATATCTAGAATATCCTAGTTAGGCAGTTTTTATGTTGGTGAACTAATTAGAACAAAAATAATAGAATATATCTAGAATAACCTACCTAATAAGCTCCTCCATTTGTGAGCTAAAATAATAAAGCACTCCATGAATTTGTGAATGGTCCCCCAATTAAGCACGTGGATGTTTTTCCTGCCTAAGCAGAGGAAAAATATACTACAACAAAAGAAAAATTGATCTTTAAGCACGGAATAACCTGACAAGTTAACTTGTTATCTTAGTTGAGCCCTTCCAAGAATCTTGATCTTAGTCTTTTATTGATAAAAATCAAGGGAAAATGTTTTCTTAACTTTATGGCATCCAATTAATTATTACTTCGATGAGAACTATGATTTTTTCCTATTTTTTCAAGTGTAGTTTTGTCCACTCGAAAGCGGGGATGAATATATTATTTTTAAATTTCTTCAATATTTAATATGTCTTCACAACATATGGGTTAGTAACTTGGCTACGTCAGTGCAATTCCTATTCTGGAACCAAAAGACCATGATTGACCCAAATTTGTTTGAAATGGGCACATGAATAATGTGAAAAAAGAATAAAATGCCATGAGCAATAATATTGAGCACACCATATGCCAATGCAAAAAATATGGGTCGGCATTTAAGACACTAGAATGTATTCACCAAGAAGAAGGGAATCCTCTAAATTGAGAGTAAAATTTGAGTGTAAGAGTCACTAAAGTATGGTGATACCTCCTTGACTTAATGCAATTTTTACTCTGTGATATTTGTTGCTGTCCTTTCATTACATTAATTCTCACACATTGTATCCACGTGTATGCCTGTTAATTTCCAGTTCTCAAATTGCATATGTATACATACATTTTTCACACATGATTAGGTTATTATACATACAAATATCTAACAAAAAAAACCATGGAGAACAATCCAAAAATTAAAACAAAGCCACAAACCATAGAATCAAATTGTAAAATATATCTAAAAATGAATTATATTTTTTCCATTATGTATTGCTCATTGAATTGAATCGTGGATGATCCAAAGAACATACCAGTTTATTGGTGACTTCCCTTTTGGTTTGGTCATTGGTGCATGTAATTCACCCCAAAAGTTAGTTATATTTTCAAAGTCTTCCATAGTAACTCTCATAAATACTCCTACTAATTTCCTATGATTACTTTGTCTTTTACTAAATATTCATACAAATGTACAAATTCAAAGCTATCACCCCCATTTTCTACAAACCATACCTGTTGGTGAGCCCTCGTATTGCACCACAAGAGCAAGCGCAACTCCTAGGTCCGTCTATTTTACTTTATCAACCTGCATATTCGTACAAACTTGGAGGTGATAGTGCTTTCGTATACATAGCGTACTTTACTATGCACCCATGCTTGGTTCTCTTCTCACCTACGTAAGTACAGCGCCTGCAGGTTCTTAGTGAAGTCTACCACACTTCAATGAAACTAAAAATAAATAGGAGAAAGGAAATGATAGAATGAAATGAAACAAATTTTTGAAAAGAAAATGACAGTGAAGAACTAATTTAATTTGCGTAAATGAAAGGATCGGTGAAACTAAAATATATTTCGAAAAGAAATGGCAAAAAGGAAATTAATTCTAAACCACACTTAATCCTGCCAAATGGTTAAATGTACCCTACGTATCTCAGGTCTATCTACCATGCTTCTATCTGCGTGCCTAAACTATCCATGACTTAGTTCTAATCAAAAAGCATTGATTTGTACCGGAGGAAGAAAAGTACAAAGAGGCTAATGGAGGCTTAACACATGAAACAAGGCTTGAAGTGGGAAAGTGTGGTTTTAAACCTTACAAAACCTTGTTATAGCCAAAAAATGGCTTTGGGAGTGTATCGTTTTGAAAAGTGCGATGGCGAAGAAGTGAGCACACGATAGGGAGCGAAGGTGAATCGAGAAAAGGAGAAAAATCTGCGTGCGAAGTGCTATTATGAGGTAAACATCATGATGTGAAATTGTGATATCGTAATTCCATGGGAAAGAGGGTACGTATTAAAAACCACTTAAATGATGCACAAAAATGCGAGGAGATAAAGCACGAAATGCATTGAGGGTAAATGTTGCAAATCGTGATTTGCAATGTAGTGTAAACAAGGAGCGCAATATGTGATATCGCAATATCACAATCGGAAAAAAAGCGTAAGTGTTAACGAAATCAAATAAAAAGTCCGGGATGCATTTGCGATAAGGTAGAAATTTATGGATGATTATGATAAGGATGACATGGCGGTGGAACGAGGTGAGCGTAATCACAATATGACAATTTGATATTCGCAGGTGGTAAGTCTAAAAGAAAAAGGAAAAGTCATTAAAAACGTGATTTATGACATGTGATGTTTAAATATTGCAATGAAAAACGAGAGTGGCAAGTGTTAAAAGAAGAAGGAAAACACTACGAAGTGCGATTGTGATGTACTAGACGGGAGAACCAAGCAAGAAAAGGCTATGTCAAACTTTAAAGATTTTCACAAGTGTTTTGTGAAGAAAAAGGTGGTAGCTACAATGAGGAAAGGAAGGAATAGAGCGTAACAGAGGTGTTTGGGAGCGAACACATATATGGAAAATGAAGCGAGAAGCACAACTTGGAGTTTGTGTCGAAATAATAATTTCGTGAATCAACCCATTGATCCATGCACGAAATAGATGAAGTGGCGTGATAAAAAAAAGTGAACCGAGATCGCTTAGTTCAGGAAGGTTTACCTCCCCGAGCCTATTAGCAGAGATGAGAGGGGAGTTTTTGACCACAACTTTTGGAGTTTATCACTATTGTACTACCTTGAGAAGATTAAATTTATTAAATAAAAAAAGACGATTGGAAGCAACTAAACATCAATAAAAAAACACCGCAAACTAGCTAAATGTTCGTAAGAAACTACTTAAATGACATGAAATAGCAGAAGGAAGGTCAGGAGAGCTGAGGCACACCAGATTGGGTCTTAAACTCTACAAGTTTCGCCTCGAAACTAGACCGTAAAACAACATATAAATACTCATCAGACACAAAAAATACAAGATTATTACATCTCAAGGTCTTAAACAACAAAAATTCTTTGATCGAATGGAAAACGTTTTGAATGGAATGGGATGGAATGAATGACAACGAATGAAATGGACTACATCGAATGGACTGTATCGGAATGGAAGAATCTATTTAATGGAATCGACTCCTAATTAAATCTGATCAAATTTATTTATCCTAAAGGGCAGCTACCAATGTATCTTCTAAAACATGTTGATCGAGTCCACTTTGACTCAAGTAAACGACTACTGAGTGCGTACCATTTTTAGTTTAAGCTTGGCTACATTTGATAGCTATGAGGTAGAAAACCCCTGAATCTCCAAGGTTTCTCCCTCAATTTCTATATTGTGCTCTATTTATTCTCCAATTCGATCTTCTAGTGGGTGTAGCAAGTCCCTAAATCATCTCTTCGGGGGTGTTCTGTACAATCCGCCAAATATTCTCACAATATTCTACAAAAATAACCAATATTAGCACAAATATGCAATTAGCTTTAAACCTTCCTAAGAAAATATTAAATCATAAGAAAACATTATTAAGTGCAGAAGGAGAGACGAATATATAGGCATGTGCATAAGAGAGGTAGATGGGCTCACAAATCGCTAGATGGGTCGCTATTTCTTATGTCTAATTCGCAGGCCCATCATCACCCCCCTCATCGAAACTGTCGCTTTCTTCGATTCGAGCAACCTATTCATCGTCCCCCGCCTTGCGTGTTCTTCCCCGCATGGGTTTATTTTCATTTTTCTCATTATTGGCCCACCCATTACTTCCTCACTAATTCCTTGCGAATCTTCTGTATTTCTTCGTGGAAGTCATGAGAATTTTCCAGCAAGAGGTGGTGATCCACCCTTTATTTTGATTTTTTGTATGTTATCAAACTCATAGTTCTTTTTCTCGTGAACCGAGTTTTCCTTGGTTATCCCTCGTAAGTACTCCTTGTCTTCATTACAATTAATTGCTTATTGCCCACTTTCTCATAATCCTTACTTTATCTTGTTTCTTTTCTGTGAAAGTGAGGCGAATACATAGATACAGTCGAGGTTTCTTCCGCTATCGATTTTGGCTATATAAAAAAAATCTTCTTCTCAAGCACTTTTTAATTTTTTATTAAGCTAAAATTGATTTGAATAAAGGGTTGGGATGATTGTACACCGAGCTGCATTACTGATTTGTGTTTAAAGGTGATATTGAAGTCACGTCAAGTTGCTACTAAAGTTGCATGTGGCGATCTCTGCTTGAGGTCCTTTGAGTTTTCCGATCAGTGGAGGAGGAAGTCCAAGGTGGATACCTTTGACTAAAGTGTTGACCAAATTCTTCATTTTGTGCCAACTTGTTGTTACCAAAAGGTTGGAGAGCACCGTATTTATTAGAGAGAGATACATGGAGAAATACATGTAAGGCCCATTAAAAGCCTCAATGAGGGTTTTCTCTTCATAGTAGGTCTTCCAGGTACCTCAAAGGAGGTTTTCACTCTGTAGGATATTTTATTTTCCTTTTTTGTTTTCAACCCAATGACTACCTCATGGAGTTTTTCAATTTGGAGCCAATCTCAGATGCCTAAAAAGAGGTTTTCATCTGAGATTTTATTCTTTTTCCTTATTTTTTCACTTTCCTACTCTACTTGAAGAAAACAAAACCTTTTTCAAGTATATGAATAGTTCCAATGGAGCCATGTACACATCAAGATGATAGATAAAATAACACGCACACTTGGAATACATGCTTTGACATGTACGTGAATATGAGAGATGAGTTTATTTGACCGAGATTGTATCAAGTAATGTTGGAGAAGAGTGTGTTGTTGCAACTTAATGACTGTTTGGAACTATATGTAAATATAGTTGTGATGCCCCTATTTCACTTGCTAATTTGGATCACTTTGGATGTCTTTCTCATTATCCCGTGCTCAAATATTCCTCTTTTGTTGATTTATCTCTTTTAACACATGGAGGAAATGTCAAGCTTAAACATGAGGGAACTTCTTCTTCAACATCTCGATTCTCGATGTTTCGCTCTTTCATCGGCGTAACCTTTGGTCTTCAATTTCCTCATTTGGATCTTCTTTCTTTCTTGATGTTGTCCTTCAATTGGTTAAGAAAATCTTCTTTGCAATACATTTCTTGAACCACATGAATACCATTTATATTAAGAGGAGATGTTTGGAAGCAGCACCACACCATCAGAAGTGAGCCGAGATAATTCATGGTGTGGGTTTGGAAATGGTGGTACCGGTAGTTGAGTGGGGATGGTGATATATGAGATGGATGTGGCTTGTGGTGGATATGGATGGTAGGGATAACATGGTTGGTGGTGAGGATTTTGAGGAAATATTGAGGATGTTGAGGATTTTCTCATCGAGGACCTTTGCCAACCATGTTTCAATATGGGTTGATATGGCCAAGGTTTCCAAGGAGGGAGTGTGTGCCAATTAGTTTGGATGGATGTGGATAAGCTTGAAATTGCGGAAGTGGTCCTTGCATCATATCAAGTTGACTAGGTTCTTGTGCAGCCTCAGAGCCAGAGCAACATGTTTTCCTTTCTGGTGATTTCTGTTCAATATTTTCTTGATAAACTTCTTTAAACCCTGGAATGGATGAACAAGATGCATTAGCAGCAAGATTCTGCATGGATAAAAACATTTCAACTTCTTATTTTTTCCATTTTTTCTATTCTTACAGTTTCTAATTGCCTGATGCAGATTGCTAAGAATTGCTTTAAAGTTATTAATAAAATTTCCAAGTTCATCTTGCCATACCAATGCTGATGTCAAGTATTTACTCTTTCCTCTCTTGATAAGGCAGCTTTTGAATGTTTCACAAATTTCTTCAAATAACAATCGATATACACTTTTACTCATGAGATTGTTGAGACTTTGTATCCACTCATCCTTAATTGTTTCAAGTAAGAGTGTTTTTAGTGTGTCAAATCCCAATGATGCAAGCTTTTTCCTTTCTTAACATTGCATGAACCTTTCTATTAGATCCCCAAGGTCCTCATCTTCTTCTTTGGTTCATTCTAAAATTTCTTCTTAAAAGATCACTAACTTTGCTTTTTTCTAGAAATATCTTTTGCATATCATTCCATGACCTTATTGAATTAGTACCTAGACTTCCGCAACCATTTAAGAGCTCTATCCTTCAATATTGCAGAACAATCCTGCCTGAGTGTGTGATAAGTAGCCATAAGACCTAATAAAAGTATCTCAAATTCAAAGAGAAATGCTTCGGATCCTCTGTCCTCATACCATGGAAGCAAAGGAAATATGGGATGATATTATTCATATGTACACCGATGTCTGTATTCTGAATGGGGGAAAACCCGATAAGATCTTCTTCATTGTCATCATATCCATCCATCTTCTTCGACTTTCCTGTGTGCGTGTATGGCAGGATGAAGCCACTGCACCACGTAGTCAAGTGCAAGTGGGGGTTGCAGCTTGGAGAAGTAATAATTCTAAGTATTCCTGCTCCTGAGGCATAAACTGATCAATATTTTAGAAACAAAATGAAAAAAGCGAGCAAAGAAAAGAATGCTAAAAAAAATCAAAGACCATTATTAATTTTGTTAAACGACACGCCATAAAAAGTGGTACATTCCGGTATTGTACCAGAGGTTAGGAAACCCCGTGGCTTACCCGCATTTCTGGCCTTTAGCAACCTGCTGTTCGTACAAAATTGGAGGCTACAATGCGATAGCGTTGTCAACAGATGCATTATGTTCATGCCATCCCCTTCTTCACTTAAAGGGAAAGCACAAGGTTCTCATGAAGTTCATCACACTTCAATGAAGGTCAGCAATTGCAAAAAGGAAATGACTAAAATTAAACTAAAGAAATTGCTGAAAAGAAATGACATGAATGAACTGCACTTAATTTGCATAAAAGGAAATGACCGAAAAAGAAAACTAAACTATATTGTTGATGAAATGGCATAAAGGAAACTAATTTAAACAAAGACGCAACTTTTCCAACACAAATGCACTTACTTATCCCAGGGTATATCTACCATGTTTATCCATGCAAACACACTATCGAAGAATGGCATACCTGAAAAAGCGTTGATTTATGTGCTGAGGGAAGAAAAAGGCTAAAGAGGTTAATGGATATTTAACACATGAAAAAGAGGTTTAAAAGGAAAAAGCGGAGTTTAAAACTTTTTAACACCGAGTTATGCATAACAAAAACAATTGGGAGTGAAGGCTGTTTGGAAAACAGATGGCAAGAGAAGAAAGAGGATGGCCGGAGTTTATGAAAGTGCAATTGTAGTGCGAAAGTGTGATTGTGAGAATGTTGGGTATTGTGGAAATTCGACATCACAACGGGGGAAAGTGGTGGTACGTATTAACGAAAAACCACTAAATGATGGAGTGTAGCTAAGGAGATGAAGTGGTGAAATGTGATGAGTTAACATGTAAACGAGATTTTCGTATGTAGTAAATGTCGTTTGAGGCCCATATGCGATACGGAAATGAGCCTACAATCGGTAAAAGAGCAAGAAGGTTAAATGCAACCATTAAAAAGTGCAGGATGTGATTTACGATAAGGTAAAACACCCAGGGATGCGGGATCAAGGAGGTGGATGACGGTGGTGGGACGCAGGCGAAGCACGACGGGAAGATTTAACCCGCTGCTGGAGCCGTGTCTAAGGAAAGTAGGAAAAAGGACAAAAACGCGACCAGATACGTGATGTCACAATATCGCAATCGAAAAATGGAGCGGCGAGTGTTAAAAGAAGAAGAAAACATCGCAAAGTGTATTGCGATGTATGCGAGAGGAGAACCGAGAAGAAAAAGGGCTACAGGCGAAATTTTAAAGCAAGCATTTTGTGAAGAAAAAGTTTGCGTGTATGTGATGAGTGAAAGTTAAAGGAAGAGAGTATAATATAGGTGTTTGGGAGCGAATAAAGAGATGGAAATGAAGGGAAGCACCATAGAGCTACTATGGGAGCCACAATTCCCGCAATCAACCGTTGGATTCATGCATCAAAAATAGATGAAGTGTGTGATAAAAAGATATGAACAAGAGACCGCCAGTTTGTGGGAAAGTTTACCTCCTCGATACATTCATCGATGAGATGAGGGGGGAGTTCTACCATAAAGAATGGATTTTTATCACAGTTCTACCACTCATGAATGATTAAATCTACAACAAAAGATGACGGAATAAACTAAAACATCAATAAAAATACCAAACAAACTAGCTACAATGTTCAAGAAAAACTAGCTAAATGACATGAAACAAAATAATGAAACAGAGACGGAGTGGGCATATATCAGCCCCAACCCATGAGCGCGGCTCCTCGAACCAGACGTAAAACAACATTCGACTATTTTACCGTATTGGCAAAAAATACAGCTGATGGCATTCTGGAAGGCCCTAAACAATATGCGTTCAACAGAAATTGAAAATGAAAGGCATACGGAAATTGAATGAAAATGGAATGGAATGACCACATCAATGGACCGTAATGAACTCGAAGAACGGAATGGAATATCCCGACTTAATGGAATTGACCCTAATTAGCTCTTGATCGCCTTTATTTATCCTGGGTGTAGCCGCTCAACAACTCTCAAAACAAAGGATCGTAGTCTCACTTTGACCCAAGTAAGTTATCGATTTAGCATGTATCATTTCGGCTTGTTTACCGCTTTTTGGATAGTTAAGGAGTGGTGACAAACCTTGAATATTCCAATATTTTCCCTAATTTCGTACATTAAAAGCCTATTTATTCTCCAGTCATTAATTTAAAGCAGAGCAAACTCAAATCATCTTCTTCTCCAACCCTACATAAGCTACCAAATATTTCTAAAATATCTTTCACAAAAATAACAATAGTACACAAATATGCAATTACCTTTAAACCTTGGTCAAATATGAAAATCATTATTAAGTGTAGAAGATAGGATGAATAGTATTTTTAATGTGTATAAGAGAGGTGATGGCCCAAGAAAGGTTAGATGCATTTCTTTTTATGTCTAATTTAGAGTACCATCAACCGCAATTTAGAAAAAAAAGACAAATGGCAATTAAGTTACTTGAAAAAATACTAATAATAATAGAAAAATAAAACAAAAACAAAACTCATTTTTCATTTTTAAAACTTCATACACCTAATTTGAAATCCCTTTAAAATAAGGAAAGGCAAAATCAGTAACCTCAAACTACTCTCACCTTGTAGCTAGCTCTTACAAGGTTGGAGAGGGCTTTGTGAAAATGTAAAGCATTTCCTAGGGTTATATAGTAGCTGAAATGTTTTAGTCAATTTCGAAGTTGTATGGATCGTATGGGGTTGCTACTGAAACTGGGGAATTAAATGATACAAGATATTCTAGGCAAGTGTAGTGATTTTAACAACTTTGTTAAAATTATGATGGAGTGTTTAAGACCGTGAGGAGCTGAAAAGGGTATAGCATGGACCTTCTTCAAACAAGATAGAAAACATAAAAATATTAGAATGATTTTTCCCAAGCAAGTAGCATTATACAGATTCTAATGTATTCATTCTGGAAAATATCTAAACAAAAATATGAATGAATGAATGGCAACATAACAATTAACAAATGATCACAAAGGAAAGAAAAATGTTAAAATCCATACCATGTATCCTATAAACTGTCACATTACTTTATTAATTCCTCACCAAACTGTTACAAAAATGTGAGCGCGTAGCGTCCTCAATAATTCCAAATTATTCCACCTTTCTTCTTTACAAATGATGAAACTATGTTTAAATAGACTGGCCATAAGCATCCATAGAAGGAGGAGTTGTTTCTATTAACTTTAACAGAATCTAAACATATAAAATAAAAACCAACAATATGCGTTCTCAGTAAAGGAAACAATATATTTGACCACATTCCAAGATTTTTTTCATGTATTCAATAAATGAGAAGAAGAAATTGAAGAGCCGATCTTTAGGAATCATGGAGAGCCAAAATACCCCGCGTTTGTAATTAGCTACCATTTTTGACTAATATCTCTGTCATTACTTCTTGAAGAAAAACTTCTTTCCGAAGAAAAAAACGTTTTGAAACAAAGAAAATCACATTTGCTCCCTAACGAAAAATTCTTTTTTTATATTGAAAAAGAGTGAAAGGAAGGACAGGACTCAAATCGCAATCGCAAATTTACCCGAAGGGGGAGGAGAAGATTATAACGGGAGCGACAATGGAATGATTGATCAAAGGCATCGAAGGTGGTTAATCGTAATCCCGAAATTGGGAAGGGGGAACCGTCATAACACAGGGGAGAAATCGCGATATGCGATGGGATGGAGGGAACATTGTGATGGGAAACAATGTGGAGAAAAGGTCGATGCGATGAGGGAAAAAATTTCTTAAAATAAATTAAAAATGTGCATACCAAAGTTTAACACAAGGAAAAACTACTTTTGTTTGAACAAAAGCATATTCACAGGGACCGGAAACCCTAATCACAATAGCTTGAGAGTGGAGCTGGACCAAAATGACCGATGTGACAATCGCGCGATGTGATTAGCGACATGTGATTCATCGCATCGGCGGGTCGGAAGTGAATGTTGTGACGAATATTGCGATGCGATTGGAATTTGCGATGCGATCGGAATTTGCGATGATCGCATCACGGGGAAGGGGAGTAATCACATTAGAGTTTAAGCGCTAGCGGGGAAAACTGTGACGAGATGGTGTGATCGGATCGGAGGTATAAGGGTCAATCGCATTGGAAGTTTGTAGGAGGCGACAATGAAAATAAAAAGGGACCTTTGCGATGAAGATTTTGAAATCATATGAAAAAGTAGAAATTATACCGAAAGGACCAAATGATAAAGAAGGGTACAAGTTAGGCTTTTGAAGCTTTTCTCGCTTAAACTTATTACATATGGAGACATAAATTTGCTAATAAAAGATGATAATCAAAATAAAGATTTCAAGCTAATTTCAAAACATGTTTTTGAGTGTGACAATTACATCCACCGAAAGAACAACTCTTCGATTTTTCTAGATAATTGACAAGTTTTTGAGTTTATTAGCATCCCCATGTCCTTGTGTTTTTTATCGATACTTTCCCATTAATTTAAGGGGAGACCAACCCTATGACCTAATAACATGAATCATGAGTGAGTGAATCATCACCGAAGACCATAGAGAAGAGAACTTGTAAAGTTCACATGAGTGGGAAAAATCGAGAAAGACTAATACCATCAATGAATCCATGACCTAATGGAATGATTAAAGAAAAATTTATAGTATGGGACTTAGTATGCAAATGCAAAAGGAGTAATGGATTGATCGATGGTGACAGTGCAAAAACTCGACACTAACACCTTCTTTTGCTTCAAGAAAATAGTTTTCAATTTCGCTTCAAATTGTTTAATCCACATTCTTTGGAAAAATTATGTGAGCTTGCACCATGTCAAAAGGTGTGGTAGGCAAACAAAATTAAAAGGAACAAAGAAAAAAAATTGAATATACATACCACTTTCCATCTTTAAAATTCCAACTCACCATTCCTTCAATTATTATGATCACTAGTAGAGCTTTATGTGATGTTTTATGGGACATTATGAGATCGAATTTGAGTTATGAGGAAGGGCGAAAGAAAAGGAAAAAGGATTGTAATTCAACATGGTTATTTCACAATTACAAGATGATTTATGTCCATTTTCCCGCTTGAAAAGTTACCACCCTCCCACCTATATCCTGACTTTAATAACTCCATTGCCATGTATCCATTGGAGACTGATGTCTTGAATACCATGGCTTCCACCCAAAAACTCTTCCTTATTGTAAAAACCTCTCCGACCAAAGCCTTCATGGTCAGCTCAACCGCTAAGTCACTCCTCCTCCTTCGCAATGGTTACCTCACCAGCCAAATCATATTCTCGATCCTCAATCGACATCTCTCGTGTCAAGACACAGTAGGAAACAGGTTATATAACCTAGGAAAAAACATGCGTATGAATGATAAATGATTCCATGAATTTTTCTTAGCAAAAAAAATCACAAACATAATAAAAATGCCTATTAATACGTATTTTAAAGGGAGTCAAATACATCCAATGAAAGCGACAAAAAAATATCCTCACATGGAAAATACATTCGTTCTCGTCTGCTGAAATTTTGTAAGTGTAGATCGTTTAAACATGAGAAATCATATTTTACTACACAAAAACAGTATTTCATTCTCGATATTTTGAATTTGAGTCACATGAGTGTAGCTGCCGAGAAATGGGAAAGGAATCAGCCACTTCCCGGTTATTCTCACCATCGAAGGACCGTATGGGTCCATTTTATCTTCTTGACGTGTTATCACTCCTTATACAGTAACTAGACCAATAACTCCATTTCCATGTGTATTGGATTGAGACTCATGTGTTACAATACCAGTGCCTTCCACTCGTAAAACCTTACCACAACAAACCCTCTACCTAGAACCTCCATATGGTCAACCTAAATTTCATGTCATCACCCCCTCTCCTATGCCATGGTCTTCCCTGTTTCAACCCAACTAAGGTTATGGATCTCAATCAACATCTCAAGACGACACGCAAGGAACAAATTATCTTTGAGAAAAACCCTTTCAATGGAAACACGTTCATTCTAAGTGCTATCAAAAGAAAATTTTGACTATAGTGGCAAATAAACTTACCTTTCCTAGCATCACCAATAAGAAATATTCTCCCAAACTTGTCTTCACATAGATGACTACAAAATAAAAGTTGGATGGTTTATAATGAACTTCGAGATTGATACACTAAGTTTTGGTATCCTAATATTTATGTCTCAGTTTCAAAATGCATGCCGAGGCTACTGCTAAGGTTCAGCTTTAACCTTGATAAACCCTTTTACATTTCCTTTTATGTATCATGCACTATTTAGTTGAACTTTCTATGTTGTGAACCTGAATTTTCCTTCATAAAAGATTTATTTTCTCACTTATAGAAGGTTCAATGTTTAAATGAGGCTATGTGGGTTTAAGTGAATGTGTCATGAACAGGGAAGTTATGTGGACTGGCACACAGAAAACAAGTGAGTGACGGTGGAGAGAATCGAAGAACCCATAATTTATAACTCTGCTTACAGATAAAAAGTAATGAAATATTAATAAAAACTAAAGTGACAATCAAACTTAAAGTTTAAATACAGAAGGCCCCAAGCAGTTCAATAATACAAAAACATATTTTTTAGTCCATAATTCCATGATACGGACAGGATGAGAATGAAATTTATCATAGTTTAAAATGTTTTTTTGAATAAAAAATGAATTGGCAACGTATTTTTTTATTACAAAAACAACCGTGCAAAGGTTGACCGACCCATGCGCATTTTTTCAAAGTATTTCGATATGGAGAAGTGCTTTGCATAAATGATTTCAGTTTCACTTATCACTATTATCATCTAACTCTATGCATTATATCAAGAATATGGTGGGTTTTCTCTCAGTTTCATTACCTACAAAGCCTAATCAAGCTCCTGGGAATCATGATCTCAATGAAATCAGATCAGAGGTTGTCCGGTGAACAAAAAGTGGACAGAATATTTCAGCGTCTGAAAAAAGGGGCACCAAGTATTTGAGCTTGATTCTTTCCCAATGATACACAGAAAACCCCAAAAAATTCTTAAGGTCGTATAGATATGTGGAATAAATGGCTGTAATGCATAGTGCAATCGTAGAGTCGATATGACTCAAAGATTGAAGGCGTACTGGCAGGAACAACTTGCACATGTTGTGTGAAAGTATCTGTACTCTTCAAAAAACATAGAAGAAATGTTGACGTAATAGAAATTTTGTTGCGGTATGTAATTACACCTGCGTGATTAAAGTATGCAGAGATTATATGTGATTAAAAGCTTTGTGGGCAGCAGGTATCATGACTAGAGAAGATATAGGATATATTTACCAAAGTATGGAGAGCCGTGTTTACATCCAACAATTACGACAAGGATCAAATTTGAGAGGTCTTTCAAATTTAATTGGAAATGCAATTATCAACCCATGCTGCTGAAAAAAGAGTCATTTTTAGTGTACTTTGGAGTTTTCCAGGCTTAACCGTGAAATGTTTTTGATATGAACATTTATTTTTTTGTTATTTAAATTGTTTTTTTGATCAGATATATGATTTTTGCACTTAAAAACCCACAGTGTCTTTCAATTGTGCAAGGTTTCCCATCAAACTTTGCTTTTCAATGAATTTCTCGCTAGATTTAGAGAAATTAGACCTAAAAAATCTACTGAAGAGCTTCTCTGTAACATGGTCAAAAGACATCCCAGAAAAGAAAGGTCGTTGTCTTAATAAATTTGAACTAATTCAGTTAGATCTTTTCCTTCTAATTTTTTATTTAAATAGTTAGACTAACTGCTGGTTGAATTTTTATTTAAATAGTTAGACCAATCCGTGCTGTCGATTTGAATGTGCCAGTGAGTTATATAGGTCCTTTACTCTTCAGTCATGTGATTCCTCCCATGTACAGGAGCTTCCATACAGTATTGCACCGCAAAGTGACATTTCCTTGTGAAACTTCACTGCCGTGTATTTGTTTTGAAAGTAAAACATCATGTCCATTAAAGCATGATCTAGAAATGAGTAAAGTGAATATTTAAATAAAATAGTTTTTTGTAAAGATTGTTCTTTTTAGCCATTTTACAATGTTTATTAATTCTATAAATCGTGTCATTTTCAAAGAGGGTTAAGTTAATTTCATCGAATTATGCTGTCAAACCGGGTAATAAGGTTGTTTAACTAGTAAAAATTGGTATTTACATAATAATTTCTTTAAAAAAATTAAAAAAAATTACATCAAAAAAATATACTATTTTAATGTGATTTCTCTAGCATTCCTACAACATCGTGTAACCCAACAAAGTCAAAGGTTTGTGTGAAAAGCCATTTATACGCATCCGATTGACTGGGGTTCATGATCACGGCGATTTATCGCTGACCGGATATAAATACAACAATAAAAGAGAAGCTCGTAATTGGGTTCGAAGATTAGGCTATGATTTATAAATTAGTCCGGATATAATCAACAATAATAAAGAGAAGTTTTAACTAGAGAAACTCATATGCCAAATTTGGACTATCATAAAATTTTTGAAGTTTAAAACACTTGATCTTAGATATCTATTTTTTTGGATTCAATCACTTTAAGTAATTCATTCATTTACATTCATTAAAGTGAGAGGTAGTTGTAACTCACTAATTTCTCATGATTTTTAAATACCCACTTAGCAAGCTATCAGATTCCTAAGATGCTCACAGGAAGAGGGATCGAAACTAGTGGAAATGAATCACATAGTAATAATGATTTTGTTACAATTCACTGCGAAACCCCTCAATACTTCTAAACACCCTGATTCATTCCCACTACTTTGTTGAGCTTTAAACCAACCCTTCCTTTAAAATCGGTGTAAGCAATTTGTTAGTAGGTTTACATCATCATTCATTTTCATTATTTACACTATTAATGGCAGTGTTACATTTATTTTCACTAATAAATAGTTTTGGAGAACTCATGAACCAGTTGAGGCCACAATTTTGCAAGGACAATGTGTTTGATTGAATATTGCAGTGGAACAACAAAGAAATGAAATCCAGAGAGTGTTTGAATATGGTGAAATAGATTCAACACCATCAAGAACCTCTGGGCACCCAAAACTAATCTTGACAACTATAACTCGGATTTGAAAAAAAATCCACTAGATATTTTCAAAATCTTGTCAAAATTTCATTGTTTTCCCTTAATTCCAAATAATTTATCCTTCCTATCATTAGTTTCATGTATGACGAGTGAATGTAATGCCATGGTTATTATATGGATTTTTTTAAGAATAATTGTGAATACAAAAAGTAGTCATCTTTAAAATAACACATAATAGTTTATAGATCTGTACAATGAAAATGTAAGAGAGCTCAAAAATATGACACTGTGAGTTGTTAAACATATGAACCCAAATTATAATGTGGTTTCAATTGGAGAAGGGACAACACTTAAATATATGGAGAATGAAATTCCCATTCTATTTCGTGACTTTATTTGTATTTAAAGATTATAGTATAATATATCATATGTGTCTCATACATATCATTAAAAAAATGTTGGCTCCGTAAAAACATTATTATTAAACATTATGTTTGGTTATTTATAATTATTCATTTTACACATAAATATCTCAAAAGATAAAATAGGAAATATCCTTTGCAACCCCACTAAATGTCTTTTTCACATAGATCATAATTTTATTCTCTCAAGAATACAATACTTTTTTCTTTCTTATTAAAACCCAAGGATGTCTATAAAAAATTAGGTAAGTTAAAATGGCAGAAGATAATTTCTACTTCATTTTTATTCTCCCAAACCTACCTTCTTTTTCCAAAAGATTGCAATAGAGATTTTGAATAAAGGAAATACGGATTCAAAAAAGCTGCAGATGGTATTTTCTTGTCTTGAATATGACTAGTCTTCTAAAGAATCACCATCAAGCAGTGTCCTATAATCCCTACTCACACATTTTTTGTGTAACTATTCATAAAAGTTTCAAACACCTTAATAGCCTTAGTGTTCAATTAAACATAGAAAAAAATAGAGTTGACTAATAAACCAAAGTGTGCAATGAAGAAACAAACACTAAAGAAACAATGAAAAAACTTTGCAAAGCAATGTTGATGCAAATAAGAAAAATGATAAACAAAATTGAACTGCACAGGTCCATCTTAGAATTGATCGATCTACCAAAAATCGTAGAGAGGGAACAACAACCGTATATGCAAATTCTTTTCTAGCACTCAAAAACTTGGAAAAACGATTTACATCATAAGATATTTCTAATCCCTTTTTAGTGCTTGATAAATGAGTGTCTCTCTCCTTACATAGACCATGTGTAAATTTTCATTATTTAAATTGTATTTTTCAATAATTTATTATTATGATTATTTTATATTAAAAATTCAATGAGTTATAGATTTTCCTCCTATTAAGAAGTAACTAAATTATTTTACCTTTAATTACTTTCCTTTTAAACAAAAAATATTTTACTAAGGGGTAAAAATGCTAAGGTGGGTTACGAGAAATGCGTTCGGAAATTTCATTTTCCCAACAGTTCGGTCGAAATTTTAGAAAGTTCAGCCGAAGTTGTGAAATTAATTCGGCCTAAATAGTTCTTCCATTAACATTGACTTCGCCAACATGATGGCATGGGTAAACAGATTTTTGACCGGAGATTTGAAAACCAACAAAACAATTTTGACCAAACTAATAGTTTGACCGAAGTAATAGTTCGACCGAAATTTTTGAAATAATTCGACCGAACTTGTTGTTATAAATATGCCAACCCCCAGACCGCAACAAGTTTTCATTACCGTTGCGTTGCTCTACTATGTTTTTTTGTTGTCTCGCTCTGTTGTTGTCTCGCCATTGCACTGATCTGTTTCTTTCTTACTGTTGTGTTCTATTGCTATCTTGTCATTCCACTGCTCTGTTTCTATCTCACTGCTCTATTGATGTATCATTGTTGTAGGGGCGAGGAGGGGAGAAAGTGAAGGTGAGAAGGTACATACTATGCTTCCGTGAAATTTAATTTTCGTGTTTGGTGTTTTTCTCTAATTCACATCCTCTCTACAACCGTGGCCTCGTCTCGCTCTCTCGTTTGCCGTGCATCGCTCCTATTGTCTTTTCATTGTGCAACCATCGTTTTCAATGCAAGTATTTCTCCAAGTAATGCAACTCTGAATTATCCGTAGAATAATGGGGAATGAATTATAAAATTTGTCCAAAGAAGTCTAAGATGCAAGACCGGACATTGTATCAAGACGCTACTTCATGATCTCCGTATTCTCTCATCCGGGAGCCGTTTCTCCCCCATGTTATCTTCCTTCCTATTCTAGCCTTCCTATACATCCATATACATTATTTTCTTATTCATGATGATCCGTTCTCCCCGTGTTATCTTTCCTCTTCTCGTTCCGTCTTTTGAGAGTAATATCCCTACAATTTGCTTCTCTGTTTTGCGTCGCAAAATGTGTGTGTGTGTGTGTGTGTATATATATATATATATATATATGATTTCTTATTATCTTCTATAATATGTTGTGTATGGAATAATAAAAAATAAAAGATGAAAACATCATTTTTATGTACCATTAACCCACACACATTTACAATTATCCCATCCTTGAGTAATCTCTAATCTCATCATGTTGTCTTAGTCGTTCGTGTATCGTGGTACTCATAAGATGAAATCATTTCCAATTATATGGATGCGCCTTTCTTTAGACACATGGATTTTCAATCGTAAAGTCTTCCTACGTATCAGGTTATGGCCATTGAATTCATGTTAGGGATTTTCAATTGCAAAGTATTCCATCGATTGGTTCTAGGCCATGTTATTTGAACTTGCATGTGGATTTTAAAATTGGTAAAAGTCTTCTCATCGCATTGGTGTGTTAGCCATGTTATTTGAATCTATGTTAGCTTTAGAAGGTCTTCTTTATGTTTTGTAATCTTTTGAGGGTTGTCCTAATGCCTTTATGTCGTGTTTCTTCCTATTATCCTTTTTGAAGTTATTTCATGATTCGTCATCTTTTTTAAAGTCCTTGGTATATTGATCTATGTATGAAGTCTTTATAATTTAACTTATTTATTCAATGCAATGGTATTAATATCTCCTTGGAATTTTTTCCACATTTTGTGTTTTCTTTTTGTCTTGTCTAGCTTCAGGACATAATCAAGCTTTATACATTTTTCACATCATTTCCTTTTTAGTCCAAGTTTTATCATTTTTATGGATGGGTTTGGAAAATTATCAACATCAACACAAAAACGGTGGCGTAAAACCATTTTTTCAACAATACCATTGATACCAAAAAACATGAGGTAATGTACCAATATAGACAATGATAGTTAGCTAGATCAAAAATGCTTAGAAATGGAAATTATATGTTCGGATTCATGCTACCAAAGTGAGTTATTACCACCATGATATATAGTGTGACAAAACTATGATTTCCAGCCAAGTTTGAAATTAAGCATATTTTGAGCATATATGACAAGCTATGAGCCTCTTATATTCACTAGAAGATCAAAATGCTTAGAAATGGCAAATATATGTTCAAATACAAGTAATAATGACGACACAACAAGATATATAGTGTGACAACCATAGATTTACCAAGTTCGAACTCAGGCACATTTTGAGTAAGAGATATGTCAAGTCGTGAGCCTCTTATATTCATTAGCAAGATCAAAAATTTCAGAAATGGAAATTATATGTTTAGATTCGTGTGTTAACAAAAGGAGTTGACACAAAGAAGATATATAGTGTGACAACCATATATTTAGTTAGTTTGAATTTCACAAATTTTATATATATGACAGCCGTGAGCTCTCTTATAATCAGCAAGATCAAAATTCTTAGAAATGGCAATTATATGTTCGTATATGTCTCGTTAAAAAGTGAGTTATTAGCTAGCAAGATATATAGTTTGACAACCATAGATTTACTGCTTAAACTTAAGAAAATTTTGAGCATATATGATAGGTCAGAGCTTTATATTCACTACCAACAAGATATATTTAGACAACTATATATTTACCAAGTTTCAATTTAAGCAAACTTTGACATAGGCGATGTGTCGTGTTTCTTATATTCACCGTTGAACTTTAGGTCGCATTAGATTATGTTGTTACCATAACTTAAGATAAAATGAGACAATGAAAATGCCAAACAAATGCAACAAGCCAAAGATGCAAGAGAGATGGCACTATTATATATTATTATTTTATTAACGATGTTAGTAGGGGTTTTTTGCCACAATGGTTACAGACAAGGTTCTAACACCGTATACTCTCTAGCCTCGTAGGTGGAAAATCGTCTTGGCTATTAGGGGGAACTATGTACATGCCATTTCTATGTTACTTTCCACAAAATTCTGTTCGAGGTGGAACACTGGCCCCCGTTGTTCGATGAACTACGTAATACAAGGCTTTCCACAAAATTTAAGACTTGTTGGTGAAACATTGGCTTTAGCTATATGTGAACTATGTATACAAGTTGGCTTTCTCCCATAAAATTTTAAGGAAAATTTAAGGCAAACCACAGCATGTCATTTCTCCCATAAACTTTACAAAACCATGTAATATGTCATTTATCCCATAAACTTTAATTTAATATATATTTTTAAGTAAAATGCTAGCATGCGGGAAACCATGTACACAAAGCTATTTATCCCACAATATTTAAGGAATTTTCTAGTGTTTTGGGAACCATGTACACAAGTCATTTCTATGCTGGCTTTCCCCATAAACTTTATGAAAACCTCTTTAAGGCAAATCATGTACATGTCATTTCTCCTACAAACTTGGAAGGCAAACTTTAAGTTAGCAAACCATGTACATGTTGGTCAGACAAACTTTACAGCACACCATGTATGTCATTTTCCCATAAACTTTAATTTAATATATTTTTAAGGAAAATGTTAGTGTTTTTGGAAAACTACACATGTCATTTATCCCATAAGCTTTAAGGTATTTGATAGTGTTTTGGGAACTTCATGTACATGCCATTTCTCTTTCATTTCTCCCATAAACTTAAAGGGCAAACTTTTAAAGTTAAATCTGTACATGTCGTTTCTCCCATTTGCTGGGGTGCTTTTTGGGAACCATGTACACAGACATTTCTATGTCATTTCTCCTACAACTTTAAGGCAAATTCATGCACATGTTACTCCCATGGGACTTGCTGAAAACCATGCGCATGCTCATTTTCTCATAAATCTCAAGGAAAACGTACATACAAATACTTTCTCCCATAAACTTAGCATTTACTGTTTATGGGAGAAATGATTGGGAACCATGTACATGTCATTTTCCATAAAATTTATATGAACCATGTACATGCCTGCCCCATAACTTTGGTTGCATTTGTTAAAATTTAAGTCATTTGCAATAAATGTTCATTTAATATATTTTTTAAGAAAATGCTAGTGTTTTTGGAAACCATGTGGCATGCTTTTACTTTCTCCCATAAATTTTAAGGCATTTTCTAGTGTTTTTGGAAACCACAAAATACAAATAAGTTTCTCCCATAAACTTTGGAATTTGCTAGTTGTTTTTGGGAACTATGTACATGTCATTTCTCCCATAAAATTTAAGGCATTTGCAATAAAATTTAAGGCATTTGCACAAATGTTCATTTAAAATATTTTTAAGGAAATGATAATATTTTTGGAAACCATGTACATGTCATTTATCCCATAAAATTTAAGGTACTTGTTAAAAGTTTTTTATTCATGTACATGCTATTCCATAAAATTTAAGGTATTTGCTGTGGTTTTTGGGAACCATGTACATGCCATTTCATCCACAAACTTTAAGGAAAATCATGTACATGTCATTTTCCATGCTTTATCAATAAATGTTCATTTAATACATTTTTAATTAATAGAGATAAAAAACTTACCAAACATGGTTGAGAAATGAAATTATGCACAGATGCTTTTTTTCTATCCAATCTGTAGAAAGCAATGATTACATATCTCATGGTAACATTGCGACTAACAAAGGTCCTCTCCAAAGGCAATGAATATACCTATATGAACAACAAATAATGGAAGCTATTATATTGCATCGATAAGGCTTGGAAACATTCCAGAGTATGGATCAAATGAATTGTAGTTTTTCCACTCAATCTCTAAAGGCAACCAAATAAAAGGCATGTACCAAGTTAAGAAGGAGAGGCTAAAATAAATCGTATGAAAAAGAAAAATAGTATTGTTAGAAAAATTTCAAATTTTTTAGCATAAGATATTGTGCAATGTTAATAAGATGTCTGCTTTCGATTTTATTGTGGGGAAAATGCTAATCAAGATTCCATCTATCAAGGATGAATTAAGATTATATAGTAAGTAATCCACTCCAAGATTCATTCCCCCAAAGATGAATTAGTGTTAGACGTTTCCTTCAAAATTTATTGATGGACATTGTAACACATTCATATGTCCTTCAGAAAAGGCTTATAAATGCGTCATTTTTAATGACTATGTAAGTTTTTTTCAATTATATGCTAAGTGTGTTCCCACCATGTAAGTGCACCTATGAATCTCTATGTTTTATAAAAATTAAAATGTGTAGGACTTCAACAATCTTTGTTCAAAGTGAGTTTACACATCAATTTGTGCTTTTGAAAGTTGTGTTTTATATAATTATGTTTGTGCTCAATATTTGTGTATTAAATTACATTAATTTTTTGAATTATTTTTAATTTATTTTAAATATTAATTTTAAGAATTTCATTTTAAATAGCAATTTTATTGTAAATGTCCAGTGTAGATATCCATATATATATCGTGAGATGAAAGGTGAACATCAATAGAAATCCATGCCTCTACGAGAGAGGGGATCACAGACCAGGATTTTCTATGGTATTTATATTAAATGTGGCATTTTTAATGACATTTGAATATATAATATTATCTCTATACATACATATATACACGTGGAATTGGGATTTTTATTAATATATATATATATAATTTTATCCCTCATGTACACACAGTATACATAGAATTAATTTTTTATCAATTTTGTGAGATAAATTAGTTTTTAATAAATTTTATTTTTTATTTTTTGGGGAGTTAGAGGACAAGAGTATCTACTCCTCAATGAGCCTAATCATGGTCTGTGAATCATGGTATGGTTCACGCAATTTAATCAATCATATGTACATGTATTTATATGTATGTATGTATTTTTTGGACCGATTATAAATTTGTATTTTTTTTAAGGAAGCTTCCCTCGTCGCGTGAGGGTGGTGGCGTACACATTCCTCGGTGGCCAATCAACAGGGTGGTGGCCAATTGCGTGATGGTGGTGATATGCATTCTCTCAGTGCCAATCAATGGGTGGTCAGTGTTGGTTTCAAACCAATCGCTGGTCATTCGGTTCTCAATGATCTTAGGAGTGGCATGATGTTTCGTATCCATCTCGAGGTAGCCATCAATATGAATATTATTTTAATTCAATTATTAATTTGTTAAATTTATTGGGGTAAGAATTCTCCTTTTTTTGTGATTAAAAACAAATTTGTACAAATTTGTTCACACGCTTTTTTATTTATAAAAAAATTTATATATTATGCGAGGGTTTGGGAAATGTTGCTTGAAAAAGATTTATAAGCAAAAAACGTTATTCAAGAAGATGGTTATACAACAACCACGACTTTATCCTTCCGAAATTTCTGATTTACATTGGGAAAACAAACATCCATCAATGTACATTACAAAAGATGTCAACATTTATTCAAAATTGATGCATACTATAAAGGTGTCATCATCTTTATTCAAAATTGAACAAAAGACCCTTGTCTTTAAAAAACTCCTGTTGAGAGTCAAGAAAGTTTAGAAATGGCTATCTACCTTTAAGCACACTTTATAGATGTGCATGTGTAAACTGGGCCAACCACCGATACTTTGTAGAAGATGAGGAAAATAAAGGAAACGTGATGGTATCGACATGGGAGGATGTTAACACAACATTTAGAACAAGAAATGCCAAGTCTATGTTTAATTTCAAAAAAGAAGGGTCGAAAGAAAGATGCCAAAGGTGTAATATTTCAAGCACCTTAATATAACTTGCCATTTGTATGATAGGTACCTTGCTTATGGAAGACTACTATGGAACGACGAGGTTCCTCTTTATTTTGCAAAATTATTTTAGGTAATCATTTTTAATGGAAACCGAATTATGATGACCTTCTCCGAACTTTTTTTCTCTCGGGAAAGGTCGATTATGTGACCATAGGGCGCTAAGTGTGATGTTGAGTTGCCTCGCCCGTCGCTACTATGTCGATATTTTTTGTGAAATTTAAGTATCAACAATGGATGCCACTTCTCAAACTAGTCGAGAATCAATGGATGTCATTAATTATGACAATGTTCATAGTGGAATTGTGGAATTGATGTTTTTTTGAATCGACAAAGAGCAGGAGAGAATGCACGAAGTAATTTTTGTGTATCATATGATGACGTAGGATAGACAACATGAGTAGCTGAAGAGCTATGTTATATGCAAAGAATCGTCGCAATGGTTAGCAAGGACTTAATTACCAAGCAGAGAAGAGGGCAGACTCAAAGGTGTTAATGGTTATGGTGAATATTTTTTAACATGTACAATTTTCAATAAATACATACATGCATTTATTTTTTTATGTCAATCTAACAAATGTATCATATATGTGAAATAATGTATTGGGAGTTCTCCTTAGTGGTTGATGAACGAAGACTTTAATATCACTACGAAGCTTCAGTTTCGTTAACCAAGATGATATGTTGAAATGTTAATTTTTTTTAAGTGTTCTTTATGATGTTGATGTACAATTATTTTAATATATTATTATATCGGTATCATGATGACATATTTTTAAATGTAAATAATTGTGTGCACACAAGCATGTATATAATTAAATGTTAACAAATTTGATTTCGTCTAATGTTTTCACAATGGAGTGTACCTCTTTCCTATTAGAGTGTGTCAAATCCACTCGTCACAAGTATGTGAACAAATTTTCACTTAAATATGTTTTTAAGTCATAATTGAAGTGAAAGTTTCATTAAAAAATGAGATCTATATCTTGAGTTATTTTACATTTTTAAACTTGTTGGAATTTCCAGGTTTGTGAGGTTGATTTCTATTCAGAGACACCTTCTTCTTCACTATTAGGAGACAACCTAAATCCACCGTGACAAGTATTGATTTTTTTCCTTACGTTTTTAAGTTATATATTGTGTTCAAAAGTTCCATTAAAAAATGATCTAGATTCTTCAAGTTATTTTATATGTTTTACAATTTTTGAATTTGTGTTTGTGGAGATGATTTTCGTCGGGAGCGTCTTATTCTTCTCGTTAGGAGATGTGCCAAATCCATCTTCACAAGTATTCAATTTTTCACGATATATTTAAGTTATAAATTGAAGTTCAAAAGTTTCATTATGAGATCTAGATCTGAGTTATTTTGCTGTGTTGTTAAAAATTTTTTTAATTTAGGTTTGTGGAGATGATTTCCATTCTCCAAGGACCCTAGTGATGGAGCGAGGACAGATAGGAACATCCACACAATTTGAACGAGAAGTTTTCTAGTTTTTTTAATATTAATGCAAATTATTCCCATTTTCATTTGAAAATTTTTTAGTGTGTGTGTAGATATATATATATATATATATATATATATATATATATATATTTATATTGTATTAATGGACGACCAATTTAAGACAATGGAGATTAACTATAGGTATTGCATGACCTTTTGTTTTTCATTTTTTCATACATGTCAAGTTCTAAATTTTCATTCAATTTTAAAATATTAAATTTTAATGTTTACATTTTGTATGTGTTCTATTCTCTTAAGGATAACCCAACAATGCTTGGGACGTCACGGAAAATACAATGGATTCATCTCTATTTGATTGAGGATGCACATTTGCAACATTTTATTTGATAGAGTCTTCAAATTTAGTTTTCTATATAGAGTCTTATTTATAAAAAGCCATATTTACTTTTCTATATAACTTGGATACTGCACACTATACATTGTTATATATATTTGGTATTTATTGTTCATGTGATATAAATTTTGGACACATTTTATATTTTTCGATATAGTTGAACTATATTTACTTTTATCAAGAATGATTTTCTAATTTTAAATTTTGGATAGTTACATTTGAAGTGTGATCACATGTTGTGATATAATGTTTTGTTTTTTAAAACTTCCAAGTTGCTTTATTTGTTAAATATAAAATGAATTCAGATGGAAATTTAAATATAAAACGTATAGGTATATTTCGGATAGTTGAACTACATTTGGTATGATCACATATTGTGATATAATGTTTTGCTTTAAACTCAAGTTGTCATTTTTAGTTTGTTAAATATAAAATGAATCTAGATGAAATTTAAATATAAAACACGTGTGTATTTCTGATAAATAGAACTACATTTGGCATGTGATCACATGTTGTGACATAATGCTTTGTTTTTAAAATTAAGTTGTCACTATTTCTTAAATATAAAATGGAACTAGATGGAAATTTCAAACACAAAACACATGTATATTTTGGATAGTTAGGCGTATATTTAAAGGGATCATGCGTAAGGTTAAATGTTTTGTTTTTAAAATCCGTTGTCATTTTATTTGTTAACATAAAATGAATTTTATTAGAAATTTCAAATTAAAATCACAGGCTTTAAGAAGAACTATATTTGGCATGATCACACATGTTGTGACATAATGTTTTAAGTTTTAGTACCTGCTGTCATTTTATTTTTTAAATATAAAATGAATCTAGATGGAAATTTAAATTACAAAACTCATGTATATTTTGGATAGTTGAACTACATTTGACATGTGATCACATGTTGTGATATAATGTTTTGTTTTTAAAACTAAGTTGTCATTTTATTTGTTAAATATAAAACAACTTTATATGGAAGTTTCAAATTACATTTGAATATACATTAAAAGATGTTATATTTAATACAGTAACGTTATATAATTTTAGGATGTTTATTATTTAGGATATTTGGACAATATTTTGTATGATCATACATGTCATTTGAAACAACTATAGACATGCCTTTACATATTTAAGTTCATGAAGAAAAATACAATATGATGTTATTGAATATATGTAAAAATGATTGAAGTACATTTGAATATATAAAATAAAGAAATATACATCAAGGTATATATCTACAAAACAATCATAGAATTCTAGGCAACTACAGATGCACAAAATCATAAAAATTTTTATAAATTGGTATTAAAACATAGGTATGTACACAACACTTTTCATGTACATAGAAAAGCATTGCTACTTGATAATAAATTGGAAATTACAAAACACCTACTAAATATTTTGCATTCAAGAATGAGTATTATAATTTTTTCAATAGATACATCTAAAAAAATCGTAAATGAAATTGGTATTATAAACCAGGTTAGTAGAAGATATGTACATTTTGCAATAATGACATTATGAAAAATTGTACTAGAGAATGTATGAAATCATTTAAGTATATTAGATAATCTACATGTGTGTGCACACGTAAATAATTTATTTTATGTGTATGTATTTAAAATGCAACAGGCTATCATACAAACACTTGTACATATAACATAAAAATATACATAATATAACAATAATTGTAAAACTTAAGAATGTGCACAAAAGAATGGCTAGTTTAATTTTTAGTTGAGTCTAAGTCTGAAAAAGGATGTCCCAAATAGTCAGTTCACAAGAAGTTCAATAAAATGAAATTTAATGGAATGCTACCTTCAATGATCCATTCATCATTGGTTTTTGAGCATTTTTCCATTTTTTAATTTTCAATTTTTTTCTTTGATTGAACTTCTATCAACTTTTGACACACTAAATGACTATATTGAGAAATTACATCGTGTTCAGGCCTTGCGCAAAAATCACTTTGAGGAGTTTTTTTGGAAAACAAACTTTCAAATTTCTTTAATAGACCTCATCATATATCAACCACATTTACATCATAGTTTTCTAATAATTTCATCTTTTCATTCAAAGGTAAACGCATCAAATAATACTTCACATTTTCATCATTGGTAGAGGTAACCACAACAAAAAACATCTCTTATGGACAATAAAACAAACTTACATTTAAGTTTAGATCATAAATTAACATGAAAAACTGTTCCAAAATTATTAATAGACATTTTGATTTTATTATTGATTTTCAGATCATATCATTTGAAAGCAATTAAAATGTTACATCTTTAACAATATTAAACTCTGACCGAACATTCCATGATACTATAGTTTTCCGATTGCATTTCTTCAAAGTTTCTAACATGCATTTTTTCCTTTGTATTTAAAAGTTACATGTTTGAATATTTACGTACATTTTGTTTTTCGCAAACATCATTGATTTGTATTTATTGCAGTGTGTAAAAAGTTACGTGAAAACAAGAATATTTTATTTTTATCTAATGCAAACAATACTTTGCAGCATCTTGTTTTAATTGAATGCAATTTTTGAGTCCCTTTTATTAGCCTATTACTCTGAACTTGATTGTATTCATCAGACCCTAACATGCCAAAAAAACCTATATGGAAAATTCAAACAAGAATATAAATATGTTATTCAAAAATACCATCAAAGATAATCATTGTGATAAATAATGTTTAAAATTAGAAAACCAATAAAATTAAATTCATACTCTTCACAGCTTCCCTTGACTTTACTAGTGCTGCTATTAGTGTAGCGATACCTATTTGAAGAAACTTGCTTGTACCGTAAAGGTTGGTTTATAGAGTGGTTCCATTGATATCTTCAAGTGTCGCGTTTTATGCATGCCCCGCACCATCATGTTCTCCTTTCCATGACCATTCTCAAATAAATTCCAACACCCCTTGTCAGTATTTTTAAAAGAGGACACAACCAAAAGAATGATCTTGAAGATTTGAACTGACCGCGTATCCATTCAGTCATATCCAATGTTCAATAATGGTCATTTACTTTTCAAGAGTCACAAATTTTTTCAAAACAATGTTGTACAAAATATGTATCATGTGTACAATCATCACTAATATAAAAGTGATATTATTTAATAATATGCCTATTTTCAACGTGTGCTTTCATAATGACGCCGCATTTTGTTCAACATGTCTATATAGAATATGGACAAGCATGGAGACTTGGTCGTAATGATAGTATTCACTCCGTACTTATTTTTCTAGAACAAATATGTAGTTCTCTCGCAAAATCAATTATGAATAAAACATATCCTTTGTAAAAAGAAACAATCTTACCGTATTTTTTGAATTGTAAGTTCGCCATCGATCTTTATGGGAATGCTTCGTATTTATAAATTTATGCTTCAAAATTTCTTTCGAAGAGCTTCATCACAAAAATCGATTTTTCAAATCATCTTAGTACTTGTAGTACCACGGAACTACAGATGTATGAATATATTTCGTTCTCTTCCATTTCACTTTATGTTGGACATTTATCGATCATTTATATCGCATGAGGGAACAAGGACCCATAGTATTAGGCCATGAGGCCAGGCTCGGGTCAAAGGAAGATTCAAATAGCATGGAACATTAAGGGGATGTGGCCCATGCCCTGAGCTACTCCCTGGGACATGTGGATACACCGACAACTCTAGAATCAATATTTGAGCAACTCCGAGGAGTCCAGGCCAACCTGGATATCCTCAGGGAGAATAGATATGAATATAGAAACAAGTTGGTGGCTTACACCAACGACGTCCATTTTAGCCAAAATGAAATTTTGGAATACTTGGATAACATTCGTCAGAGCGAGTGTCATACTAATGATTGCTTACTTTATTTGGAAGCCCAATTCGAACATATTTATTTCACATGCATGAGAGATCCAGCGTATTTGCAACACCTATTCTGCTTCCTCCAAAACCACCTCTATGATATGATGCTTACAAATTATCTGTTCATTTTGTCTCCTTTTTTGTTTGTATGGCTAATTAGCCGGCCAGAAATAATGGTTAAATGAAAACATCTTCTACATACTTTCGCTCTCCTAACTAAAAAATATGGTCGGAGTGAAGTGAGGGGAGTCGTTGAAACACATTTTTTACTAAGCATTTTCATGATAATATAATAGAGAACCTTTGATTGAAAAAAAAAGTTTATATATATATATATATATGATGGAGAATTTTTGGGGAGAGGAAGGCTCGACCGGCTCTGCAACCTTCCCCTTTTGATGGCATTCTGCAATTTTCTCACTGCCTTCCACCTCCGTGAGGTTCCCTTCCATCCGGAGTTGCTCATGCGAGAAAGAGGAAATGGCTCACATGAGCCCTCTTGGCTTCGAGGACAGAGCGCGAAGATGTTTGCCTATGGAGAGTGAAGTTAGGGTTTCTAGATATTATGTTGCAAAGGAGCCTTACAGGGTGGATATTGAACCTGCCAAATACTACCCAACTGGCAAACTCACCCACTACCGGCTGATTCGAAGGACAAGACCTTCGGGCGTTTATCACAGTCGGGGATTGCAAATATTCATGCCGACATAATTTTGTTTCAACAACCCGAGTGATTGGATAGATCATGCTTCGATCTACTCTTTTGATTGACCCCCAGTAGATAATCCTTTCAATATTTGGATCTAGGAATCCCTACATAGATATACAACATCTTCGTCGACCCCGCCTGAAAATCCATGGATATGCAACAAGACGACATTTGGGGCATACTCTAAACCAGAATTTGGAGCGTATAACATGGGTAATGTAGATCTGGTATCCAAAAATTCAGATCCATGGGTTAACTCACGATTTCTTATAGGATCTTATACTTTTACAGTGCTTGCAGATTTGATCTATTATTATGGCTATTGTTTGGATCTAATACTGGAACCTTCCAAGTGCATGAACTCACGGGCTCCATTACACTCAGATCCACAGTGTAACAGCCCAGATCCATCTCTATTAAACTCCAACAATAGAAAAATCATTGATCCAGGGAAAGAGTGTGTACGACAAGTCTTCTCAAATATTCCCAATGAAGGAGTGATGCAAATATTTTTTAAAACCTTCAGTGGGAATTCTATATGCATTCATATCTAGGAAGTAATTATTATTCAAACCCTGAAATAGAATATCCATAAGAAAACCAACATTCCAGTAGATTTACAAAATTTTATATATATCATAAAATAGACCAGGACAACCACACATTGACGGACTGTGATGTACAGGCCGACGCATCCATATATCATACCTCAAGACTTATTGAAGGATGTTCTAGAATCAGTTCTAAAGGAATTTCATCTTTCAAATATGTTGTTAAAGGAAAGGGAATGCCTCAAAGTACACCAGAAACTAAATCCTCCCTCCCTGGGCCATATATCATGGAGAAAAAAACCCAGATCACGGCTTTAACTATTACAGTGGATGAAGTAAATACACTTTATGCAGATTTCTACACCAAAGAACTCATCTATAGATTTAATGGATTCTGGCCCAAATCAGAGGCACTACATCAATGGATCGTCAGAAATTGGACTCCCCATTGTGATATTCACTTATGCTCAAAAGGATTTTTTATTTTCGGATATGACTCAGCCCAAGACAAACAATATGTATTAAACGAAGGATTCTGTTTTATGGGGAAATGCTGGACTCTTTATGACACCCTGGTACCCTAATTTCGACCCCAACACTATGGTGGTATCCAAAATGCCAGTTTGGATAAGGTTACACAATCTACCTCTCCATTTTTGGCATCCCCAAGTAGTAGAAGGTATAGGGAACTCTGTGGGGATATTTCTCAAGATCGATTTAGATCGAACCCACAAAGGCATCTTCACATTCGCCAGAATTTGTGTTGAAGCTGACCTCAGTCAAGGATTACCTGATCACATTATACTGAACTACAAAAATAAACAATGTTCACAAATTATTTATTATGAAAACATGGCATTTCGATGTCGTACATGCCTACAAGTGGAACATATTCAAAGCACATGTCCATAAGCCAAAAAGGACAACAATAGGAATAAGAGACAACCTCAAAA
The DNA here is from genome assembly GCA_034641835.2 of Pinus albicaulis. Lineage (NCBI taxonomy): Eukaryota > Viridiplantae > Streptophyta > Pinopsida > Pinales > Pinaceae > Pinus > Pinus albicaulis. The sequence continues at coordinate 170,924,499 of CM076584.1, forward strand.
GCCCAAAGGTTGGTAATCTGCAGCATCAAAGGAAATTGAAGCGGAAGAAGTAGAATCACCGGAAAATGATACAAATGAAAATATGAATAATGACATGATCAACTCACAGTCGAACGTGATCAAGCATAGCATTGCGCTAACTCTAATTACTACAGTTTCACAGATGCAACAGGCAAAATCTATCCCTGAAAAAGAGATCAGTGGTTCCAAATGCTCCCATGTGTCAGAAGGACCATATTCTGACAAAGAGACCCCAGCTAATGTAAAAGAAAATCAAATTTATATAGTAACATCCACACCAAGCAATGGAGGTTGGCGTAAAGTGGAAAAAAAAGAAAGGTAGAAAAGAGTAATTTTTGATCTATTTTGAGTATTTATAAATCCTGCATTTCAGGATCAACTCAATACTGCATATGTTATTAGCAACAACATGTAATTTTTTCAATCATAAATAAAATTACAATTTTTCCTTGGGAATATATATATATGTGTGTGTGTGTGTGTGCTCATAATTATTATATTTTAACACTTCATATTTAACTTTAAATAATAACTATATAAAAAATTAATATTTATAATAATTTTTTTCTAATATAAAATATCATATGTATTGTTATGGTTTATTTTGCTAGCTAATGTGAATCTTGAGATAAGTGCCACACCTAACCTGTGGGTTGAGTAAATGCTAACCAAAGGGCATTTAATTCGTCCCCCTACCGAAAGGCATTTAGGGCATCAAGATCACGTTAAGCGTGGGCCACACCAGCCATGGGCATATTATCATTGTTTTAATAAAATTTAAAATAAAAATATTTGTATATGTAGAAATGTGAATTTTATATAAATATAAATAATATTATTAAAAACTAATATAAATATATCTTAATTATGGATCTACTAAGTATTGGAAGCAATTAGATTTTTTGAAGTTTTAACATTTTCTCAAATTTTAAACTCAAAAATAAATTTTCATCTTAATAGATTTGGTCTTCTCAAAACTTAATAAATACTAAATTACAATAAATTTATGATAATAATTTTAAAATTATAATTTATACAATTCACCCACTTATTATAAACATATTATATATTCAAATTTTATATGTAAATAACAAAAAATTATAATATGTTTTTACAAAAATTATTAATATTTAAAAAAAATCATTTTAATTTTTTTTATTACACATAAAAATTAAAATTATTTATCTATTTACATTATACTAAAAATTTTTAATTTTTTTTTTTATATAACTATATAAAAACAAAAACATAATTAATATTAATAATACAAACCTTCGTGGAATACCAAAGTTAAAGGACGTTGTTTAATATTTTGTTTCAATAAATAAGTATCTTAATATGAACCATATATATGAAATAAAAATAGGTTTTAATATATAATTAAATTTGAAAATTTAAATTAACAAATATATTTTATTTTCTTAATATTTATTATTAAATGTTTTTTTGATAAATATATTTTAAATTTTTTTTTTTAATTGAAATTTCTTTTTTTAAGAAAATATATGTTTCTCTATCATTAAATATAAGAGAGAATTTTTTAAGTATTCAATTATTATTGAGTTTTGATTGGTTTTGTTGATTTTATTATTATATTTTTCATCTAAAAAAGATTTCAACCCAAAACCCATGGACTAACTTTCACTCACTGACAATCACCAACTAAAAACTTGCTACTAATGCAGTAAGGATAAGGGAGATATTATTGAGAATGCAAGTAGGTACACAGGCTAAAAGAAAAAAGACAAATGAACAATAATGGAGTCCAATCCGTCCAATCATTGGAAGTGTGAGACTCGGACTTCATGCCAAAGTCTCTTTAAATTCCAATCGCTCGAAGTGTGGGACCTCATTTAAATGTGGGACTTCATGGTAAGCTCTGTTTAATTTATCTGCTACCTGGTGGCTTGAATTTCCGGGAGAACAGAAGGAATGATCCCCTGATCCCCTCTACTCTTGACTGCTAAGATCCTGAGTTCTGCTGCAAAATCTCCACCCGAATTTGAATGGAATTATCAATGGTTAATCCTGGATGCTGAGAAGAGAGCTTTAGTGGTGGATTCCTCAGGTCCGTGTTACTAATTTATAAGTGTTTAGGCTCTATAGATTAAAGTTCACACTAATTTAATAAACTAATGATTATTGGTGTGTTTTTTCAATGGGATGCAGTGATAATTAGGAACAATAACAATTTTATGAGTGTGAATATAAATTTACTATGAAGATTAGGAATCATTATGTGTTTTTTCAATGGGATGCAATGATAAATAAGAATAATAACAATTTTATGAGTGTGAATATAAATTTACTGTAAAGATTAGGAATCATTATGTGTTTTTTCAATGGGATGCAGTGATAATTAGGAATAATAACAATTTTATGAGTGTGAATATAAATTCACTGTGAAGATTAGGTTTATTTGGAGGTTAGTTTCTGTGCTCCATGGATTAAAGTTCACACTAATTTCATAAACTAATGATTATTGGTGTGTTTTTCCAATGTGATGCAGTAATAATTAGGAATAATAACAATTTTATGAGTGTGAATATAGATTTATGGTGAGGATTTGGTTTATTTTGAGGTTCGTTTCTTTGTAATTGGTAAGATTAGGTTTTTTTTTAATAAGAAAATAGTTTTTTTTGTGTAACATTCCCTTTCTTGATCCGGTCAAAGTGGACGAAATCGATCCATTGTATTACCATGGTATTTTTCCATTGTAGCGACCCATGGTATTTGTTGTCGATTTTCGAGGAAAATAATAAAATAAGGTCCATCAAGCCTATAAAAGGGGATAGAAGCTAGGCATTTATAATCATTCAAGTTTATCTATCTTATTTGGTTTTGGTTGAGAACTTGGCATGGCCAGTTCTAGCATTGATCCCGGGACAAAAAGCCCGTGGTGAATTTTGTCTAGTGGATCCATCTAGGGTCCACAATTGTTCTTTAGTGTTTGTTTTCTGTGTTAAGTAGTAGCCAAGCATGCAATCTATAGGAGATCAAATTTATTATATGGGCATGTATTTTATTTTCAGCTAATAATATAAATAAAGTGTTGTAGTTCCAGATCACATCTATGTTCATGTTTATTACTGAATGATTTTTTATTGAGGACTCTAGAATGTACTAGATCTGACTAAATTATTAAGGTTTGAGATCTTACAGTGGTATCAGAGCTATGCATCTTGCCAGCCTGAGGGTTTTATGTGGGGAACATCGGTGGGATTTATTCTCACCCTAGCAGACATCTCGATCTTCGGTGGTATTGAGTATCACCCTGGTTGGTTTTACTTTTCAGTTGATTGAAAGAAGAATTTGTGCATTGCAAAAGGACAAACATTACCTTTGCCAAATTATTTATTTAAAGGCCAAATTATTTATTGAAGGTTTTCAGATTGGATCAGAGTCTATTGTGCCATATATGTCCAGCCAAGTTTAAGCGGCCAAGATCTAAATATTCAATAGAAGTTTAACTCTTAGATCTGTGGAGATCTAATTTCATTAATATATTGCTAAGGCAAATGTAGTTGCCAGTGTCAAACTTCACTGTGTGTTGACTTTCTGGAAACAGAGGAGTGGAGAGAGAGATCTGTCTCTTGATGGTATTTTGGGGCTGTGAAGCACCCAGTTCAAGTCACCAAGGGGGATCGATCCACGATTTGGAAGAGCCAAGAGGCCTCACACTAAGAGAAGGAGTGCTTCAAGTAGACCATGGGCCACCACAAGGAGATTACGGTAATCTAGTGTAGTGGGGTAGAGTTAATGATTCAAGCACGTCGTTGACAACAGAAGGGGTCTGAAGTTCGTAGGACGCAATGAGCCCCATATCTATTTCAGCAGGAGGAGCGTGAGACCTGCACTGCCAAGGAACAACTGAAGGGGTGTGAGGGCCATTCATTAGTTGGACTTCCAAGGTCGATGCTAGAAAACCTTATTGTTGAGGTTGAATCATTGTATAAAGCGTGATTACACTGATGTGGCTTGACAATTCAGGCTACAAGATCATTGGATCAGATTGGTTATTTGAGATCGAAATATTTCCTTTGTTGTAGCTCACTTAATCAATTCCAGAAGAGATTTTTAGTATTTTTGGATTTGGCGTATTTAGAATTATTGCAAACCATTTATCAATTAATTAAAAGTGCATCCTGATTTGATGGAAGTATCGCAAGTGATATATTGAGATTTGTTGTGAATCGTTGGTATAATGGCATCTCTGAAAGCATTGTGACAAACTTCTTATACTGCATTTGAAGCTAAGGCTGCTCGTTGATGGATCAGATCCATTCATTTTCTGTGAATTTTTTTTTTAAGATCGACTCAGAAATAGATGTAATTTGTTGTGATTATTAATGGCTCAGCTGCTGATTCATGGAAATCTAAATGGGTATTGGATCCATCATCATTTCCACCATGAGCTGTGGCACTCTAAGCTCGAGATGCTTCCAATACAATGTAATAATATGTTGTGAGAGGTAGTAGTGGAACACTAGGTATTTCCCATTCAGAAAAAAACATGTTGGGACCTTATAATATGTAAAAGAAACATAAATTGATCTAGCCTGATTTGATCTTCTGGACAGTCAAAGAGGAGGATTGGTTTAGCTGCCAACATTGAGAATGAAGTTGAATTTTGCATAATGAAGAGATGTATTTGGAGTGTGAAAGTGGGTAAATGGACTTGACTCAAAATTTTAAGCCATGTTTATAGTTTTGAAAATTATGACAAGGGTTGATATTTTATAGGGGTTTGATTTAGAAAGAAAAGGGAGGGAACATAAAGTTGAGTTTAGTTTGGGAGCTGTAAGGATTTATTTAAAATGAAATAAAAAAAATCAAATCAAATCTTTGATACAGTGTTGTTGAGCGTATTCCTTCATAGTGCATCATTTCGGGGACTGCTAAATTCTGCCATCATGAGATGAGTTTACACATACATTGAAATCAGAATATTTTCTTGTGTAAAAGATAACTTGTATTAGGCAGCGTATCTCCAAATCAAGTGCTGAAATATTATTTCAAGGGGTTGTTTTACTTATATACTTTTGCTGGCACCAACTTAACCTAGTTTCTTCAGTGCCAAAATCAAAATGTGAGAAGGCATAATATATTTTTGTATATTTCTTTGTCTTGCTATGTGAAGATGGATCGTGTTGAATAAATTTTGAAAAACAACCAGAAAATTCTTAATGAAATAGTGAGGTTATATGGTCCTTTAAGCAGCCATACCTCCATAGACCAAAATGATAGTCAAAGCAGGAAACCATTCTAAAAAAGGGTGCATGCTATTTTATAGCAAAAGCAACCATTGGAGGTGAAGGAAGGACACAGAAGAGGAGCTAAGCTCTTCGCACTTGGCTCTGAACTACAACAAACAAAATTAGTCATGGACCTTCATAAGTTGGAGGAATTAGAGACATTTTTGTCCAAGGTGGGACAACTAGAATGGAAGAAACTCAGCTGGGCTCTCAAGCCATCCATGCTTGCATTAATACAACCCAGACTTCGAGAACATCATGATGAAGAATCCAGGATCACAGTTGCTTTTTGTCTTAGTAGGGTCATAGTTGTAACATCACCATTAATTCCCTACAACAATGATCTCATGACAAATATATTGCAACTGATAGTAGAATCCCTTCAGGGGTTGAACAACATCATGCTTCCTACTTATCAGAAGTGGTGTAGAATTTTGAAACTTATGGCAGAGTTTAGTTTTGGCACATTCATGTTGAATATGGAATGCGATGAGTTGATATTTCAGTGGCTCCAAAAATTTTATACCAATATTACATCAGCTCACTCAGACTAAGATCCAAATTGCTGACCATTTGGAGAAAGGAACCAAAGGTATCACCAGCTGCCTATGATCTAGTCGAGAAATTGGTCAGGAAAAACATAAAATGGCTCAGAAAGGTGTTGACAAGGAAGGAGTTGAGAAGGATTGATGGAGAAATCAATAACAATATCTGCAACAAGAATGAACTAAAGAGGAGAGGACTATGCTTTATCTGCAAGGGACCTTGGGCCCTTAACTATTCATGTCCAGGTGATAAGAAGGAGGTAACAAAGACAGAACAAGAGGAGATTCCTTCAGATCATGGGGAGTATTTTATAGCCGGGTCTATTGATCTTCAATATGGTGAGCAACAGTGTGACATTATTCAGGGAGGCTTGCAGGATGACAAGAATTTGGAAGAGCATGACAAAATTCGACCTAATGGTATTGATGAGGTAGACTCCTATAAAATTGAGTCTGTAGATCCCTAGGGGAATGTCCATAAAGGGTATGAAGTGTCATGTATAGATAAAATTCCACGAGTGCATCCATGTTCAATAGTTGAAGAGGATGAAAAACATGTTGTCCTCACAGATGGAAGAGACCAGGAAGATTTGAGTGAGGAGCCAGCCATAGTGAACCAACATGATGAGAAAAATCATGAGGAGCAACATGACAGACATAATGTGCCAAATGAACCATTCCTAGAGAGATGGTCAAAGGCCCAAGTTGAAGTTTTGGTTGTTGGGCATCTAGTGCAAACAATTACAGAGGCATTCCGTATGACACTATAATTTATAGTAGAGGACTTTCAGGAAAGAATCAAGCATTTCAAGACAAATCTGATGATGTTGAAGCAGAAAATCGGGACAGTCCGAGACACTGTCTTATAGGAGAACGAGAAAATTGAGGAGCTCATAGGAGTATGTGCTGAATCAATGACCAAGTTGTCTAGTATTGAGAAACGACTCAAGTTCCTCATAAGGAAGCAAGAGGAGTATATTTGAGAATTCCAGAGCAACCCTCTACAGGAGTACATAGATAAGTCTTGCAACACTACCAACAAACCACCTTTATACATTGGGAAGAGCAGGGCAGATTTCTCCAAATGCATCATGTTGGGTAACCAAGGAGAGAAGCGTGAATTGAGCATCGAAAAACATCAACATATTATATTTGCAGATATTCATCCTTCCCCAAGTATGGATTGGCGAGAGATTATGAGTTGGTATTCTATTGATAGGTTGATTCTTTAGAGGATACTCACAGATGAGCACATATTGCAGCTTGGGCCCTTTGGTGTGGGTAGTGATGGAGGGTTGAAATGGTACCATAACCCACAGGTCCCAGGATTTAGGTTGCATTGGGATCCAGGAGAATCGATTGGGGGCAAGATTGGCCAAAGGATTATATTGGATCTAGGTAAATCTATTGAGGGGATGATTGTTTGGGATGCAGGTATCGGAGGATCCATTCATGACCATTCGACATGGAGGGATGGAATAGTACATCGGGTTGCATGGTTTCCTGGTATCAATGTACAAATGCTTCTGTTGTGGATAGAAGTAGATCGCTTGAGGACAAGAAATCTTTGGGCCGAAGGATTTGTGATATTCCCTTTCTTGATTTGGTCAAAGTGGATGAAATCGATCCATGGTATTACCATGGTATTTTCCCATGGTATTTGTTGTTGGTTTTTGAGGAAAATAATAAAATAAGCTCCATCAAGCCTATTAAAGGGGATAGAAGCTAGGCATTTAGAATCATTCAGGTTTGTCTATCTTATTGGGTTTTGGTTGAGAACTTGGCGTGGCCAGTTCTAGCATTGATTCTAGGACGAAAACCCCGTGGTGAATTTTGTCTGGTGGATCCATCCAGGGTCCACAATTGTGCTTCAGTGTTTGTTTTGTGTTTTAAGGAGCAGCCAAACATGCCATCTGCAAGAGCTCAAATTTATTGTATGGGCATGTATTTTATTTTCAGCTAATAGTATAAATAAAGTGTTGCAATTCCACATCCCGTCTATGTTCATGTTTATTACTAATTGAATTTTTATTGAGGACGCTAGAATGTACTAGATCTGAATAAATTATTACGGTTTGGGATCTTACATTTTGAGATTATTTTATGTCTAGTAAATTTAGATAATGGGTTGGAAGTAATAGGTTGGAAGATTCACAATAAAATAATAATAATGGAGATTAATCAACATAATGTGCTTTAAATTTATTACACTATTAACTTAAGAAATTATTTGAGTTTAGTATAAAGTAAAGGGGTTTTCTTTAGTACAACCTTTTGGAATTTCTGGTGTCTAGAAGCTATTGGATTGCCACCTACAAAACCATATCACTTGTTGAGTTTAAAAAATTTTAATATTGCCAAAGCTATAAACCTATTATTTAACTTAAAAATATAACTAACAAAATTGGATTAGCTCTAATAATACCAATTAGAATAACACCATTGCCACTATAAAAAATTGTAAGGCTAATATGATCATTAATATAACTAACAAAAGTGGATTATTAGATACTACCAATTATAATAACACCATTGCCACTATAAAAAAAATTGTAAGGCTAATGTGATCATGTTACAGTGAGGGAGAGTCCACGGATATTTGCAATTTTCTTAACCAAAACAAAGACTTTGCTATGCACCTTCTCCACTTTTATATACTTTTATAATATAACCCTTCACATTTTATATGCCATTAAAGATCAAATGCTTCATGTATACACTCTATCAAGATGAAGTAGAAGTGCCAATCTTAGGCATCTAGCTCCTAGTATCTCTAACTACCTCCTTATTGAGAAAGAATTTATGTCTAAATCAAACTTTCTCTTCCAACTCATGAATGATTTGTTTGACTATATATTAAATCACATCCACATAATAATAAATCATAAGAGGTTAACTAATGAGAAAAACACTCATGAGAGGCATCAAAATTTACACAAAAATACTCAATAATAATTACCATAATAATAATAATAATAATAATTAACATAATAACTTTAATTAATAATATAATTGACCTGTTATTATTATTACTTTTAATATATGTTTGTCTTATTATTGCACTTTCAAAGAAAATCCCAATAATCTAATCACATACAAAACTCACATAAAACTCATATTTAATTCCTCTCTTAAAGAAAAAGTCTCATAATAAATTAAATTCCAATCACAATTATAATAAAATAAAATTATTTTTATTTATAACTAATTAAAAAAATTCATAATACATTAAATTCCAATTATAATATTAATAAAATAAAATTATTTCTATTTATAATTAATTAAAATAACAATAATCAAAATAATTTCTTCACCTTGTAATTACCTTTAGTTAATAAACTCCTTACATTTAGTAATTATAATTACTACACTTTTAATTAATGTAACAATAATCAAAATAATTTCTTCACCATATAATTACTTTGATTAATGTAACAATAATCAAAATAATTTCTTCACCATGTAATTACTTTGAGTTAATAAACAAACTCCTTACATTTAGTAATTATAATTGCTACAATATAACGTTAGATCAATTCCCTTGGGTTCACCAATTCCTTTGGTTTATAATTTGTTGGGTAATGGTTTTCCCTTGGGTTCACCAATTCCTTTGGTTTATAATATTAAACCCTTGGGTTTATTAGTTCTTTTGGTTTATAATATGAATAATCGATCAATGTCATCCATGATAAAATGTCACATTTTGACAAATATTGTCTCAATATGAAAATCACCCATGGCCAACCATGGTCATAGTTGGTCCAACGTCGCATTGTGACACCAATTGTCTCAATGTTTAAATCAATTCCCTTGGGTTCACCAATTCCTTTGGTTTATAATTTGTTGGGTAATGGTTTTTCCTTGGGTTTACCAATTCCTTTGGTTTATAATATTAAACCCTTGGGTTTATTAGTTCTTTTGGTTTATAATATGAATAATCGATCAATGTCATCCATGATCAAATGTCACATTCAAACAAATATTGTCTCAATATGAAAATCACCAATGGCCAACCATGGTCAGAGTTGGTCCAACTTCGCATTGTGACAACAATTGTCTCAATGTTTAAATCAATTCCCTGGGTTCACTAATTCCTTTGGTTTATAATATTTAAACCTCGGGTTTATTAGTTATTTGGTTTATAATATTACTAACCCTTGGGTTAATTATTAGTGTTTATTAATTTCTTGAACTTGGAGACATTTTTTTAATAATTTTGTATTGATCCTTCGCTTCTATTGGTCCCTTTAGGTTATTACAGTTTTCCCTTGGGTTCACCAATTCCTTTGGTTTATAATATTAAAACCTTGGGTTTATTAGTTATTTTGGTTAATAATATGAATAATTGATCAATTTCATCCATAATCAAATGTCACATTCTGAAAAATATTGTCTCAATATGAAAATCGCCCATGGCCAACCATGGTCATAGTTGGTCCAACGTCAGCATTGTGACAACAATTGTCTCAATGTTTAACTCAATTCCCTAATTCACCACCTCGGTCATTAAACCCTTGGGTTTATTAGTTCTTTTGGTTTATAATATGAATAATCGATCAACGTCATCGATGATCATATGTCACATTCTAACAAATATTGCCTCAATATGAAAATCACCCATAGTCAACCATGGTCATAGTTGGTCCAATGTCGCATTGTGACAACAATTGTCTCAATGTTTAAATCAATTCCCTTGGGTTCACCAATTCCTTTGGTTTATAATATTAAACCCTTGGGTTTATTAGTTCTTTTGGTTTATAATATGAATAATCGATCAATATCATCCATGATCAAATGACACATTATGAGAAACATTGTCTCAATATGAAAATCACCCATGGCCAACCATGGTCATAGATGGTCCAACGTCGCATTATGACAACAATTGTCTCCATGTTTAAATCAATTCCCTTGGGTTCGCCAATTCCTTTTGGTTTATAATTTGTTGGGTAATGGTTGTCCCTTGGGTTCACCAATTCCTTTCGTTTATAATATTAAACCCTTGGGTTTATTAGTTCTTTTGGTTTATAATATGAATAATCGATCAACCTCACCCATGATCATATGTCACATTCTGACAAATATTGTCTCAATATGAAAATGACCCATCGCCAACCATGGTCATAGTTGGTCTAACGTCGCATTGTGACAACAATTGTCTCAATGTTTAAATCAATTTCCTTGGGTTCACCAATTCCTTTGGTTTATAATATTGAACCTCGGGTTTATTAGTTATTTTGGTTTACAATATGAATAATCGTTCAATGTCATCTATGATCAAATGACACATTCTGAAAAACATTGTCTCAATATGAAAATCACCCATGGCCAACCATGGTCATAGTTGGTCCAACGCCGCATTGTGACAACAATTGTCTCAATGTTTAAATCAATTCCCTTAGTTTCACCAATTCCTTTTGGTTTATAATTTGTTGGGTAATGGTTTTCCTTTGGGTTCACCAATTCCTTTGGTTTATAATATTAAACCCTTGGCTTTATTAGTTCTTTTGGTTTATAATATGAATAATCGATCAATCTCATCCATGATCAAATGTCACATTCTAGAAAATATTGTCTTAATATGAAAATCGTCCATGGCCAACCATGGTCATAGTTGGTCCAACGTTGCATTGTGACAACAATTGTCTCAATGTTTAAATCAATTCCCTTGGGTTCACCAATTCCTTTGGTTTATAATTTGTTGGGTCTTGGTTTTCCCTTGGGTTCACCAATTCCTTTGGTTTATAATATTAAACCCTTAGGTTTATTAGTTCTTTTGGTTTATAATATGAATAATCGATCAATTTCATCCATGATCAAATGTCACATTCCGACAAATATTGTCTCAATATCAAAATCACCCATGGCCAACCATGGTCATAGTTGGTCCAACGTCGCATTGTGACAAAAATTGTTTCCATGTTTAAATCAATTCCCTTGGATTCACCAATTCCTTTGGTTTATAATTTGTTGGATAATGGTTTTCCCTTGGGTTCACCAATTCCTTTGGTTTATAATATTAAACCCTTGGGTTTATTAGTTCTTTTGGTTTATAATATGAATAATCAATGAATGTCATCCATGATCAAATGTCACATTCTGACAAATATTGTCTCAATATGAAAATCACCCATGGCCAACCATGGTCATAGTTGGTCCAACGTCGCATTGTGACAAAAATTGTCTCCATGTTTAAATCAATTCCCTTGGGTTCACCAATTCCTTTGGTTTATAATTTGTTGGGTAATGGTTTTTCGTTGGGTTCACCAATTCCTTTGGTTTATAATATTAAACTCTTGGGTTTATTAGTTCTTTTGGTTTATAATATGAATAATCGATCAATGTCATCAAATGTTTATAATATTTATCCCTTGGGTTCACCAATTCCTTTGGTTTATAATATTTAAACCTTTGGTTTATGATGACATTGGGTTTGTATTATTAATTATCCCTTGGGTTTATTAATATCTTTAATTTAAAATATTAATTGTTAGGGTTTATTAATCTATTAGGTTTTTGTTTTAAATATTATTAATATATTAATATATATTATTTATTATATATTATTTATAAATATTATAATATTATTAATATATCAATAAATATTAATATTTATTATTTATTATATTATTAATATTATTAATATATATTATTAATAACTATTATAATATTATTAATATTATTAATATTTATTATTTATTATATTATTACTATTATTAATATATATTATTAATAAATAATATAATATTATTTATATATCAATAAATATTAACATTATTAATATTTATTATTTATTATATTATTAATATATATTATTATTATATTTATTTATAAATATTATAATATTATTAATATATCAATAAATATTAATATTTATTATTTATTAATATTATTAATATATATTATTAATAACTATTATAATATTATTAATATTATTAATATATCAATAAATATTAATATTATTAATATTTATTATTTATTATATTATTAATATATATTATTATTATTATAGGCTTATCGGTGTATATCAACCACATTGGTGAATGTGGTTGTAAATCTATTTTATATACACCTATCGGCGTATATCAACCACATTAGTAAATATAATGTGATTGTGCTAGTTACTTTGAGTTAATAAACAAACTCCTTACATTTAGTAATTATAATTGCTACAATATAACGTTAGATTAATAATACAATGTATTTAGTACATTGATAAGACGTCTATCATTATCACTCCATTATTTGCATTCGCACTCCTTTACAGCTAAAATCCATCAAATATAAACCATGTTTTTGAAGTCCCTTTACAACCACACAAGTACACAACTTCGATGGCCATCAGGTGCGAGGTCGAAGCTCACCAAAAGGAAATGTCGCTACAGCTACAATGCATAGATAAGGATTTGAATGGACCCTATATTACACACTTGTATTGAAGTCGAACTCGAAAACTACCAGACGATTTTACTGAACTGGAACTCAAAAACTACCACACTTGTCATTTATTTTATCTTGTCAATATGGGTGGGCTAAAATGAGTGCAACTTTTGAAATTGACATATGGAAGACCACTCAAATTTGATCCCTGGTCATAAATGTTGAATTACTCCCTTGGCCCTCCACGCTTCGTAAGGCAGATCCCATAGCTTCTCCTCCATTAATGCCTTCGTCCACAAATTGCACTAATCCACTATAATCTCTTCCACTTTAATCAAACAACTGCCAATAACATCTGCCAACAAACTCTCTATTACATCCAACATTTCATCTATGTTGTCAGAATGACTTTTAATGCTTTCACACAGTTTGTACAAGTTGTTCCCTGCAATTACTGCCTTCCAATTCTTCGAATCGTATCCAGTATTACTGATGCACTCGCCATTGTCCATTCGCTTTCCCAAATCTAGGAGTCCCTGCAGAGCTTCTTTGGCATTTTCTACAGTTCTGTCTTCAAACTTGTTAATGGGAAGAGGCACGCCCAACCACTTGTGCCATTTTTTTCAGACTCTGAAATATTCTGTCTGCTTGTTTGTTCACCAAAGCGGCTTCTGAATCTGAATTTTCAACAAACCCCATTATTCCCCATGCCTGGCAGCAACCCTCTATACATTGTTTCATTGTATCTGTAGCAGAACCCAAAGAGAATCCACCATATTCTCGATAGAACGCAGAGAGTTCAATGATAATAGTGAGAAGTGAAACTGCAGTTATCTTTGCAGAGCTCTTCTCCATGTCGAGATCCCTTTGGACATGTAATTTTGTTTGACAGAATGTGAATGGATCGGTCGACCTTTGCATGGTTGTATTTTCCAACAATGAAATCAGTGCCTTGCAATTATTTCCGTGGGATTCTCCTTCTCTCATCCTCGCCTTCATCTCCTTCACCAACTTTTGATTAGACATCCATACTCCCGCAGGATTCTCCCCCGACATGTACATAAGAATGTCCAAGTATTTCACGAAGTCGCAATGATTTCTCGGCCCTACCAGTCCACCGTTGTTGTGCAGATTATAGAGCACCGAAAACTCCTGAGAAACCGAACCCATTAAAATCCTCCTCATGTAGAGATTAGAGAAAACCATCTCTGAAATCAACCAACAAGTTTTCCTCATTAGAACTAGAAGAATCTGCATATAAAGCAAGACAGACAACAGCTTGTACACCCGGAGTTTCTGAAGAATCATAAGCACAAACTTATTCAAAAAGCTTAAAATATTGATTTATCCTACGTCCATTTCCATCATTTCTTCTTGCAACTCAACCGTTGCTCTTGTCCAGAAATCCTCAACACTAAAAAATTGCTTGAGATTTAAAGCCTCCAAACCCATATTTCTTGGGTAGAGTACAACGGCCGTGAGCCAACTCCAGCAAACTATCGCCCACCCAGGTAAGATGAAAATCTATTGAACGACAACAATAATGCCTCTCAACCAGTCAAATCAGAATTCCCCTGACAAGATCCATCCCAGCATAGAAAATCCTAGACATAACACGACGCAAATCGTGACAAGGAAGCCTATGGAAGAAATCAAAACTGATCGAGCAATGATGTACTGAGGCTGGTGAGTCCGTGCCGTGATCCATGACCTCACCGCATGTTCTTCAACTGTGAGTGAGGACACCTGTGGCGCTGATAGACAAGGCTAACATGTCAGTCTACACGTTCCGGCCACCGGAGCGGGCGACGTTGCCCACCATGCTTCCAATGAACACACACATAACAACCCTTCCACTGAGCACCATGAATAGGTTTGTCCCCAACATCTCAAAGAACTTTCGGCCTACGGATTCTAAGTTCAGCGGCTTAGAGTCTGAAATGTTGACAAGGGGCCGGCAGATCAATCCGAGCAACTGAAGACTGAGAGCTCCCAAGACAAGAGAGTCGCCAGGAATCCAGTGGGTTTTCTTGCTCTCTGAATTCCATGCGTCCAAACCTAACAGCCAACCAAACGATAGGCTCAACCAACTCGTTGTACCAGCAATCCGAGGGAGGTAAGCCAAAGGGATGTGCGATGGGGGAGCGGCCATGATTTTTACAAAGAAGCCACAATCACTACCGTTTAGAGCTCAGAATCCAAAAAGTCAAGTAACGCTACACACCCAGGTGATGATCTTCAAGGATGTGTAGAGTGGAGATTTATAAACATTTTTATTAGCTCTTAGGTAATGGCATTGTGCACAGGCATCTTTTACTTTTTCACTTTTTCAAACTTATTTGGATGATGAAACTGAGTTTTCCTAGTTGAGTTCGTTTATCATCAATATGATGGACAAACTTGATAAGAGGATTAACATCAATCTGTTAGTGATCCTTCATTTATGTTAGTGAAGGTTCCACTCACGAATACTTATATCGAAATTATACGACCCGTAAAACGAGTTCTAAAGTTTTATATTTATCTTTTAAAAAAAGTTATATAATGATATATAGTTTAATTTAAAATATATATATATTTAAAATTAATATATTAAAAGAGAAATCATGAGTATTCTTAAAAGTTAGATTAAAATTGAAAGCAGTTATTAAAGATGTTATAAGCATAAATTGAAAATTTTAAAATACTTCTTTGTAATATGTCAAAATAAGGTGATAGTTAATTCACTAAAACCTATTCTCCTTCTCTCCTATTAGGTGTTAAATTCTGGATTAGAATTGTGGTGGTTCACGAAGTTATTCATTTTTTTTTTTCAAGCCATCAAAAAGGAAGGTATGATTATCAAGCTTGATTGATCTAAAATATTTGATGAACTAAGTTGATATTTTCTTCACCAAATATTTTTAGCTCTTGCCTTCTTGGAAAGATGGACAACATCAATTTGCTCTCCTATTTTTCCAACTTTCTTATCTATCATGATCAACGGTTCCCCTCATCTACCTTTAATCCATATACTAGCATAAGGCAAGTTGACCCTTTCACCCTTCATCTTTGTGTTGACAGTGGAAGGACAAGGAAGAGCTATTAAAGCATTGGTTGCTAATTGAAAAATCAATGGACTTCAGTTTTTTTATGAAACACTTATAACTTCCCATTAACCATTTGTCGATGACACCATGTTAAATATGGTAAAACCCAAAACTAAAGAAGATTCAACATTCAAAGTTGTTTTGGAGGATTTCAAGGAAGCCTTGGGAATAGAGATTAATTTTCACAAATCTGAAATTTTATTTTTCAACACACCTCTTGTTGTCTAGGTCATACTATCGGACTCTTTAGCTAAAAATGTAGCAACCCTGCAACTAAATATTTAAGAGCCCCTCTTATTACCATTTCTATCGAGACCAAACCTTCGATTGATCTCATCCAAAAAATCACTAAGCACTTGGACAATTGGTGTTTTCATTCTCTTAAGATATCATTTTGACTGGTGCTACTCCAATCTATCCTTCAACCTCTCCCTCTATACCTTTTCTTATCTCTTGCAACACCAAATGGAATTCTCACTCAAAGTAGACCATTTTAGTTCTCTTTTCTTTGGGGTGGTGCCTCTAAAAAATAAATAAATGGGCACTTATTTTTGGGATAAACTCTCTCCCACATGCGAAGGGAGGGTTAGTCTTGAGATACCCATAAATGCTAATCAAAATCCTTTGGGAAATGATTTTGTGGCACTAGTTCCAAAGAGGAAGTGATCTATGGAGACAAATATGGGACCATAAATGCATCAGAAACATGCAACCCTCTCAATGCATAAGAATGAGGTAGGTTGCATTGAGCTCATCCAATTGGAACTTTCTTTGTAGAAGTAAACATTTAATTAAATATCATTGCTTTTCAGAGGCTTGTGATGGAAAAATAACAACGTTTTCGGATGATTTATGGAATAAATTATCCAAGCCTATCTCCCAAGAAGACCACTAGGACCTCTATGACAACATTAAGTCAAGGAAACAACTGCTAGTGGTGGACTATTATAATGGAACATTTTCAGAAACAAAACGTTGTTGTTGGAATATTAAAGATCAACAAAATCACATTCCAATACATAAAAAATGGAATAAGATTTGGTATATTCTTCAACAAATACATATATACCTCTCCAACGAACACACCAAGCTAAGAAGGGGACATGCACCTCAAGGGACTTTCACAGTCAACAAAGCCTATATTATTGCTACAAATTAGGATCAAATCCCTCAGCTACACATTTCGATTCAAATCTAGAGACAAATTTTATGGCTTAAGGTGACATATTTCCTCTAGATTTTGACTTAGTAATAGAACACTAACCTAGGTCTGCATAATTATAAAGGAATTTGAAAGTCTCATCATGTGCTAGCTCTCTCATAGTTATTAGGAATCTAGTAACCATCTATTTAATATATGTTTCTTCTCTAAATATCTATGGAAAAGATCAGAATTTGACTTTCACCTATAGGATCGTAACCATTGTACTATTTTTAAAACGATATCCCTTTGGTGCCCCAATCCCTTTGTTGAAATCATAGCGACTTCCAGAAATACTTGGACATTCTTATGTACATGTCAGGGGAGAATCCTATGGGAGTGTGGGTCGCTATTCAAAATTTCATTCGGGAGATAAAGGAGAGGATGCGAGAAGGAGAATCCCATGGAAAAAATTGCAAGGCACTGATTTCCTTGTTGGAAAAAAAAACCATGCAAAAGTCGATCGTGTCGTTCTCTTTTTGTAAAATAAAACTATAGGTCGAAAATCATTTCAACATGGGGAAAAGTTGTGCAAATATGACCACAATTTCACTTCTCACTGTTATAATCGAAATCTCCAAATTCTATTAATAATATCCGAGCTTCCCTATTGATTCTACTACTAATCGTGTGGAACACTGTACAGAGGCGTGCTACGAGGCATGGGGAATCATGGAGATTGTCGAAATAATGTTGCTCTGGTGAATAAAAAAGCAAATAGTTTATTCCATAGTATGAAAAAAACAGAACAAGTGGTTGAGTGTGCTTCTTCCCCTTAACAACTTTGAAGCTATAACTATCGAAAATGCGAGAGAAGCTCTCCAGGGACTAATAGATAAGGGGAAAGAAATGGCAAATGGTGGATGCATCAATGGTACTGGATATTAATCCAAGCATTGGAAGGCAAAAATTGCAGGAAAAAACTTATACAGGTTGTGTGAATGCATTAAAAATGGTTCAGACAACATAGAGCAAATGTTGGATGTAATAGAGAGTTTATTGGAAGGTGTTTGTTTGAAGTAGGAGTGATGATAGTGGATCAGTGTAGTTTTTGGGCAGATGCGTTGATGGAAGAGAAGCTGTGGGATGCCTTTTATCAAGCGTGGAAAGAAAAGGGAGTAATTCAACAATTATCACCGGGGATCAAATTTGAAAGGTGTTTCATGCCTCAATTTTCATTTTAGCTCACCAAGCTAAAATACGTTACTAGTTTCCTCTTAATAATTTTAAATTAAATAGTTTGATTTTTTCTCCTCTAAGAGTTTTGAATTAAATGGCCCGACTAATCCTGTAGTTGTCTAGTTCAATGTGTGAGGGTCCTTTCATCACTGCAAGACACTTGTATGGGATACTTTTATGGATGGAATAGGAGCTTCCTGTTTAGACATGAAAATAATACATTGTACTTGTAGCGACATTTCCCTAAAACTTTTGCTGTAGAGCTTGAAGATGTCATTTGGAAGTCAATTTACAATAGTCATATATATATATATATATATATATATATATATATATATATATATATATATATATATCGCTGAGTTGACATGGCTATTTTTTAAAGAGAATTCAATTATTTTTACTTAATTATTATTATTATTATTATTATTATCTAATTTTAAGGTCACGGCCAAGCCAGACACCAAATTGGTGTATGAGATCCCCTTGTTTGTGGGACAAGGGATCCACCTCCGTGGCTATTTTTTAAAGAGAATTATGTTATTTTTACTTTATTATTATTATTATTATTATTATCTAATTTTAAGGTCACGGCCAAGCTAGACACTAAATTGGTGTATGAGATCCCCTTGTTTGTGGGACAAGGGATCCACCTCCGCGCACCTATTTGACGGCTAAGTCTACGAAGGCATGCATACTCTACCCCCCACTGGTTTTGAACCTGTGGGCTCTTAGGAGGAAACACATGCTCTTAACCATTTGTGCTTAGCATCCCATAAACATGAAATAAATTATTTAATCAATAATATTGATATTCTCTATAACCTTATTAACAAAATGAAAATTAAATTGTAAAAAAAAACGTCATCTTTAATGCCATATCCTCAAGCATTCCTTTAACATCATACAACTCAACATGTCACATTACTATTAGGTTATTATTGTTATGGAAATTAATATTTGTAGAGTATTAGCATCATTAATGCACTTGGCAGTATATGTCATTTATTAGGTTTTGGACTAAGTTAAACTCAATGACTCTATATATTACTTTTCTATATAGAGTCTTATTTATGCAGTCATATTTACTTTTCTATATAACTTGATACTTGTAACACTATACATTGTTATATATATTTACATTTATTGTTCATGTGATATAAATTTTGGACACATTTTATATTTTCGATATAGTTGAACTACATTTACTTTTATCAAGAATGATTTTCTAATTTTAAATTTTGGATAGTTACATTTGGCATGTGATCACATGTTGTGATATAATGTTTTGTTTTTAAAACTCAAGTTGTCATTTTATTTGTTAAATATAAAATGAATCTAGATGGAAATTTCAAATTATAAAACACATGTGTATATTTTGGATAGTTGAACTACATTTGGCATGTGATCACATGTTGTGATATAATGTTTTGTTTTTAAAACTCAAGTTGTCATTTTATTTGTTAAATATAAAATGAATCTAGATGGAAATTTAAAATTACAAAACACGTGTGTATTTTGGATAGTTGAACTACATTTGGCATGTGATCACATGTTGTGATATAATGCTTTGTTTTTAAAACTCAAGTTGTCATTTTATTTCTTAAATATAAAATGAATCTAGATGGAAATTTCAAATTACAAAACACATGTATATTTTGGATAGTTGAGCTACATTTAGCATGTGATCACATGTTGTGATACAATGTTTTGTTTTTAAAACTCAAGTTGTCATTTTATTTGTTAAATATAAAATGAATCTGGATGGAAATTTCAAATTACAAATCACATATATATTTTGGATAGTTGAACTACATTTGGCATGTGATCACATGTTGTGATATAATGTTTTGTTTTAAAAACTCAAGTTGTCATTTTATTTTTTAAATATAAAATGAATCTAGATGGAAATTTCAAATTACAAAACTCGTGTATATTTTGGATAGTTGAACTACATTTGACATGTGATCACATGTTGTGATATAATGTTTTGTTTTTAAAACTCAAGTTGTCATTTTATTTTTTAAATATAAAATGAATTTATATGGAAGTTTCAAATTACATTTAACACATACATTGGTACATGTTATGCATTTGAACATGCGTGTGAATGTTATATAATTTTAGGATGTTTATTATTTAGGTGATATTTGAGTACATTTTGTATGATCATACATGTCATTTAAAACAATCATAGATGGTTTTACATATTTAAGTTCATGAATATATGTACATAAATATGATTGAAGTACATGTTTGAATATATGTAAAAATGATTGAAGTACATTTGAATATATGTAAAAAATACTGAAGT
Organism: Pinus albicaulis; assembly: GCA_034641835.2. Taxonomy (NCBI): domain Eukaryota; kingdom Viridiplantae; phylum Streptophyta; class Pinopsida; order Pinales; family Pinaceae; genus Pinus; species Pinus albicaulis. The sequence continues at coordinate 170,945,483 of CM076584.1, forward strand.
AAAATACATATCGATGTATATATCTAAAAAAATCATAGAATTCTAGGTGTTCATAGATGTGTCAAACAATCATAAAATTTTAAAATTGCATTAAAATATATATGCAATACACAACACTTTTCATGTACATAGAAAAGCTACTTTCAGTTGATAATAAATTGGAAATTACAAAACACCTACCACATATTTTTCATTCAAGAATGAGTATTATAATTTTCTTAATAGATACATCTAAAACAAAATCGTGCAACTTAAAATTTTGCATTATATAAACTATGCTAAATAGTCAGATATGTACATTTTGCAATAATGACATTATGACAAATTGTACTAGAGAATGTATGAAATCATTTAAGGCCAGATAATCTACATGTGTATGTGTACACGTGTATAAATTACTCATGTGCATGTACCAAAAAAATGTACATGTGCAAACACTTGTAGATATAACATAAAATATACATATTATAATAATTGTAAAACTTAAGAATGCACAAAAAAATGGCTAGTTTAATTTTTAGTTGAGTTCAGGAAGTTCTAAAAGATTAACCCAAAGAGAATAAATTGTTGGGTAGTTCAATAAAACAAATTCTAATGGAATGCCATCTTCAATGATCCGTTCATCATTGGTTTTTGACATTTTCCATTTCTTAATTTTCAATTTTTTCTTTGATTGAAATTCTATCAAATTTTGACACACCAAGTGACTATATTGAGAACTTATGACATCAGGTTCATAGTCTTGAAAGTAAACAAAATCCTGACTTTGATGAATTTTTTTGGAAAAAATAAACTTTCAGTATAATAGACCCTCTATCATATATCAACCCGTTATCATCATAGTTTTCTAATAATTTCATCTTTCATTCAGTGCAACGCATCAAATAATACTTCACATTTTCATCGTTGGTAGTAGGTGCAACTACAACAAAAACATCTCTTGCACAATAAAACAAACTTACATTTAAATTTAGATCATAATTAACATGAAAAACTAACTTTAAAATTAACATGTATACTTCATTTTATTATCGATTTCTAGATCTCTATCATTTGAAAGCAATTGAAATGTTACATTCTTTAATAATATTAGAAACTTGATCACATTCGGATGATACTATAGTCTCTTCTGATTGCATTTCTTCAAAGTTTCTAACATGCATTTTTTCCTTTGTATTTAGTGCTATATGTTTCCAATATTTTACGTACATTTTGTTTTCGCAAACATCATTGGATTTTTTGTTGTCTATGCAAACATGACAAAAACAAGAATATTTTATTTTATCCAATGCAAACACATTTTTGTACATCTTTGTTTTAATTCAATGCAATTTTTGAGTCCCTTTTATTGTTTCAACATCATCTCCAATTGATTTATCTACTTCTTTGACCCCAATATGCCAAAAAAACCTATATGGAAAATTCAAACAAGAATATAAATATGTTATTCAAAATACCATCAAAGATAATCATTGTGATAAATAATGTTTAAAATTACAAATCCAATAAAAATTAAATCATGTACCTTCATACTTCCCTTGATCAGTTAGTGTCATGGCTTAGTGTAGCGATGCCCCATTGAACAACTTGTTTAGCTGAGACAAGTTGGTTTATAGAGTGGTCCATTTGATATCTTCGAAGTGCTCGTTTTATGCATGCCCCTGCACCATCATGTTCTCCTTTTCCATGACCATTCTCAAATAAATTCCAACAATTTTTAATTTGGGTTTTCATATGAAGAGGACACAACCAAAAGAATGATCTTGAAGATTTGAACTGACCTGCGCATCCATCTAACCATATCCAATGTTCATTGAATTTTATTTCACGACTTTTCAAGGAGTCATAAATCTTTTCAAAACAATGTTGTACAAAATATGTATCATGTGTACAATCATCACTAATATAAAAGTGATATTATTTAATAACATGCCGATTTTCACTGGTGCTTTCTATACGATCAGTATTTTGTTCAAAATGTCTATATAGAATATGGACAAGCATATTGACTTGGTCAGAATGATAGTATTCACTCTGTACTTCTTTTTCTAGAACAAATATGTAATTCTCTGCAAAATCAATTATTGACAAAATGGTCCCTGGTGGAAACAATTCACGGTATTTTTTGAATTGTAAGTTCTGCCATCGATCTTTATGGGAATGCTTGGTGTATTTATAAATTTATGCCTCAAAATTTCTCAAGAACTCTATCACAAACATTTATTCTTCTTGTAAATCAATTCTTTTAGCACTTGTAGTACTACTTGAACCAATAGATGTATGAATATATTTTTATCTCTTCCATTTAACTTTTATGTTGGACATTTATTGATCATTTATATCAGTTCTTTTTGTGGAACAAATGTGTAGTTATCTGCAAAATCAACTATTGAAAAAATGGTCCATGGTGGAAAAACTTCATGGGATTTTTTGAATTGCAAGTCTTGTCATCGAGCTCTATGGGAATGCTTGGTGTATTTATAAATTTCTTCCTTAAACTTTCTCAAAAACTCTATCACAAAAAAAAAAATTTCTTGTAAATCAATTCTTTTAGCACTTGTAGTACTACTTGAACCAATCAATGTATGAGTATATTCATATCTCTTCCATTTCACTTTTATGTTGGACAATGATTTATCATTTATATTGTTATGATATTTTTTTTTAAATTTAGTCAAATTTCCATAATCATCACATTTTTTCCCACCAACACATTTCTTTTGGTAAAATAATTCATGGCTTTCTCTTCCACATAGAATTTGAGATATGAAATCATGGATAGTGGAAGGAGGAGGTGAATCTTTCCAAAAAAATTTACCAAAATTAAGGAATGTGTAATAATATAATTGAAATTCCAGATGATAACGACAACAAAAAATGTCGCGTATAGTGATCGGTTTAACATACCATGGTTTTTGTTGCACAAAATCATTAATTGAGACATTAATTTCATGATTATCTTCTATGAACTTGTTGAAAGACTCTATCTCAATGGTGTCTAAGAAATGTTTTGCATGTTCTTCATACTGATTTTGTGTTATTCCTCTTCGCATCACATCCATTGATTTTGGTGAAACATGCGAATTTTTCATCCAATATTCATATATTATTTTTCTAACATATTCTCTAAGTCTATCTTTGTATGGTTGCCTACAAATAACTATCCAACAAGCGGGTTCATCATTTACATCTATTTGCAATCGAAATTTCCAATGTTTGTGCAAAGTTTTTCGTGAGCTTCCTAATTCTTGTGCCATAGATTTTACAAAGTGATTCTCTTTAGTACTTGATGAAACCACTGCCATTTGTAATGCTCTACGTGCATCTAAAGAACTTTTCTTTCTAGATCTTCCAATTGACTTTAGAGCACTATTTATATTTTGTATCACATTTTCCTTTATTTTTTTTTATCATTTATTGATTTTCGAATACCCAATAAAGTCGTAGCTTCTTTTAATTTCTTTGTTGTTAAGATACTTTTCAACATTTGGGCTTGAACTGCCCTAGTTTCATCTTTAAAGAACGATTCAATAATGCGCTTAACACGATATCGTATAACATGGTCAACTTTTTTATCTCCATATGTGTGAATGTCAACATTTTCTAACATCTCATTATCGATATTGATTTCATCTATACATATTAGAATTAAATGTACATAATGAGTTTACATATTCAATAAAAAATTAAATTAATAAATATGCATAATTTGAATAATACCCATTCAACATATATATATATATATATATATATATATATATATATATATATACCTGGTGATTCAATTTTTTTTCTTGAATTTCTTTCAACATTTTCAACATCTTAAATCATTGGTTCAATATCTCTTTCACTTTCTCTTTCAAAATTTTCTATTCCATCATCAATGTTTTGAGGAATATTTTTATCTGTTTACATTGCAAAATAATTTTTAAATTAGTTCATCAAATAAAAATTAATTTTCGCAATACACGAGTCAAATTTTAAATATCAAATTTATAATATTTACATTTACATACCTGCTTCAACTTCTAGTTGAGGTTGATTTTCCCTTTCAATATTTGAGCATTCTACTCTCTTTTTTGTGATATTCTCTCCCATTTTCTCTACATTCCTCAGGATCTCTTGTTTGATCATATTTTCTCTTGTAATTCCTTCAATTTCCCATGATAATTTAGTATGAAGCTCACAAATTTTCCTTCAAAATCCTATAAAAAATACCTACTACATTAAAATTTAGACAAAAACTCAATTAAAAAAAGCATCACAAAATATTCAATTTAAAAAAAACTCATTTTAAAAATTTTGCACAAAAGACATACTTCAACCCAAGACACTTACTTTAAAAATTCGGCCAAAAAAATGTCTTTCAAAAATGAAATAGAACTCAGAATATTTCCTTCCAAGTCCTGCAAAAAAAATTCATTTAAAAAGTTAGACAAAAAATCACTTTAAAAAATCATTATAAAAGATTTACTTCAACCCAAAACAGTTACTCTAAAAAAATTTCACTTTAAAAATACCTCCAAAAATTTCCATTGGAAATTAAGCCCAACTTAAAAAATGCCACTTTAAAAAATATCTCCGTAAAAGGTCCTTTTGAAAATTAATCCCAAAAAACCTCTAAAAAATGTCACTTAAAAAAATACCTCCAAAACAAGTCCTTTGAATATTAAGCCCAAAAAGAGTTATTTGAAAATTAAGCCCAAAAAAAGTCCTTTGCAAATTCAGCCCAAACGAAGAAATCAAGGTAACTCGTCATGCTTATTGACTCCAATTCTTTCAAGTTTGGTTCCTAGGATTTCATTTGGGACCCTGAAGTGAAATTATGTAGAGTTTCAAGTCCTTGTTATGGAATAAGTTTAGAATGTGAGAGCTTCAACTTAAGATTATGGTGCAGTGACCCTTCAGGCCTAGCACCCTGTGTGTTAGAGGTAACCCTTTCTCTTTGCTTATGGTCTTCATATGTGATTATGGATCTGGTGGTGTTTGGTATTTGGATGCAGTTGTGTTTCTTTCTTGGTGTGTGTAAGTGGGCTCGTAGAAGATACTGGTTGTGGGTTAATACCTTTGAGAGACCTCTTGGGGGTCTACTAGGCCTGTGGTAGAGTGGTTGTGTTGAGTGGCTCTTGGGAAGTAAATTCTTTGCGTTTTGGGAGTCCATTCTTATTCTGTTCTTTATTTTGAGTTCATTTTTGTCTAGCCTCTCCCTCGTCCTGCCTATTTCTCATTTCTGTCTCTAGGCTGCAGTATTATTCTATTAGTTTTGGTTGGGCATAGTTATGTTGGGAGTTTCAGCTTAGGGAGTGGGGTGGTCGAGCTATTTGAAGGCTGACCTTACCTTTGTTGTTGGTGTAATTCTCCTAGGGCAGGACAAGAGTACAATCACCCTTTTTTAGTGTGGTTCATGTCTTGTCTTTGGGTGCAATTCCCCTCATATGTGTTGGGTCCTTGGGTCTTTAGGTTGGGCTTTGACAGATAACTCCTATCGGATAATCTCGGTTCCTCTCACGCACTCAATCTGGAATTGTTTTTTGCAGTGAGTCATGCATCATCAAAGAGGTCTACCTCGGCGC